>BLSH010232229.1:110501-126097 GCA_018402905.1 Glandirana rugosa
AAACGGTAGTCATAGTTTAATCGAGTTGGTCGCACAGGAAGTCACGATGGACACGGGTGGACACGGGTAGTCACGGTGGACACGGGTAGTCATGGTGATGTCACGAAGACAAAATAGTCACAGTGATGTCACGATGTGGTCATGGTGTGGTCACGGAAGTAACGGTAGTCACAGTGATGTCACGAGTAGACACGGAAGAAACGGTGATTTCACGGGTAGTCGCGGTGATGTCACGGGTTATCACGTGTAGTCACGGGTATTCACTCGCGAGTAGTCACGGACAGTCACGGTCGAATAGTCACGTCGGCGTCACGTAATCACGTGTAGTCACGTTGGTGCGGCTGCACTGATAAGCTGGCACTGACAGGCACTGATGAGCGCTCACTTATGGGCACTGATGTGCACTATTGGGCACTGTAGTGGCGCTGATGGGCACTTTAGTGGCAAAGAAGGCACAGATGAGCACTGTAGTGACACTGATGGCAATGAAGGCACTGGTGTGGTACTGGTGTAGCACTGTAGTGACACTGATAAAACAGAAGCACTGTAGTGGTACTGATGGGCACAGGTGGCACTGATGGGCACAGGTGGGCACAGGTAGCACTGAAGGACACGCTGGTTGAGCTAATTTGATACTGATGGCAAAGTTGGATTACTGTAGATTACAAATGTAGCACTGATGAGTACTGTAGTAGCACTGATGAGCACGTTAGTGGCAATAAAGGCACAGGTGGCACTGGTGTGGCACTGATGGGCACTGCGATGACACTGAAGGCACAGATAAGCACTGTAGTGCCACAGATTAGCACAGGTAGCACTGATGGCACAGCTAAGCACTGTAGTGGTACAGATTAGCACAGGTAGCACTGGTGGGCACTGGTGGCACTGATGGGCACTGGTGGCACTGGTGGGCACAGGTGGCACTGGTGGGCAAAGGTGGCACTGTAGTGGCACTGATGGGCACTCTGATGGCACAGATGAGTACTGTAGTTTGGCTGAGCACTGTAGTGGCACAGATGATCACTGATGTGGCACTGATGTGGCACTGATGCGGCACTGGTGTGGCACTGATGTGGCACTGATGTGGCACTGGTGTGGCACTGCTTGCACAGATGAGCGCTGTAGTGGCACTGGTGGGCACAGGTGGCACTGGTGGGCACTGGTGGCACAGGTGGGCACTCTGGTGGCACAGATGGGCTCTGTAGTGACACTGATGGCACTTTAGTGGCACTGATGGCACTGTGGTGGCACTGTGGTGGCACTGATGGCAATGAAGGCACTGGTGTGGTACTGGTGTAGCACTGTAGTGACACTGATAAAACAGAAGCACTGTAGTGCTACTGATGGGCACAGGTGGCACTGATGGGCACAGGTGGGCACAGGTAGCACTGAAGGACACGCTGGTTGAGCTGATTTGATACTGATGGCAAAGATGGATTACTGTAGATTAGAAATGTAGCACTGATGAGTACTGTAGTAGCACTGATGAGCACGTTAGTGGCAATAAAGGCACAGGTGGCACTGGTGTGGCACTGATGGGCACGTGGGGCACTGCGGTGACACTGAAGGCACAGATAAGCACTGTAGTGGCACAGATTAGCACAGGTAGCACTGATGGCACAGCTAAGCACTGTAGTGGTACAGATTAGCACAAGTAGCACTGGTGGGCACTGGTGGCACTGATGGGCACTGGTGGCACTGTAGTGGCACTGATGGGCACTCTGATGGCACAGATGAGTACTGTAGTTTGGCTGAGCACTGTAGTGGCACAGGTGGCACAGATGATCACTGGTGTGGCACTGATGTGGCACTGGTGTGGCACTGATGCGGCACTGGTGTGGCACTGATGTGACACTGATGTGGCACTGGTGTGGCACTGCTTGCACAGATGAGCACTGTAGTGGCGCTGGTGGGCACAGGTGGCACTGGTGGGCACTCTGGTGGCACAGGTGGGCACTCTGGTGGCACAGGTGGGCTCTGTAGTGACACTGATGGCACTTTAGTGGCACTGATGGCACTGTGGTGGCACTGATGGCACTGTGGTGGCACAGGTGGCACAGGTATGGCACTGGTGGCACTATCAGCAGAAATTGTATTCTGCTGGTCACTGGTGGGCACAGCTGGGCACTGCTGGGTGCAATAAAAATGATCTAACACTCACTGACTTTCACTGCAGGGCATCGATCTCTCTCTTCTCCTCACAAACTGGATCGCTGTGAGGAGATGAGAGAGCTGACACTCTTGATGACCCTGCAGTGTTTACATTGTGATCACGCCGTCATTGGACGGCGTGATCACGTGGTAAAGGGCCGCTGCCAATGGCCCTTTACCTTGATCGGTAAACTGCCGGGTCCCGGGAACCCGGCGAGCACAGAGACTCCCGTATGCGCGCCCCAGCGCGCGATTGTGGGAGGACGTTATATAACGTCCTCCCACAACAATGAGTGCCACTTGCCGACGTGTATCTACGCTACACGGTCGGCAAGTGGTTAAGGAGGAGCACAAGTCACCTTTATCACCATCATTGAATGAATGAAAGATTTTTTTCTGCAGTTTGGTTTTAAGCTGAGCATTGTAAGCACAATTTTTCTACACCTTGGTTTTAAGAAATGTTTTGTACTGATTTAAGCTGAGCATTGTAAGCACCACGTTGTATTACTAGTGTATATTAGAACAGCGCCATACCTACTCCTGTTCATTTCACTCTATACACTTGTCTTTGTAGTCCGCACCTGGTTGCCGCCACACAGACTTGACACCACCTAAACTAAATAAGTTTATCTTGGTCTCATCATGGTTCCAGTAATCCATGTCCTTAGTCTGCTTGTCTTCAGCAAACTGTGGGCTTTCTTGTGCATCATCTTTAGAAGAGGCTTCCTTCAGGGATGACAGCCATGCAGACCAATTTGATGCGGTGTGCTGGCAGCACTCATACATCTATTTCACAAAGGCAACCTCTGGATATGATGCTGAGCACATGGACTCAACTTCTTTGGTCGACCATGGTGAAGCCTGCTCTGAGTGGAACCTGTCCTGTTAAACCACTGTATTGTCTTGGCCACTGTGCTGCAGCTCAGTTTCAGGGTCTTGGCAACCTTATAGCCTAGGCCATAGTTATGTAGAGCAACAATTCTTTTTTTTTTCAGATCCTCAGAGAGTTCTTTACCATGAGGTGCCATGTTGAACTTCCAGTGACCAGTATGAGAGAGTGAGAGCGATAACACCAAATTAACACATCTGCTCCCTGTTACCTAAGACCTTGTTTTTTTTTTTGTTTTGTTTTTTTTCCACATCAGCTGACTGCCGGAGAATCATTAAATTCAGCTTATTTTTTCATGCTGCGCTCCGGTTTGGTCACATCATAGTGGTATTTCTTCCATTATTTCCAATTTTTTATTAATTCTATTCACTTTAATATAACATTATACACCCAAAAATTACTACTCCCCTATTTATACCCCCAACCCCCCCTCCCACCCCCCCCCCCCCACCCTCCCCTCCTCCTCCAGGTCTTCCATATCCCTTCTCATTTTACAGGTCTTGTTCCAGTCTTGGCCTCATTATCTCTAGGTATTTTTTTGATTTTTTTAATCGTACCCAATCCTCTCATTTCTTCTCTCTTTTTTCCTTTTCCCTTCCATCTTCATATTTCAGGCCTTCTTGGTTGGCCACTTCCTCTACCTTGTTACACCATAGCTCTAATGCCGGGGGCTCCTTCTTATTCCACCATTTAGGGATAAGACTTTTTGCTGCATTTAGAAGGATCGGCAATAACGTCCTGGTATATTTTTTAATGGGGCCCGATCCCCCATGAAACAGGCACACCCAAGGATCTGCTTCTATTGCTTCTTTTGTTATTTTAATTAATTCTCTTATTTCACCCCAAAAGTCTTTTATCACCGGACAATCCCACCACAGGTGTGCCATTGTACCTTTTATCTTGCAGCCTCGCCAACACTGATCCGACCTGTCTTTTTGGTACTTTGCCACCTTATTCGGCGTCAAATACCACCTAGCAATGCATTTATAGTCCATCTCTCTAGTCAAACTATCCACTGCGGTACCATATGCTAGGGCCAGTATTTTTTCCCACTGCTGATTGGTCCGCCGTGAACCCAATTCAACTTCCCAACTCTCCATATAGGGGGGTCGCTCCTCTTCTCCCAGTGCTGTCAGTATCTTATACATCTTGGATACCCCTCCTCTCTTATTTTTTGTCAAACACAGTTTCTCTATTGGTGTAAGATCATCTTCTGTTCTCACTGGCTGAGGGAGAGCCGCCACAAAATGTTTTCATTGAAAATACCTCCAGGTGTCTATTTTGCTGAACTTGCCACTTTGTCGTAATTCTCCCAGTGATCTAATTTCCCCTTTATACATTATATCCTTTAGTTTTAATGATCCATCTTTTATCCATTTCCCTGCCCACTTCTCGTGTCCTGGCCTGAAGTTATTTGTTCCACAATGTGGCGTGAGTGGTGAATTATATTTCCAATTCCCTATCTCCATCATGTCATCCCATATTCTCAGTGCATTATTATTATACAGGATTTATATAGCGCCGACAGTTTGCGCAGTGCTTTACAATATTAGGGCAGACAGTACAATTACAATACAATTCAATACAGGAGGAATCAGAGGGCCCTGCTCGTTAGAGCTTACAATCTAGGAGGGAGTAATCTCATTTGTGTTGATATCTAAATTTCTAAATTCCGGGGGAATCCACATCATCTTCCCTAATTGTGTCTTACTAATCCTGTTTTCTAGTGTAACCCATTTTTTTCCTGTTTTTATGTTTGGTAGTGCCAACCCCCCTCTACTTTTCTCCCTGTTCAGAACTGACACTTTTATCCTGGGTTTTTGGCCTTTCCATATGAATCTTGTTATTCATTTTTTTGTGGTCTGAAAAAATTCTTGTGGGATATGAATTGGCAACATCTGAAATTTATATAAGATTTTGGGAAGTATGATCATCTTTACCGCATTTATCTGTCCTGTCCATGACATTGGTCTATATATCATACTCCTAACTTCTTCTTTTATTTCATTTACAGTGGGATAAAATTTGAGGTATATAACCCTGCTCTTGTTACTGTTAACTTTACTCCCAAATAGTTTATTTCCTCCTTATTCCATTTAAATGGGAATTCTCTCTGTAGCTCCTGCCTTTCCCGTGTCCCTACATTAATGGTTAAGGCCTCTGACTTGCAATAATTGATTTTAAAATTAGATAATTCTCCATATTTTCCCATCACCTCCATCAATTTAGGGATAGTTTCTCTTGGTCTGCTGATAAATATTAATAAATCGTCTGCATAAGCAGCTACCTTATGCTCTTCATCTCCTACTTCGAAACCTCTTATTTCGTGATGGTTCCTAATTACTGCGAGCAGTGGTTCCAGTGCAATGACGAACAGGACAGGAGACAAGAGGCACCCCTGCCTCGTCCCGTTTTCCATCTCAAAGGGCCTGGACAAACCCCCATTTATCCTGACCCTCGCCCTCGGATTAATATATAGGGCCTTGATCCACTGTCTCATCCTCTTACCTAAACCAATTGTCTCTAGAGTCTGGAACATGAATCCCCAGTCTACCCTGTCAAAGGCTTTTTCGGCATCTATGGACAGGAGTAGACTGGGTTTTCCCTCCCTTCTCCTTTCCTGTAGTAACAGTAGGGTTCTTATCCCATTGTCTTTACCTCCTGGGAACAAAGCCCACTTGATCCTCTTTTATTACACTTTTTATTACTTTTTTTAGTCTAGTGGCCAATATTTTTGAGAAAAGTTTGGTATCTACATTTAATAACGAGATTGGTCTGTAGCTGGAGCATAGCGTATTGTCCTTCCCTTCTTTCGGGATTACCGTGATAGTGGCCATCAAGGCCTCACTTCTCATCCCCCAGCTACTACCTATCCCATTCATATATCTACACATTATTGGGGTTAACATCTCTTTTAATTTTTTATAATACCCTATTGGAAGTCCATTCGGACCCGGGCTTTTCCCCTGGGCCATGTCCGCCATTGCAGATCCTATCTCCTCTATTGTCAGTGAGGCCTCCATTTTTGCTGCCTCCTCCTCTTCTATTCGTGGCATATCTGCTGCCTTCAGAAAATCTTTAATTTTCTCCTTCCTCTGGGTTTTTATTTGATTTGTCTCTCTTTTCCTCACTGCATATAGTTTGCTGTAGAACTCCTGGAAGGTATCCGCTATCTCCTCTGTCTTATATCTGACGGTCCCAGTTTCGTTCTAGATCTTCTCAATGTAATTCCTAGATTTTTTCTTATTTAGGATTCTGGCCAAATGTTTCCCTATTTTATTTCCCCCTAAATACCTCTCTTTTTTAATTTTATTATATGTGATATGGTTTTCTTGTTCTATAAGATCTTTTAATTCCTTTTGTTTCCCCAATAGTGCCTGTAATACCTCCTCTCTTATCCCTTTTTTATGTTCCTGTTCCAGTTCATGTATTCTTTTTATTACCTCTTCCCTCTTTCTTTCTCTCTCTTTCCTTTTCCCTTTTTCTATAGCAATCAACACCCCCCCTTATATAGGCCTTATGTGCCTCCCATACTATTGGGTCCGATATCTCTTCTGAGGTATTTATTTCGAAGAAACGGGTCAGTTCTTCTTTTATTCGCCTAATAGTATCCTCATCACTAAGCAATTCTTCATTCAATCTCCAGCCATACTCTTTTATAGGACCAACTCCTAGATCCATCTCCATAGTCACTGGAGTGTGATCGGAGATTGTTGTTGTCTCTATATTTATTTTTACTACTCAATCCAATACTCTATGTTCTACTAAAATATAGTCTATCCTTGAGTATGTCCCATGCACAGGGGAAAAGAAAGTATAATCTCTCTCTTTTGGATGACAAGCCCTCCAGACATCCATCAGCTGATTCTGAAACATCTTCTTTTTAACTCTTCTCCTCTTTTTATTTGAAATCCCCTAAACACGGGACGTACTATCCCAGGTTTGGTCCAAACCGAAGTTAAAATCTCCAGCCACTACTACCAGTCCTTCTTTAAATTCTGTCAGTTTCTCTAGGACCCTAGATAGGTACCCTGCCGGGTCCTTGTTGGGGCAATATACATTTACCAAGGTACACTCTTTATTGTCTAGCCTACCTTTCAAAAAGATGTACCTTCCTTCCGGATCCGTCAGCCTATCTTTTATTACAAACTGTACCTTCCTGGAGAACCCTATGGCTACCCCCTTCGCTCTTTTTGACTGTGAGTCCCCATGGTACCACAGTGGATATTTCTGGGAGAAGATTCTTGTTTTAGTGTCATGTGAAAAATGCGTCTCCTGCAAAAACGCTATTTCTACTGAATGACGGCCCAGTTCTTGCAGTATTTTGTGTCTCTTTGCGGGGCACCTCAGTCCCCCCACATTATATGTCAGAATCTTGACCATTCAGCCGTACTGCTCCCCTTCTTCCCCCACTTTCCCCCCCTGGAGACTTGGGGTGGGTATTGGAGCGCCAAGACTAGGGACCGGAGCAGTGTAATTCCACCCCGTCCTCTCTATCCCTTTATCTCCTGGAAGACCTGACCCCTCCCTATCCCTCCCCCCACCCCTTCCCTGATGGGGCTTTTAGGTCCTAACCCAACCTTTCCACCTCGGTGGGTGGGGGATTTCCCAATCTCCCCCCCTCCTGGTTGCCCCTGGGGTTGAGCTCCTGTTTGGAGCCAGCGAAAGTTCTCCATCCCCATTTACCTTGGGGAACCCCTTTTTGTCCGCTCCCAGATCCTGTATAGCCGCCCCTTCACATCGTCTCCCCCTCCCCCCCGCCCCATCTCACCCCTAGATCTTCATATTTTGTCCGTTTATGGAACTCGCTTCCAATACTGATCCTCACTTGGCTTTGTTTGCTCTTCCCTGTCTCTCCAACCTGGCAGATCTGGCATAGTTATACTCAGCCTTCTACAAAAACCTTCTATCTCTTCCGGAAACCTCAGTTTCACTGATCTGCCATACTTTTTACCTATAAGGCACGCAGGGAAGCCCCATGAGTATTGGCACCCTTGCTGTTTCAATTGGTCTAACAATGGTTTAAGTAACTTTCTCCTAAGGCGTGTTTCTCTGGCCAGGTCTGCGAATATTTTAATTTCCACTTCTTCAAAAGTTATTTTATGTCCATTTCTCTAATTTTCCGCCATATCTCCTCTTTATCCCTGTAGTTATGGAAGCGAGCTATCACATCTCTTGGGATATCCTTTCCTAGGTTGCTAGGTTTCGGCACCCTATGTACCCTCTCCATCTTTACCCTCTCCGCGTCAGATTTCCCCAGCTAGGGGCCGAACATTGTGTCCATGATTTTTTGCAAAGCTGGGGTATAGGGCCCGGTGTGTCTCCTTTAGGAGCTCTATAGACCCCCCTAATTCCCTCTCCACTGTGCTCCAGTCTTTTACCTTCCTTGCAAGGCCCCTTGTAAGGCACTTCTCCTTCTCTGCTGGAATCAGTCTGTTAAACCTTAATGTCTTCATTATTACATGGGGAGCCGCTTCTTCCACTGTCCTTCCCCTCACTTATCGCTTCCAGTAGCCAGTCCCTGCCTGTCTTCTTACCGTCCTAGCTCCACCTACCACCAGTGGATTTGCTAGTGCCCAGGTGCTTGCTGCTGCAGGGCGGTATTATACCGCCATCTCTGGTCCTCTCCCGAGACCTCCTTCCCGTATATTCCTCAACGGTGATCCGCTCGGTCTCCTGGGAGCTGTGGAGCCCCAACCCAGGCTTCTTCCGCACATGCTCTTCCCGGCGGGTCGTCTGGTCAGAGGGATGGGGGATGCTCCTGCATCAGGTTGAGGGGTGGACGTGCGGGGGTTTAAGCGGGGAGGGGAAGGACGCTCATCTGCCTATGCCTCGGATGCATTGGCTGTCTGTCTAGATGGTGCACTCCTGGGACGGCTTCCTCTCCGAGCAGCGGACTACGGTATTACTCCGGCGCCATCTTGGACTCCTCCCCCCTAAGACCTTGTAACACTAAGGAGTCACATGACCCTGGGGAGGGAAAATGGCTAATTGGGCCCAATTTGGACATTTTCACTTAGGGGTGTACTCACTTTTGTTGCCAGCAGTTTAGACATTTACGGCTGTGTGTTGAGTTTTTTTTGAGGGGGCAGCAAATTTACGCTGTTATACAAGCTGTACACTCACTACTTTACATTGTAGCAAAGTATCATTTCTTCAGTGTTGTCACATGAAAAGATAGAATAAAATATTTACAAAAATGTGAGGGCTGTACTCACTTTTGTACTTTTGTGAGATACTGTATATATATATATATCGGGTAAAGTAAGTTTCGAACACATCACCATTTTTCTAGATATATGTATTTCTAAAGGTGCTATTGACATAAAGTTTTTACCACGTCGGTAACAATCCATACATAAAAAGAAATCAAAACCAATAAGTTTAGAAATTAAGTTCTGTATAATAAAATCCAAGACATCAGTTGAAATCTATCAGTAATTAGAAAGCAATCCTGCCCCTTGTCGGTGCAAATTAATATCGGCTGCTTCAGACTCAAATGATTGCCTATAACAAGGTGTCTCATAAGAAGCATCTAATGATAGGTAAAAGCAAAGAGCTCTCTCAAGACCTTCGCAACCTTATTGTTGCAAAACATACTGATGGCATTGGATAAAGAAGGATTTCTGATTGTTCCAGTGAGCACTGTTGGGGGGCTATAATCCGCAAGTGGAAAGAACATCATTTAACTATAGCCAGGACCAGGTGCTCCTCGCAAGATTTCTGGCAGAGGAGTGAAAAGAATTATCAGTAGAGTTGCCCAAGAGCCAAGGACCATTTGTTTCAGAAAGACCTGGAACTAGCAGGTACAATTGTTTCAAAGAAAACGATAAGTAATGCACTCAACACATAAACACACACACATAAAAATATGAATCATTGTCTGTAATATACATTTGGTTGCATTTTTAACTTGCCATGTATAATATAAATACGTTGCTCTCTGACTGCCTTTCCAGGGATTGGTCTCTTGGAGGTGGCACATCAGGTTTTTATATAATACATAGCTCTGTTTCCAATGGTTTGGACTTGAAAAAGGAGGCTATGCCTCTAAAACATGTTGTCATAGCAACCACGTTGGTATGTTCCTCCCCTTCTTGCTGAAGGTTCCATCACTCTCAATGCATGGCGTCGGCTTGGCGCATGGCCAGTGGATCCCGCACACTGGGCTCTGTCGTGGCTGCTTCACTGGGAGTTGTAGTTATAGGCTCCCTTGCATCATATATGACAAATTGTCTTCACATTCAGTGAGAGCCATGGGTAGGTTGATGGGATTTTACAGGCAACAGACACCACCAATTTCTAAAATTAATATCTATTGACAAAATTGCATAAAATGCATAGGAAAAACGCCCAGCATAGGTGTGTTCCACTACAACTAAAAAGCTGCAATCATGACATGCAAATACATCTCAGTACATAAGTATAATTTTAAAAAAATAGAGGTTCCAGGAAAACTGCAACAATACTTTCTCCAGTACCTGACGTTTCAGATCTTTTGCCCTTCTTCAGGGGTATTAGATAGAGTTCTTGCAGTCTCCGATTCAGGGAATTACTAGATCAAAAAATATACATACAACAAAGGGATATATTATTGAGACAGGCAGTATGCATATACGCAGGCATTTAGGTAACCATTGTATCCTTGTCATAGCCAACATACTCGATTATGCTGAGAGTCAATCAGACCACAAGTGGATGCGCCTTACAGGTGTTATGGGGGTGTGTTCTCACCTCCCGGCGGGGTGGTGGTGTAAGCTGGCTATTGGTGTAATACAGGCATCCTCAAACTACGGCCCTCCAGCTGTTGCGGAACTACACATCCCATGAGGCATTGTAAAACTCTGACATTCACAGACATGACTAGCCATGATGGGAATTGTAGTTCCTGAACAACTGGAGGGCCATAGTTTGAGGACCCCTGGTGTAATAGGTCCTTCTTCATGGGGTGTCCAAAAGTCAAAGAAAATATTCAGATTACCCCCTTGTGGGTAATCATATCCCATAGGGGGATGGAGTAGGGTCTGTATATAAAGGACAAATATCAATGCCTGCCCACTGTTATGAGTCCAACCCCCGCACACATATATGCTCACAAGAATGCACACACCCTTCCATGGGACTTACATATGCCAAATACTCACCTCATGTAAGACCAGCTGTCCATCCAAGATCCCCTGCTGGGCAGATCACTATCAGTAAGGTGCCTGCAAGGAGCAACATACATTGGCATGAGGTATAGCATTCATGCTTTCACAGCGGTTCCCAGTTAGTGCCCAAGGCCACCGATCCCGGCTACTTACCCAGCACATGGGGAGAGGTCGGTACACCACCATCATCTGCCAGACGGATCGTGTGGTCATCCTCTTTGTACCGCCGGTGCAAGTGCATTGGCGCCGTCACGCGGCGATTGCGTCACAGCACTAGGTATCTATACACCGCACAGCGTGGCTCTGCCCAGCCTGGGGGAGCCACGTCCCACATCGTGCATCAAGTCTAATGGAGCATCCTGTTGCTTTCCCCTGTCGTTCAGAAGAGAACAGCAGGGGTAGGGGGTGGGTGGGTCACAAGAATACTGCTGGAATAGCGCAGCTCCATTCAATGACGGAGCATACCGTCCAGGTGTCAGCTGGTATATATGCCAAGAGTCCAGGTATTCTATGTCAGCGCCATCTTGTGTTTGTACAGTAGAAGGCAATACACTTGAATGGTGTGATATTCTCTCAAGCACAATTCAATGGATGCAGTCTGGATAACCCTTTAACCACTTTCCTACCGCCGTATGCAGAATGACGGCCGGGAATTGGTTCAGTTATCCTGACTGGGCGTCATATGATGTCCAGCAGGATAATATGCCGGCGCGCATCCGGGGGGGGGGGGGGGGGCACGCATCGCGGCGATCAGTGGTGCGGTGTGTTGCTTTAAAGCTCTTTACCATGTGATCAGCCATGGCCAAGCACGGCTGGCCACAGTGTAAACAGCAAAAAATGTTTATCTGCTTTTCCTCCACTAAGGTCTGCAGACCTGAGTAGTGGAGAGCCAGTCTGCTGCTCTCCTGACAGAGGGGGTCTGTGCTGATTGCTTATCAGCACAGCCCCCCTAGGATCACCACTCTAGACCACCAGGGAGCCTGCCCAGGGACCACTAGGGATGTGTCCACCCAGGACCACCAGGGAGCCGACCCTAGACCACCAGGTAAGGGGCTCGGTGCCCAACATGGATGGCACTCAGTGCCACCTTCAGATGCCACCCTAGACTACCAGGGAATGGACCCTATTAGAGCAATTCTCCCCTGCCAATCAGTACTGCCTCATCAGTGCCTGTCAGTGTAGTCTCATCCGTGCCTGTCACTGATGGAGAAAATGTACTTATTTACAAAGTTTTGTGACAGAAACAGAGAAAAACTTTTTTTTTTCAGAAATTTCGGTCTTTTTTTATTTGTAGTGCAAAAAATAAAAACCGCAGAGGTGATCAAATACCACCAAAAGAAAGCTCTATTTGTGGGGAAAAAATTATAAAAATTTTTTTTGGGTACAACATCGCACGACCGCGCAATTGTCAATGAAAATGCGACAGCATTGAAAGCTGAAAATTGGTCTGGTAGGTAAGTGTTCTAATTGCATGCTATTGAAGTAGTTAAACGAAGAATGTAAAAATATATGAGAAAAGAATGCATGTATAGAAAACCAATATGGCAAAAGGCAAAGGGTACAGGCTACGACCATGTCCATGTATATATCCTATTTTATATACTTGCTAAGCATACCGGTTTGCAAAACAATCCGTCAGGCAAACAGAAGGATTAAAAAAAAACAGAGAAATCAGACAGTTGAAACAGGCCCCTTTCAATAATCCTCCTTTTCATCTAACGGGTAATATGCCCCCTGTTAATTCTTTTAAATGTTTTAAAGATGACATGTTTACTGTTGTTTTTCCCATCCTCCTGATATAAAGCCTTCAAGGAACGGGCAGTAAATCACTGATCCATTTAGACCAGGGGGCCCCTAAGGAAACTATCCATCTGGCTTCCTGTTGGTGCAGGGTTTTGTCCCAATCCCGCCCCTTCCACTGGGATGGACTCTATCTAAGATTAGGAATTTGATGTCAGGGAATCTGCCATTGTGCATATCCCTTACATTTCTTCCCAGTGGGAGATCTGAATCGGTGGATTTCATGCTGAGTATGTGTCAAGTTTAGGCAAGTTTATGGAACTCCTGTATCATGTAAAACGATCCACAGGAGCAACTTAATAGATAAACCACCCCTGCTGTTTTACAATTCACAAAGTGAATTGGTCTATAACTCTGTCCATTGGGTAGCTTAATATTTGCATCCACATTCATGTACCTACAATACCCACATCCCCTGCATTTGAAAGTTCCCTTGCATTTGCAAGGGTCACTACGAGATTCTCCCGTAAATTCACTCTGGACCAAATGGTCACTCAATGATCTTGCTCTGCGGTACATGATGAGGGGTTTCTAGGAGAAAAATGGGGCAAAATGTTGCCTTTAAAATCCCACCCTTAGTGGGTTTTGATTTGCATCATATATGAGCATCTGCTTCACTGATCATAAGGCCCGTTCACACTTGAGCATTTTGTAGCTTGTAACTTAAAGCTCAAAATGCTCAACAAGCAAAATCCTATTCCCTTGTTAGCCCTTGTTCACATCTGAGCATCCTGTCACTTGTAGCAAAACACCTGTTGCTCAAAAAAACTACACAAACTACTTCTCAGGCAGAATTGAGCATTTCTGTCCCCATAGACTGCAAGGCGTGAAATGACACCTAACAAAAGTTGCAAAAATTTGCAATTCTGTTAAAAAAAAAAAAAAAAAAAGCACCTGAAAATGTGATGCTTAGGTTTGAATATATCTGAAGGATCACCACCCTGGAGAGGCAGCGATGAACAATGTGATAAGCCTGTCTAATCTTGGTTTATGTGTGTGCATTGGATGACATTTTTTAATATCCAAGATGATTTTACACTAGCAATTGTGCTCTCTCTGTTTGGTTCTGGCCTTTGTCTTTGGTCAAGATCAGGTGCCCCCCCCCCCCTCCGTCCATGCTGCTGCCCTACCTATCCATGAGCCTGGTGTCCTGAATTTCTATGGCAGGGGGTGCGTTTTTTGAAGCACTTATTAGAGCTAGAGGGTGGGCTCGGGGCCCAGAGCATTGTGTCCAGAGCCCACCCAGGTGTGTTGCAACAGCGAATGAATATACACTGTTGCAACACTGATCCTCCTCCCAGCCTCTGCCTGGGACACAGCCTGCAGGGTTGTGCGCCCTGAATTCCTATGGCGGGGGTGTGTTTTTTTAAGCACTGATTAGAGCCAGAGGCTCTAAACGGCTTCAAAATAGGGTGGGCTCGGGGTGCAGAGCATTGCTTCTGGAGCCCACCAAGGTGTGAATGAATATTTGCTGTTGCAACACTGATCCTCCTCCCAGCCTCTGCCAGGGACACAGCCTGCCTCCCTTCACCGCCTGCCTGACCTGCCACTAAGATGGGGTAAGTGGCAGGCAGACAGCGAGCAGGGGTGCTGCTAAGTGCCGCTGGCCGTCGGGGGGGGGGGGGCTGGATGAGTCCATGCCGCTGGCCCCGGGGGGGTTGGTTGATTGCCACCCCCCCCAAACAAATCACGAGCCGCCACTGGTCAAGATGTGCTGTTCAAGCTCCTTTGCAGAAGCACAAAGAAACAGGCAATTTTGAGGACTGTAGATGTAGAGATCAGCCAAGTAAACCTAATGCAGTAGATGAGACACATCATGCTTACTTCTCTTCGACATCCGAAAATGTCCATTAGTGCCATCAGCATAGAACTGGCAGAAACCAGTGGGACCCAGGAACAACTATCTACTGTCTGGAAAATTCTGACCAGAAGTGGTGTTCATGGAATAATTGTGGCCAAATAGCCATAACTACGACATGGAAACTAGGCTAAGCAACTCAACTATGCACGAAACATATGAACTGAGGTGAAGAAAAATGGCAGTAGGAGCTCTGAACTGATGAGCCCAAATTTGAAATATTTGGCTGCAGCAGGAGGCAGTTTGTTCACGGACATGCTGGAGAGCTGTACAATTAAGCATGGTGGAGATTCCTTGTAAGTAGAGTTGAGCGAACCTCTGGAAGTTCGGGTTCTGCTGGTCCGGCCGAACTTCGGGACAAAGTCCGGGTCCGGGTCCGGACGGAACCCGAACGATCGCACGGACAACGAACCCCATTGAAATCAATGGGGACCCGAACTTTTAGGCACAAAAATGGCTGTAACAAAGTCCTGGAAAGCCCTAGAGGGCTGCAAAAGGAAGTAAAATGGGGGTAAGGGTAGTGCAAGTGCCCTACAAAAAAAATGGGGACAGGGAAATAACTTTAAATATTTTTAAAAAAATAAAAACATAAAAAAAAGCAAAAATGGAGGTGAATGTGGATCATCTTCAAACTGTGTCTGAAAAGTATTAATTAACGGTAGAAACCATATAACTGTTCTAAAATCATCTTCAAACTAGGGCAAGTGCCCTACAAATAAATGGGGATAGGGAAAATAAATTAAAATCA
>BLSH010232229.1:144883-155399 GCA_018402905.1 Glandirana rugosa
GAGGAGTTGGAGATCCGAGGATGAAGTGTAGGTGGAGGAAGGAAGCAAAATGGGGGTAAGAGTAGGACAAGTGCCCTGCAAACAAATGTGGATAGGGAAATAACTTAAAATCACATAAAAAATAAAAAATGGAGGAGGAGGTGGATGTGAAGTAGGAGCCTAGAGGTTGAGGAGGCGGTGACCGTGGCGGTGTATGTGGAAGTGGCGGTGGTATCAGTATGAGATGATTTTATAACGCTAATCTGTCCCTCACACCAGCAGCAGGAACCTCTCCCTATACCAGTATGAGATGATTTTATAATGGTAATCTGTCCCTCACACCAGCTGTAGGAACCTCTCCCTATACTAGTATGAGATGATTTTATAACGGTAATTTGTCCCTCACACCAGCAGCAAGAACCTCTCCCTATACCAGTATGAGATGATTTTATAACGCTAATCTATCCCTCACACCAGCGGCAGAAACTTCTCCCTATACTAGGTGTGGATGGAGAGAGTACAGTGGCACTTCCTATAGTGAGCACCTCATCCCAGGTTTTTAAGAAGTATTGTTGGGATGGAAGGGAGAGGGGGGAGGGGGGGTAGAGTTTGCAGGGGGACTATAGCGGTGCTAGTAATTGATTATCGGGTGGGAGACAATGTGAAGAAACTAGAGGCATTGTCAGCCACCCAATCTACTATCGCCTGCACTTGTTCTGGCCTCACCATTCGTTGAGCGGCATTTGGGCCTACCATATAACGTTGAAGGTTCTGTCGGCTACTCGCACCTGAGGAAGGTGTTTCACTTGTGCGTGTCGCTGGCACAGATCGACCATGTCCTCTCCTTGCAACAGGAGCTTCACCAACACCACCAACACCAGCAGCACCAGCAGCACCAGCAGCACCATGACCACATCCCTTATTTTACGCTCTCCTCATTCTGAACGCAAATGTACTATTTAGCACAAATTTATATTATTTTTAAACCGGCAATGTCGCCGCACTTTTTAATTCTGTGCAAGAAATGCACAGCAAGGTGCAAATGTACTATGTAGCTCTATTTTTTTTCTTGTTTTAAACTGGCAATGTCGACGCACTTTTTTTATTTTTGTGCAAGAAATGCACCGCTGGCCTCAAATGTAGTATTTAGAATATTTTTTTTTTGTTTAAACCAGCAATGTAGACGCACTTTTTAATTTTGTGCAAGAAATGCCCCGCTGGCTGCAAATGTAATATTTTGCACAAAAAAAACAAAAAATGTTTTTTTAATTTGTCTAACTGCAATGTAAAAGCAGTATTTAAATGCCTAAATGTTGCCATCTGAACTAACAGAACACAATTAAAGTAGTGTTCCTGACACACAAGCAGTTGCAAGTGCACTGCACTTGCAAAAATGGCTGCAAACGCCCACCTAACAAACAGAAAAATTGCTTAGGTTTTATATGAGGCACTTTGCTTAGCAAACAAAATGTACTCTAGCAAACAACAATTTCCTTTAGCACCCACCCACCAATAAATCTCTGTTTTTAACAGATTTTCTAAAGCTAATCTGTCCCTCACAGCAGCAGCAGCAGCAGCAGCATCCTCTCCCTACACTAGTATGAGATGATTTTCTAACGCTAATCTGTCCCTCACAGCAGCAGCAGCATCCTCTCCCTACACTAGTATGAGATGATGTGACATGCAGCACTACATGACTCCAGCTGATATAGAGGCTGGGTCACATGATGTACTGGCTAATCACAGCCATGCCATTAGTAGGCATGGCTGTGATGGCTTCTAAGGGCAAACGAGTGAAACGCTTGTTGATTGGCTTCCCTGCAGCTATTCAACAGGCGCGAAAAAATACCCGAACCCCAAACCCAAACCCGGACTTGGGACACGGACACCCTAAAGTCTGGTACGAACCCGAACTTTACAGTTCGGGTTCGCTCAACTCTAATCATCTGCCCTTACTCAAGATGGCCACGGCCAGAAATGCTATGGGATTGTTTTTCAAAATGATTTTTTAGAAAAATAAAGCATGGAGACATGGATGAATGGGGGAGTTTGCTTTGAATACTAAAAATAAAATTTAATAGCGTTTTTGGTTTGTGGTGCTCAGATACAGTGTAGTTCTGCTTAGGTGCACTACAAGCTTTAGAGTGAAATAATCATTAAGCAGGTTAAAAACATTCTTCAATTGCAGTTGTTTTTCCATGATCAGCAAGCATTGTGAGGTATCTATGAATACCTCCCCTCTGTCGAAGCTAAGTATGGATGCTCAGTAGAGCCAAACATTTGTGTTTAGGGACCAGCTGGCATATAGGCTTCTCGGCCTTTTGTGTTCTTATCACTCTTCGGGGACAGAATGCCAGTTCCCTTTTCCAGTTGGGGGCGGCAGTTATTAGTCCCTGATGTGATAAGATGGGTACGGTGGGAGGGTCCTTTTATTCTTTGGCTCCTTTAGACTTGTACCGGTTTGAAGGCAAAACTCTCTTTCAGTACTAATGCCTTTCTGATAGGAATGGTGCTGCTTTTGTCAATGGGGACACTAGTTTTAGTGACCGTCATGGATTCCCTTGCTTTGGAGGGATTTCCTCTCACTGCCTGTTTTGGCTATGGATCAGGAAGATAAGGGCAATCTAGCCAAATGGGATACAGATGGCCAAACTTAAATAAATAAATAAAAACTAACAGAACCAAAACCCTACCTTACTCTATCAAAGGGGAAAAAAGTTTTGCCTTTAGTTCTTTAGTACTTTAAATACCTGTGACCATGCTATATCCATCACTAAATTAGACAAATAAGCCTGAATTACAAACTCGAATATATAAAAAAACAGAT
The DNA here is from genome assembly GCA_018402905.1 of Glandirana rugosa. Lineage (NCBI taxonomy): Eukaryota > Metazoa > Chordata > Amphibia > Anura > Ranidae > Glandirana > Glandirana rugosa. The sequence continues at coordinate 147,690 of BLSH010232229.1, forward strand.
ATGAGGTCTGTTCATAAAACATACAGTATAAAACATCATCCCTTGTCTTTTTTTTTATTGTCAGATTTCTGTGAAATTCTATTTTTTCTATCTATAAAAAGTTAATTTTATGTTCTTTTCCTGCACTGCAATGACCATTTTTTTTTTCGTTTTTAAAATGTAATAGCTAATAAACATTTTTGGTGATATTTTTTCTGTTTTTCATAGATTTATTAAAGAAAAAAGTGAATGCAGAGTCCAAAAAAAAACATTATTTTCCTCTAAAATCTGGGCAGTTTGAGTACAAAATGGCTCCAAGGTAAGGTGAAGTCGGCAGCAAGGTGAGTTTTAAAACCTTGGAGGACTTTTGTGTGCGGATTGGAGAGCACTTGTCAGGCACGGTGAGTAAAGAGTGCTCTAGCCCATTTTATACCTCCAATTGGGTTGTAGTGCCAGCCCTTTACTTGATTACGAGTACAAAAGGGGAATGGAGACACCTTCTCTACTAACTGGGGAAAGTATACAACTGACTACTCAGCTTAGCAGCTCCTGTGTGCTGTGTGTAAAATCCCTGCGCTTTCTGGTGCATGTGACACATTCAGCTGCCAATACAAGTCAATGGTTGTATGTTACTATGTTTGGATAAACGTAGATGGTTTCTGCATCGGCATTTACCCTTGCCTGTAAGTTTGGCTCTTCTCCCTACTCATAAGTGGAGGTAAATGCTGATGCAGAAGCCATTGGCGTTTACTAGAGCGTTGTCATGTACAGCAGTCCACTGATGCAGAAATCGTTGGCGTTTTCCCAAGCATGGCCATTTACAGCAATCTATGTGTATCATTGGCTGTATAGGGCACATACGGCATCAGAAAGTGTCAGAAGTTTTGCTTTTCAAATGCTATGTCTCCACCTGCATGAGGCCTTACATGGGTATGTTACAAGTGTAAAGGAGGAAATGCCCATAACTTAGGACTGCAGTGGCAGTTCACCCATCTCCACGTTAACACTGTAATTCACAGTTTAATAATTAAACACCAGATTTTTTTTTCTAGTGTTTAGTTTCCGCCATTCTATGGAAGATGGATAAAGATGGATAAGCAAGTGTAAAATATAAAATCTGCAACAATTTAAAAAAAATCCTTTTCAACAACATGTATAACATGTTTTTAAGAGTTTCAAGCAACTGTTAAGACTTGATAAAGTCCACCTCCCTATTCTCTTCCCATCCCAAAATTGTTGATACATAGGAAAAAAGGTGGATTGCTCTTCAGAGGGCACTTGACAGGCAGTGAGGAGGCATTATATTTCTTCCTCACCGAATACTTTAACCCGTAAAAACCCGCACAACTGCACTGCAAAACACGTGCACTCCATGCGGTTGCATGGTGGTTGTGGTGCTGTCCCATTCAAGTGAGTGGGTCACATTCACAGACAGCACTGCCTGCCATGCGCAACAAGGGGATAATCATTATGCAAAGCATTATGGCCGCAGCATGTGTAAAATAAATTTTATTGGAAACTCATAGATGCCAACAGAATCCATCTTACACTGATCTGACTACAGTAAACTCAAATCTGAATGTATGAGATACTTGAATTTGTACTTATTATCTGTACTTAAAATTATAAATAAGCCCAAATATGAACTGAAATTCTGAGATTCTGATCAATCTCAAATGGTATAAAGTTAAAGTAGAACCATAATAACTTGATAAAAAAAACAATGTTTTTTAGCCCTTTAACAGACCAAATTGAAGAAAAGTGTCCAAAATCTCAATATAAACTTGTGCATTTATTGAAGATTTAATGACTGTCATCTACCCCTGTACCTTTACCTGACATGCAACCCCATATCATCAATGATTGTGAAAACTTGCATGTATTCTTCAGGCAGTCATCTTCATACATTTCATTGCAATGACACCAAACAAAAGTTCCAGCATCATCACCTGCCCAGCGCAGATTAGTGATCCATCGCTGAATATGACTTCCATCCGGTCATCCACAGTCCATGATTGCTTTTCTTTAGCCCACTGTAACCTTACATCAGAAAAGGCAAACTAAAAACCATCATTAACACCTAAAACAGAAAAAAACAAGGGCTAAAGAAAAGCAATCATGGACTATGGATGACCGGATGAAAGTGATATTCAGTGATGGAAAACGAATCTACATTGGGCAGGGTGATGATACTGGAACTTTTGTTTGGTGCCGTTCCAATGAAATGTATGAAGACGACTGCCTGAAGAAAATATGCAAATTTACACAATCATTGATGATATGGAGTTGCATGTCAGGTAAAGGTACGGGGAAATGATGTTTGGTGATGATGACATCATTTTCAGGATGTAATCTGATGCAGATTGTTTTCCTCTGTTTGAGCTGCAAAAACAGTTGCAACTGACTACATTTTTCTTTCTTTTTTTAATTTTTTTTTAACAGTTTTTTTTAACTGTTTCTTAAAGCCAGGAAGAGGAGATTAAGAGGGGATATGATCAACATGTACAAATATATAAGTGGTCCATATAGTGAACTTGGTGTTGAGTTATTTACTTTAAGGTCATCGCAAAGGACAAGGGGGCATTCTTTACGTCTAGAGGAAAAAAGATTTCATCTACAAATATGGAAAGGTTTCTTCACAGTAAGAGCTGTGAAACTGTGGAATAGACTCCCCCCAGAGGTGGTTTTGGCCAGCACGGTTGATTGCTTTAAAAAAGGCCTGGATTCTTTCCTTAATGTAAATAATATAACTGGGTATTACCATTTTTAGGTAAAGTTGATCCAGGGTGTATCCGATTTGCCGATAGCAAATTGGATCATGCTTTGCTGGGGTTTTTTGCCTTTCTCTGGATCAACTGTGGGTGAAGGATTGTATATGGGATTGTTTGGTTATATATAATTTTTTTTTTTTTTTGGTTGAACTAGATGGACTTGTGTCTTTTTTTTTCAACCTGACTAACTATGTAACTATGTATGTAACTATGTAAAGCCAGAAGGTTGGAATGTTAAATGAAGCGTGAGGGGTGATGTTAGTAGGCTCCCTGTAACCGATCTCTTAGCATTTGGAAGCTGGCTTGATTGCTGTTCCAGATCTTTACCTTATTGCCTAATTACTACAAGTTTGGGTATCCCCCGCCTGCTCCCCCTCTTGACTACCCTGGACCCTCTGTGAGATTGAGAACTTGCCCTGGACTTGGGCTGGGCTGCCTCTGCTGCACCTTGTGACCATCTTAAGTGGAGCTACTTGACCATTGTTGATTGTCTCCACCCTCTATCACCCGAGGAAGACCTTGTTTTAGGGATTGAAATGTGTCGGGACAACGGTGTGGTGGACACACTATCCAATCCTAATTATTGGTATGAACTCAAGTTTACATGTACATGTATGGTCACAAAGGATGGTCTACTTTGGACCAATGATTTCTGAGTGGTCCCTTTCTTTTAAATATTTGTCTAAAATACAATAAAAAGATGTTTTATTCAAAATGTATATTTAGTCTACATTGTGTGATTTCTATTGCTGCCAACATAGTCCCATAGGAGATATCTTTGTACCTTTGGAATGTTAAATGAAAATAGGTTTGAGGCATGCTTGTAATTCGTTTTTTAAAACAATTAAACAATTGAATGGACATTTTCCAAGGGTGGTGATTCCATACTTTTTTGCCAGGGGTTGTATATGCTTGCTTGAATCTCAGTGTACTTTCTGTATTTCTTTCAGATCTGTGCAGTAATCCAGCATGAAACTTTATGCAGGAGCTTGTAATAAAGACCAGTAACTGCTGCTCTCTCTCCTTTTGCAGGGGGGCTGGTCGTGTATCTGCCCCCCTCCCTTAGTTATCTGTAGACAGCCGGTAGTGGGTGAATTGTGTTTTTGCTCATGATTTTGTGTGGGAGATTTTCATGGGATTCCACGTGTTGCACATAGGGCAGCCCATTCACTTGAATAGGCTGTCCTATGCCTGTTTTGTGGCAGCAAAGAAGCCTAAGGACCAAATTTTGGTCCTGAGCCAGGCACGCTAATATATGCGCATTTTGCTGTGGTTCTCCTGCCTTTTGTTGCATGACAGTTGTGGCAAATTTGCACTGTGTTTGGGTCGCAATTAAGAATAAGTGGCACCCAAATGTGCATTGCATGGTTTGCCACAATTTTAGAGCTGTGCCGATTCTGCGCGTAAATCCAAATCACCTAGGTGTGACCCCACTCCCTCCTCACTGGCTGTGAACTGCAATTTACAACAGCAGGAGCCAATGGCTCCCGCTGCTGTTTCTCAGCCAATCAGGAAGCAGAGACAGGGTAGAGCAGCTGCTCTTGTGCACATCTCAGGATGGGTATCGGGTTTGGGTAAGTATTGGGGGGCGGCTATGGGGGGAGCTGCATACTGAATGTTTTTTACTTTCATGCATAGTAAAAAAAATAGCCTTCAGCCTTTAGAACCACTTTAACCACTTCAGATCCGTGCTATTGCCAAAGTATGGCTCCAGCGCAGATCTGAAATGCCCGGAGGACGTCCATGGACGTCCTCCACTGCGCACGCTCCAGGCGCGCCCCCTGGCGGTAGCGGCGCGCGTGCCCGTGGGTCGGGCGGACTCGATGTCCGCCCGAGACCCGCCGATCTCTTTTAGGAGCCTCAGAACGGGGAACCGCTGTTGTAAACACGGTGGTTCCCCGTTCTGTGACAGGGGACATAGCAGATCTACTGATCCCTGTCACTGAGATCAGTTAGATCTGTTATGTCCGGGCCAGCCCTGCCCCCCCCACAGTTAGAACACACCCAGGGAACATTTTTTAACCCCTTCACTGCCCCCTGCTGATTAACCCCTTCACTGCCAATGACATTTACACAGTAATCAATGGACATTTAAATTTCTGATCGCTGAATAAATGTCATTGGTCCCAAAAATGTGTAAAAAATGTCCGACATGTCCGCCCCAATATTGCAGTCCCGATAAAAATCGCAGATCGCCGCCATTACTAGTAAAAAAAATAAATAAATAAATAAAAACGCCATAAATCAATTCCCAGTTTGTAGACGCGATAACTTTTGCGCAAACCAATCAATATACGCCGATTGCGATTTTTTTTTTACCAAAAATATGTAGAAGAATATATATCGGCCAAAACTGATGAATATTTTTTTTAATGGATTTGTACTTTAGCAAAAAGTAAAAGATATTGTTCTTTTTTGCAAAATTGTCGCTCATTTTTTGTTTATAGCGGCGATCAGAAATGACGCAGAGGGGATCAAATACCACCAAAAGAAAGCTCTATTTGTGGGAAAAAAAGGACGCAAATTTTATTTGGGTACAACGTCGCACGACCGCGCAATTGTCATTCAAAATGTGACAGCGCTGAAAGCCAAAAATTGGTCTGGGCAGGAGGGGGGTTTAAGTGCCCGGTAAGGAAGGGGTTAAAATTATTGATGCAGCCACCACGATTGGTAAACTGCATTTTTTTTGGGTGTAATACCACTTTAAGGTATGATGAGATATGTGAAGCAATCTCTGTAAGATAAGAGGGCTGTTGAGTCCCCATGATTTTTATTTTCTTATGCTCTAAGCTTTAGATACAATCAATAGGGTTGTAAAGCAGATTGCATCTCCAGTTCCACTGTTGTGTGCTTTAATGCAAAGCAATCTCATCCTAAGAGGCATCAACTGAAGAGGCACACTTGATCTTTTGTAACCGATAAAAGGACTTCTAATATTGTAGAATGTAAGGCAATTTCCAAGCTCAACACCTTTGTGGCTGTTACGCTTAAAAAATTAGAACACACAGATGGGTTTCAAAAAGGATTACTAATACAAGTTTGTTATATCTGCTGTTTAGTGGTTATTTATTTATTTATTACAGATATTATTATAGTGCCAACAATTTACTTTTTCATACTATACATTCATATCTGTCCTTGCCCTCAAGGAGCTTTGGCTGGCAAACATGTTAAGATTTCTCTAGCTCAGGGGAATCCCCTGATTCTCCCATCCATTTTATACAGCATGGATAGGCGTATCTACAGCGTTGACTATTGTATTCTGACAGCCGCCACCCGCGGCTGCCGCCGATTGGATACAGACTTTGGCTAAGAATTTTTAGCCAAATCCTTTAACAAAAGTTGATTGTCAAACCGGGTGTTGCCACCCACAGAATGAATCTTGGCTGAATCAGCATGTATGGCCAGACTTAGACGGTTCGAATGCTGTTGAATCGGCCGAAATTCGAACCAAGTATGGGCAGGCGAAATGTAACCAAATTGATCAATTGACCAAACTGGGTACACCCAGCCTGCGGGATTTTACATGCGATTATTGCTAGTTGCTGTTATAGCAGCTAGCAATAATCATTGTGTTCTCCCGGTGGCTCACCAAAAAAAACAGTACTTTATTGTTACAAAAAAAGGTTTATAGCCTGTGAACATGACATACAACAGTACATTTTAAAAAATGCATTTGGGGCTTGCATTTATAGAGGGCAGCTTGCCCACATACTGCAAGCAGCCACAACACCTGTGAACGGTCCAGTTTGAGTGTGAGCTGGAGGCTAGGTGGAACAGAGAATACTTGAAGGTAAGCCTTTGCCTGACACACTTTGAAGCTTATACACTTAGTTTAGGTCACAATTGACTCATGATGGGGCTTTTATTGATTAATTTATATCTAATCCTACAGATCCTATTTGGGACAGCCCGTGTAGGCCTCCTCTTCAAAAGCATTCTGTGCACCATCTTTACATGAAATATATCGCCTGTTTTTTGAGCTCAGGCCAACTCCCACCAAACTGTTTTTGTACCACACCAGGATCTAGTTATCAACTTACATTTGTACTATATCAATATCCATTTATCACCATTCACTGCCTCAAGTAAGTGATAGTTGTGTACCAATTATAGCCAATTCACCCCTGACGGGGACACTGTGCTATATCATACATACCTTTTCCTTATTATTCTAACTGAACTGACATTATCTATGGTTATATCTAATGCAGGCCCCATACTTGCCCTGCACCTGTTCCTTTTGGTTCGGTGGGGCCCCCCTTCCTCGGGCCCTCGTTTAGGGGCACTCTGGGTCTCGCAGGGACGCATGCAGCTGTAAAACATTAATATCTCCTATTAAGTGTTACGCACACTTATTTTTATGGTTGTTACAAATGTACCCCATTTTTTAAGTAAAAAATTCTTTGTTTAAATTTAGATGTTTTGACATATATGTGTTTACTCTATCAGATATTTTATGATTGCTCCAGAAGAAGCGCATATCATTAGCGTGGAACTGAGCCACCGATACAACTCAATTCTCAAGTATTCCACTACTCCCAGATGTGGTTCTTAGAACCCCTCTTTTTGTTCCTCCCTACAGTGCTTTGTTATAGATATCAGTATACATTGTAGGACAATTTGTATGTTTAGGGTTTCCACCCATCTGGAATTGTTTAGTGTTTCTTCTTTTTTCCCCCCAAGTGCCTCTGACACTGGGTCCCCTGGGGGGAATTATTTTTGCATGTCATGTTTACATCTGAACATATGCATTATTTTTTAAATGTACTGTTGTATGTCATGTTCACGGCCATAGGCCTTTTTTTGTAACAATAAAGTACTGTTTTATAAATTATCCTGCATGCCTTTAAAGTCCGTTCCTTTCCATTTTTTCATTTACACTGCACCTTTAGGACGTGGCATGCGTTTACCATTTAGCCATCCACAGTTCCACCCTGTTAGGTTGGCGGTGGGGGGG
>BLSH010232229.1:187445-201402 GCA_018402905.1 Glandirana rugosa
GATATTTCACAGGTTTCACGGATTTGTCCCTTACATATTTTTGCAAAAACTTAAAAGAATGTAGCCAGAGTATGTTGATATGGTCCGATTATTTAGTTTGATTGAATAGTTTTATACATTCCCTGTTTAGGCACTTTGGACACTTTATAGGCGCTTGCTGCAAAATATTTTATTTTTAATTTAGAATAGCCAACTTGGTATAAGGTTCCCATTGCTTGTAAGTTGGCACAGTATCTTCTTCCTCACTCCCTTCACTGATTTTTATATTTTGTAATCACCATACAGAAGGCATTTGCACTTGGTCATAGATTTTGCTACTTTACACTTTATTTCATTTAGGAATTCTAGAAGAGAGCCCTAAAGATTATATTATTGTTTAGCACATAAATTTGTATTTGCACCTTATATTGATGGATTTTTGTATTGATGAAATTGTACACACTTTGCATGATTAGTGGTTGACAACATTTTAGTTATTGGTCTTATAAGTTTTAGGACCCAACACACTTTTTACTGGCACATATCACTTTAACCCAAAAAGCACAACTAACAACTGAACCGATCTGAATTTCATTTACACGTTTGCAATATTTATATTACTTCATCCTATTTATTTGCCGATACTGACCCGCTATACAAAATCGGAGCCCTCTGTTGTCACAACATTCATTTACCAACATCCTGGAGAATATATCTGATATAATATAGAGCAGCGCCACTTCCCACCATAATTGTTATTGTATTATCTAACTACACTTTTAGTGGAGTTCTGGTGGAGGCAGCAGCTCTGAGATCATAACTTAATCCGTTTGCGCGGAACACCTATATATTTAAAACATGCATCATGCTTGCAGTGCCATTAGTTCTTAATAGCATCCCAAACGCAGGTAACAGTCATGTGTTTGCCGAGTGAGAAATGCGCAAAAACATGCATCACAAAATGTGCTTGGCTCAGTGCCATAAAGGTACATGATCTACTTTGGTGCGTTTGTCATATGTAGGGCAGCCCATTCCAGTGAATTCAATAGAATGGACTGCCCTATGCTGTTGCACAACAAGCCCCGTCTCCTCCCCAGATCAATTTCTTTGTGTTTAAAAGCCCCTTGTTTATAAATGACCTGAGATTTGAACTTCAGGTGCAAAGAGCACCCAAACTGAATTTACCATTACCATCTGCGAAATGGACACTCACCGGAAAAGCTGGCTGCCCTTACAGCAGCAAACTCAGTGTAGATCCGCCATCTGTTGTGGGGAAGGCTGTTCAGCAACTCACACCATCCAGATGTAGCTGTGGTAAATAAAGTTTACCAGGAGCCAGATGAAGTCTCCATAATGTAGTATATATTGGATTTATATGTAAAAAGCCAAAATAAAATATTAAAAATATGACAATGGGTGCCACTGCCGACCCAGTATCAGACAGTGGACTGACGTCAGCACTAGTGTCTCCTTCCCGAGGCTTTTCATCCAATAATACGTTATCAAGGGGTCCTATTGGCAAGTTGCTGAACAGCCTTCCCCACAACAGATGGTGGATCTACACTGAGTGCGTTTGCTGCTGTAACGGCAGCCAGCTTTTCCGGTGCATGTCCATTTCACAGGGGTGCGGTGGATGATTTTGGAGCACTGTACTGGATCACCTCTTCACTCTTCAAGTCACCACCAACTTTTTGTGCACATATTTGCACTGAGCTATGTGCTTTCACCAATAAGTTTATATTGCTGATCCTACATGGGACTGTGCATTTAAATCTTTATTTTTTTATGATTTTTTTTATTGTTGATTTTCTTTCAAGATTGGACTTATATATATATATTTTTTTCACTTCAGCATTTTTTTCACTTTAACACATTTTTTTGGACTTTATTTTAATGTGCTGTCCATTTATAACACATTATTCACATTTCATTGCTGTTCATTTACTTCTGGAGCTACACACTTTTTCTTAAGATTTTTTATAAGTTTGGTATATTACTTATCTATGTGAGCTGCCGCCCCACCACAGCGCAGACATATACCTTTTTTATTTCCATTACCATCTGATATGTTGAACTCTTCTAATTCACCCTACAGTAGGTGGGAAGATTTAGGGCCAGTTCGCTACAAAATCACACAGTAATTCCTCTGCATTCCCCTGCAGTGCAATTGTCAGCCCATTCATTTGAATGAGCTGAAATTGCGTCAGATTTGCACAAAAAGTAGTACATGCATGAGTTTACATCAGCTGGGAAAAAAACGTTGGATAAATAAATTAAATGCTGATAATATATGTTCTAAATGTATCAAACGTTGCTGTCATACAGTATATGTAATGAATGAGTTCAACCAATAGAGTTGTGCTCAAAAGTTTGCACACCCTGGCAGAAGAAATATGTGGTGCAGCGCTCAAATAGTCCCAGAAAAAATGTCCATCGTCTTTAAGTTCACTAATTCAACACCCGCCACCAGGGTATTCCTTATGAGGGTGAGAATCCAAACATATGTATTAGGCTTCAGGAAAGGTTTCAAAGACCATCACCGTCACCCAAACACACTGGTCCTTACCGAATAGACCGGACCCCCGTTACAAAGGTCAGATCGGCATGATGTCACTGGTTAGGTTCCCCGATGGCCAACCGATCCCCTTCACGTCACACACTCCTCCCGTCAAATTCCTCAGACTCAGATAGCCCTGGTTGTCTAAGTGGAGATCCTCCAAACCACGGTTACCGCCTCCGTCACTGTCCTGGGTCACCACTCTCAGCGTCCTATACTCTTCCGACTCATCACCCAGTTGTCAGCCGGTATGAAATAAAACCCTGATATAGTGTAGTATGTCAAACTTAAAAACTATTTATTGTATCAAAGTTTGCACTCATGTATCACATCCAACACAGCTCACAGTGAAACATTTCAGGGAATGTTTCCAAACACCAAGATGGCCGACGCGTACCGCTGCGCGATGACGTCACGCGCCCAAACTCCTCCCATCGCGTTTCGTCATAGGCTGACTTTTTCAAGGGCCTGGTCAGCAGCAAACAGTCGGGTATACATATACCAGAGGGCGGGTGGCTATTTGTTGAAGTAGATTAATTACAAAAACGGAAGTCAAAGAACCTCCAGGTTACACCACCAGGCCCTATGCGTTCCAAAGACCAGAACACAATGCTCAGTGATGGTGTCTTATGTTTGTTTAGCAAGCCAGTGAACTGTTTATAAGCGCATGTTCAGGTACATTAACCCTTGTGCTCACGGCCTCACCCCATTCCAACTATAAAATTCCAATAGGGGGGACACAATACAGCCACTCCAACTTGCTTTATATCAGACTCATAACCTTATTTTTAATATAAAATCATAAATGTTAAACAAGGAGTATTAACTCCTTATATTCACGCATCAGGTCATGCTGCCATCTGGTGGTTGTAAACAGTCATTACATAGTGCCAAAACACCACTTATAAAAACAAATTAATAAAATTATTGTTGCTACATCCTCTTTGGAGGAAAAATGACTAGCCATACAGCCATATTATGATGAGGGGGACACCCCAGCCAGTCATAGTTGCTTTTCCCAACCCCCAAACACATACATGGAGAAAAACAACTCAAACATTCCCCCCCATTTTTAGTAAAAATGGCATTTAAAGAGAACAGATGGAATCATTTTGGAATCACCTATAGTAAAATCTATGTGGGTATCCAACAACCAAATTCCAGGGTGGGTAATGACACCGAATGGGTGTCAACTATTGTTAATAAATGCGTTGACATCGCACTCGATGTTCATTCCATGAGGGGCATAAGTCTTAGCCTGATAGATCCATTTAGTTTCAAGGCAAGAAATCTCCCTTACTACATGACTTCCCCTCCAGTTAGCAGTAAATGTATTGATGCCCATAATAATAGTTCCCTTAATCTCCCTATTGTGACACATCGCATAATGTTTCGAAAGGCTACGATGAGGGAAGCCCTTCTTAAAATTAGCGAGATGTTCCTTCACCCTAGTGACCATCTTCCTCTTAGTGTGGCCAATATATTGGAGCCCGCATGGACAGCAAATGAGGTATACCACATTTGTTGAGCTGCATGTGATGAAAGGCTTGATCTCAAAGATCTCATGCGTTGCGGTAGATTCAAAGGAACCATGCCTCCGTGGAGCCTGAGAATTAATGCTGCAAACTGAACACTTTCTACACAGATAATAACCTTTTAAATGCTCAAAAAAGGAAATTTTAGTAGGAACTCCAACAATGTTAGGAACCACCTGTAATCTCAAGGGAGGTGCCCCCCGAAATATCACTGGAGGATGATCAGGAAGTAAGGGACCCAAAACCCGATCATTCCTCAGAATATCCCAATTTTTCCTGAAAATCCTTCTCAACTCTTGATGTTGCTCTGAGTATGTAGTTAAAAATGCAAACTTGAAGGATGAGGTGTCCCGTTTGGCTTGGATTTGCAACATGGATTCTGTATCCTTCTTATCTGCCTCTTCAAAGGCAGACTTCAAGAGCTCAGGGGAATACCCCTTCTCAAGGAACCTTTGTTCCAGGATCGCCGCCTCCCTAAGAAAATCATCCCGCTTGGAGCAATTCCTTTTAAGTCTGTAGAACTCACTTTTTGGTACCGATCTCAGCCAAGAGGGATGGTGACAACTGGTGGTGTCAATGAAGGCATTCCTGTTGGTGTCCTTAAAGTAGGTGGAGGTGATTAGCTTATCACCATCCACCCTAATTCTAAGGTCTAAAAAATGTATTTCCGTTCTGCTCATTTCAAATTGCAAGGAAATACCTTTGCTATTTTGATTCAGTTCCCCAAAAAGGGAAACCAAGGATTCCTCACTTCCTTGCCACAAGAGGAGGACGTCGTCTATATATCGTCTCCAAAAAAGGAGCTGTGGCCTAGATTGGCCATAGATGATGTCCTCCTCCCATTTGGCCATGAAGAAATTGGCCATACTGGGGGCAAATTTTGCCCCCCATGGCCACTCCCCTCTGTTGCAGGTAGAAGGTCCCTCCATACCAAAAATAGTTATGGCTCATACTGAAGTCCAGCAGAGACAAAATGAAATTCCTCTGAGGCTCGGGAACTGTGGCATCCCTGCACAAAAAATGGTCTACAGCCTCGCGACCATCTTGATGGGATATAATAGTGTACAGGGATACCACGTCTGCCGTAGTCAATAGATAGTCCACCTTCCATTCCACATTAGCTAATAGGTTAATAAACTGAGTGGAATCCTTAAGGAAGGCCGGAGTCTCAGACACCAATGGATGTAAGAAGAAGTCAATGAATTTACCCACCCTGGAGGTAACGGAATCTATGCCGCTGATGATTGGCCTACCAGGGAGGTTAACCAAAGACTTATGTATTTTCGGAAGAAAATACATAATAGGCACCCTTGGGGCCACAGGTATCAAAAAAGATTTTTCCTTCTTGGTAATGAGATGTGTATCAAAGCCCCTCTTGACTAGTGACACCAACTCCTTTCGAAACTTGGTGGTGGGGTTGGAGGTCAGGGTAACGTATGTGTCCCGGTCTGACAATAGGCGGGACATCTCTGACTCATAGCCGGCATGGTCAAGTACCACAATGCCCCCACCCTTCTCAGCCGGGCGCACCACAATATCATTCCTTGCTCTCAAGGATCTCAGGCCTTTGTTAAACCTAAAGTTTTGCTTCCTTTTATTCGTAGATATTCTGTCAAGATCTTTTAGTAAAAGGTCCCTAAACACTGAGATGGATGCTGCTAATTGACCTGGGGGGTTGAAGAGGGAAGCATTAGAAAGGTGGGAGTTTTTATAATCTCCTGGGGCAATCTGGGTAGTACGAACGGGATTGGTCAGTAGATATCTCTTAACCTTGACTTTCCTTACGTACTTATGGATGTCTATAAAGGTCTCAAATCTATCCAGAGGTCTGGATGGGGCATACTTCAATCCTTTACTCAGCACCAATTTCTCCTCATCTGAAAGAGGTGCGGAGCTAAGATTGAATATGCCCGCATTTCTTACACCCGCCTTCTTTTTCGAGCGGACCCTCCTCCTCCCTCTGGACCCTCTATTAGGTCCACGTCCCTGATGTCTCTGGTCCGCCCCTGGAAAAAAAATTTCCACCTCCCCTTTGTTGGAGGTACGGCCTATTGCCACCATCATGGGCCTCATATGGTCTATAAGACTCATATTCACCCCTAGGTGTTCTCATCCCGGAATATTCAGCTTGGGGTCTGACACGATAATCCTTATGTCTTCTCCCCGTTGGATACTCCCTTTTGGGTTTTTTTTTTCCAGGAAGAATCATCTTGTCGGTTCCAATTGTTGGGGTGCTCCAACATATACCTGGCCTCTCTATAGTCCTCTGATAGCAATGGGGTATACGGGTTATACGTGGGGACTGGTTGTCTCGGTCTCATATTAGAGGAGCCACCCCCAAAACTCCCCCTGACTCCCGGACCAAATCTTCTAATAGGACCCCTAGAATGGGTAGCTTGAGTACCAATTGGGGTATCAGGGGTCTCCATAGGGGCCTCAGCCCCTTCTCCTCCAGCTCCAAAATTAAGATCCCAGGGCTCAACATCCCCATTGGTGCTACCTTTAGTTTGCCATTTGAACACCTTATTACTCTTATAATCCTCCTGGTCTCTAAGGAACTTTTTCCTCTTTTTACTTTTTTGCTCCTTTTCCTCCTTTTCTAAAACTTTTTTAAAATTATCCGACTTCTTATTATATTCCTCACTATGTCTATAAGGATTAAGTCTCTCTTTAAGGGCAGTAACCTCTTCATTGAGCCTTAAAAGTTTTTCTTGTTTAAGATCAACCATAAAATTTAACAGGGCCAAGCCTGCCTTATTAAAATATTGGAACCAGGCAGCCAGATCGGTGACATCACTTTGAGGTGCTGCCTCCCATCTAAGACTGCGTGGCACCATGCCATCTGCAATATATTGCTTAAAAAAAGCTATGTCCCAGCCTGCATGTAATTCTGCAGTAACCAAATACTTAAGTCGCACAAAGATGCCACCCAAATCATCAGATGTGTTTGTGGATTCACCAAATACATAATTCGTATCTATTTTATAACTGGATCTAAAATCAAATATACCCATTTCTAAACAATATATATCAATAAACCCAGCAGCAGCGGAAAAAATGTTCCAAAAACACGGAAATTTAAAAACAGGTGAAGCCACCGCGCTTAGGGACACAATATAATGCAATGTAATTCCCAAAACCCAGCAGCTATGCACATTTTTTTTTTTTATACAGAAATCGTGGCAGAAATCGTGAAATTTTGACTTTGATATTGAAAAGATGTCTGATAATGCCAAAAAACTATTTTATTTAAGAATAGTGATCATATAAAGCCATTTATTATTACATAGTTGTTTGGCTCCTTTTTAAATCATAATAACAGAAATCACCCAAATGGCACTGATGAAAAGTTTACATACCCATGAATGTTTAGCCTTGGTATAGACACACAAGGTGACACACACAGGTTAAAATGGCAATTAAATTAAATTTCCCACATCCGTGACTTTTTAAATTGCAAATAGTGTCTGTGTATAAATATTCAGTGAGTTTGTTAGCTCTCATGTGGATGCACTGAGCAGGCTAGATACTGATCCATGGGAAACAAAAAAGAACTGTCAAAAGACCTATGTAACAAGGCAATGGAACTTTATAAAGAAGGTAAAGGATATAAAAAATATCCAAAGCCTTGAATATACAGTCGGTATTGTTCAATCACTTATTGTGTAAACTTTGCTTACTGTAAACTTTTGATCAGGGCCATTTGAGTAATTTCTGAGGAAGCCCAATAGGAGGGCGTAATGCTTATAGGTGGAAGTAGCCGAGCCCGTAATGTCATACCAAATGTTAGTCAAGCATCAGTGGGGAGCTGAGGATCTGTAATGCATTTTTAAAGTCTTTGTAAATGTGTTTATCCCTTGATTTTAAGTGAATAAAAATGTTCTACAGAGAGCACTATGGTTCTCCTCCTTTTTATTCCATGGCACGTTTTGTGGAGGACAAGTAGAAATATACTCTGATTACTCACTAAGGAAGAGAGACACAGATATTCAAAGGAGGAGTGCATAAGGCATATTAGACTCTGTAGTGGGGTCTGTATTGGGTTGTATAGAGGTGGAGGTTCACAGAACACAATTGGGAAGATTGTTTGATCTGTCAGAGATTTATGCACAGTGGTGTTATACGGAAGGATATTTTTCTACATATAATAGTCGAGAGACTAAGGCTCAGTTCACACTAAATGTGGCGCAATTTCACAGCGAATTTGCTGCAAATGCACACTACATCTAAATCACAACCCTGTTCATGCAAACTGATGGCGAAGTGTATGTTAAGTTAACGACACCCCACAATCAGTTTGAAAAACGCAGAGCGTGAACACCCATGTGATCTGATTCTGATGCGGAAAAGAGTCCTGCACGAGTTTGGTCCAAATGCGAAGCGAATTCAGCCATACAGTTTGTATGGCTGAAATCGCATCGCATAGACATCGCATGTGATCTGCACAGCAATGCGGTGTGAATCACATGTGATGTCTGCCATCAAACTAGTATGAACCGGCCCTTAGAGAGACTTTTTGTATTATTTATTATGTGTATGGTATTTTTTCACAGGAAATATAAAAGAATCTTGCTGCACTGTATATATATAATTTACACAAATAGGGGTGTATGATGTGGAAACACTGAAGAGTGTGAGCAGCAGTTCACTTTTTGATTAGGCATTTATTGGTATTGTTTTAGTTGTTGTATTGTCATTTGATTCAGTTGGAGTCACATATTGATTTATTATTTGAGTAGAAGGTCGTGCCGATTGTGTTACACTTATTTCACAGAATACATTTTGGCCTAAATTTATGAAGGATTACATTTTTTAAATTTATTTTTATTGGATACGTTTTATAGCAGAAAGTAAAAAATATTGTTTTTTTTTTTTCAAAATTTTTGGTCTTTTTTCGCTTATATTGAAAAATAAAAAACCCAGTGGTAATCAAATACCACCAAAAGAAAGCTCTATTTGTGGGAAAAAATTATATAAATTTTATTTGGGTACAGCATTGCATGACCGCGCAATTGCCAGTTAAAGTAACGCAATGCTGAATAGCAAAAAATGCCCTGGTCATGAAGGGAATAAAACCTTCCGGAGCTGAAGTGGTTAATATAAGGTTAGATGAAATATGGAGCACTATGATAAATTAATAGATAAGATATTCCCAATGATGACTAGTATGTTCTTATCCTCCTGGGGTTTCATTTTTGATGTTGTCTTGCTATGAATATTAAGTGGTTTTAATCGGTGGCGGCTGGTGCTCCATTTTTGGGGGGGGGGGGCAAACAAACGACCCGCCACCCCCCCGGTCGATCAGACAAACCCCCACCCCTATCGCTCGCTAAACCAAACACCACCTTCCCCCCCGTCACTTACCCCATCTAGGTCGTGGGCAGTTTCGGCTTCCCCCTGCATCTCCTCCTCCTCAGCAGCCAATACGGTCGCTTCGCCTCTCGGTCAATCGGGTCTTAAGACCCGATTCCTGATTGGCCGGGAGGAGAAGCAGGAAGACAATAGCAAATATTAATTCGCTGTTGTCACACAACTGAATGGGCACTGCGCCCTAAGCCCACTCTTTTTTTAAGCCAATTAGAGCCTCAGGCTTAAAAAAAACTCCATTGAAATCCATGCGTCTGATGCCCTGCATGTATATTGCAATCCATGCCCCTGCGCCCCAAATGGAGGGGCCGCCACTGGTTTTAATTTTGTATTTGTATATAATGTAAGGCCTCATGCACAATGAAGCTGATAAAAGGGACGTTTTTGGGAGTTTGGGCGATTTTTTTAACAGCCCTTAAACTCCCCTCTATGTTATCCTATGTGTCCGTGCACACATGGATGTTTTATGATGTTTAACAGCAGGGGAGTTTATTATTATTATTATTATACAGGATTTATATAGCGCCAACAGTTTGCGCAGAGCTTTACAATAAATAAGGGACACAGTACAATTACAATACAGTTCAATACAGAAGGAATAGGAGGGCTCTGCTCGTAGAGCTTACAATCTAAAGGGAGGGCATAGGTTGTTGTCTGAATGCCCTAACATTGTGTTCAAGAGCAGTTCTTCTGACCAAAAAAACGCTGCAAATGGGCATAAACGCGCTTTTATCAGAGTTCAGCGTTTTTTGAGCTGAATGTAAACTGGTGTCAATTTAAAAAAAAGCCCAAAAATGCTGAAAAACGCGCATAAACGCTTTAAAAAAAATGCTGCTAAAAGTGCGTTTTTGAAGCAGCGTTTCCTGTCGCCCAAGAAGGACTTTCTTGAGCATCCTGTGTGCATGAAGCCTAAGATGTAAAATGTTTACTTGCACATCTGGACCAGGTTCTATCGGTGGTAAAGGCTTTTTTTTTCATTTATTTGAGATGGTTATGAGTCCTTGGCAGCCCCCTTTATTGAGGAGTTGTAAACCTTTTTAAACTACTAAAAAGCCACAGTAACACACAAGCTTTTCCCCTAAGCTCACCATCATGCGGTAATTAAACTGCAGATGATGATACTGGTAATGACATTCAAAAGAGTACAAGGAGCATGACACATTTGCTTCCTATTCACTTTCCACGCAGATGGTTCCCAGGGGATGTCGGCTGCTGTGGTTACATACTGTGAATGAGAAGAAAAAAAAATAACAGTTTGGTGTAAAAGTCATCTGCTCGTGTCTTTTGTGTTTTTGGATTAAGTTTCATGCTCTCCATAAGTTTTACATATGGAAATATAAGCCAGGATCCCTATAGCGGTAGTGCAGAAAAAAAAATACAAATATTTAAAAGCTTGCAGGACACGGTGTAATGACTGAGAGGCCCAGCTGCTGATGAGTGAGCCAGACGTATAATAGTAAAAATCAATTGACATATTTCCTATTTATATGCTTGGAGGGTTTTTTTTTTTTTTTTAATGGATGTGAATATTTTTTATTGGCTGCCTTCCCAGTCATAGGTACTGCTCAGTCTGCCTCATGTTTTTTAAACAGTACATCAGAGGGCAGCAGCCAACATCTGGTGTAATTGCAAAGGTCTTTGTTAGACAGAAAATAATTGACAGCACTGCTTCTGAAATACATGCTATCTATCATCTGACTCTCACTGCCGAAATAATACCAGGGTACATTCGGAAATGTACTGGGAAATAATCACTAAGCAGGTTTTTCTACCTTTTCTTTCCATTATTAGTATTATTCTGCATGGGCCATGTATTATTAACAGCCCCATTTCGTAGAATCTGACAAGCCAAGGTGTAATGAACGTACATGAATGGCAAGCTGCGTAAGTAGTGTGCCATTAAACAAAATTATATCATTTATTTAATAGCAGTAAAATAACCACATAACTTAAAGTAAATCTTTCCAATTCCAAAGGTTGTAAACAACACTATACTTTCATAATTCACTCCATCAGCTGATCTACTTCTTTCTCTAAAATGTGCAGACTAAACAATGCAGTTACTGGTATGCTAATCTGACTTTTTGTCAAAAGTCGACAGATACACTCTTTTCCCCTCTTCAACCATTAACAACCATTGTGCCGCGCTTCGCAATTTGGTGCCTTGTGTAGTGCAATATATTAAAGAATATTATTGCACAAAATAGGCTCAATATCACATTGTTGTGCAATCAAATCACAATTCATAAAAATCAAAGTCCACAGTGCTATTATTATACACTGAGCAAAATTATAAACACAACACTTTTGTGTTTGCCCCTAATTATCATGAGATGAACTTAAAGATCTACGACTTTTTCTATGTACACAAAAGGCCTATTTCTCTCAAATATTGTTGACAAATCTGTCTTAGCCTAGGTTCACATTGGAGCAATTTGTCATGCGATTTGAGAAATCAAATCGCATGACAAGTTGCAGCCTATTGGCAGCAATGGCACCGTTCCAACCGATTTGCAAAAGTAGTTCCTGCACTACTTTTGCCGATTTCAGGTGTGATTTCAATAGACATCTGTGCATGAAGTCACAGAGATGTCTATAAAGTAGCACCTGAAATCGCGCTGACCTTGCTACTTTGAAATCGCGCTGCTTCAAGTGAAGTAGCAGCGATTTCAAAGTAGCATCAATGTGAATCAGGACTAATGCTGGGCATACACTATACGAAAAATCAGCCAAAAATCGGGCATTTGGACAGTTCGTTCGTTTTTCGGCCAGTTAACGGGCACAAATCGGTAATTGGTTGGGACGTTTTTTAGCCAAAAAAACCAAGGACAAGTTTGGAAATTTTCAGCTGAACGAGCGATAAATCAAAAGGTTAATGTGTTTGCCGTTCAAACTGTTTGCACTAGGTATATGTGAAAAAACGAACAAAAAACAGATTCATGTATGTCCATTGAACGATTTATTGGTCATTACATGATGGCACTATCGTTTGCTCTCACAGCTGAGTGTTCGCTTTTCGAAAATGGGTTCGGACAATTTTTCGTATAGTGTATGGCTAGCATTAATCTGTGTAAAGCCTCGTACACACGGTTCAACGGTCATATGCAAGCGGTCATACGACCACTCGTTGTATGCTCATATGACCATTAGTATGCGTGATTAGAACGGCCGACGTACGACGGTCGTACAACAGAAGTTGTACGAACAAACTAGAAAACTTTGGTAGTACCAACAAGCAGTAGTGCGACCATTGTATCATGTGTACAGAGAAGTTGGTCCAACAAGTTGTATTGTGCAAAACACGCATGCTCAGAAGTCAGGAACGCTCGGAAGTGTCCGTTCGTTCCTAATTCACAAATTGCATGCACCTGAACTTTCCCTTTATACGTTCATTACACGTCACTACGTTCGGTTTGGTCGTACGATCGTTTAGTGCATGTCAGTACGCAAGTTACATGATCCAACATACGATTTGGTCCGTTCGGTCGTATGACCGTCGAACCGTGTGTACGAGGCTTTAGTGAGCACTTCTCCTTTGCTGAGATAATCCATCCACCTCACAGGTGTGACATATCAAGATGCTGATTAGACAGCATGATTATTGCACAGGTGTGCCTTAGGCTAGTCACAATAAAAGGCCACTCTAAAATGTGCAGTTTTACTATATTGGGGGGGTCTGGGCGGTCCGAAAACCAGTCAGTATCTGGTGTGACCACCATTTTCCTCATGCATAGAGTGATTGTGGCCTGTCGAATGTTGGTCCATTCCTCTTCAATGGCTGTGTGAAGTTGCTGGATATTGGCAGGAATTGGAACATGCTGTTGTATACGCCGATCCAGAGCATCCCAAACATGCTAAATGGGTGACATGTCTGGTGAGTATGCTGGCCATGCAAGAACTGGGATGCTCTCAGCTTCCGGGAATTGTGTACAGATCCTAGCAACATGGGGCAAACACAAAAGTGTTGCGCAGTGGCGGCTGGTGAAGTTTTTGGATGGGGGGGGTGCCAGGCCCCGCCCTTCCTTTGGACCCCTCCTACTTCTAATAAGCCCCTCCCCTTATAGAATCCACTCACTCCGTCCCCTGTATTCCACATATTGTGTCAGGATTATACAGCTCAGCATCACAGGACACAGTATACAGCTCAGCATCACAGGACACAGTATACAGCTCAGCATCACAGGGCACAGTATACAGCTCAGCATCACAGGGCACAGTATACAGCTCTGCATCACAGGGCACAGTATACAGTGACACAGGTGGGGGCAGTTATGCAGCCAGTGACACAGGTGGGGGCAGTTATGCAGCCAGTGACACAGGTGGGGCAGTTATGCAGCCAGTGACACAGGTGGGGGCAGTTATGCAGCCAGTGACACGGGTGGGGCAGTTTGCAGCCAGTGACACAGGTGGGGGCAGTTTGCAGCCAGTGACACAGGTGGGGGCAGTTTGCAGCCAGTGACACAGGTGGGGGCACTTATGCAGCCAGTGACACAGGTGGGATTTCAGTTATGCAGCCAGT
>BLSH010232229.1:238822-252537 GCA_018402905.1 Glandirana rugosa
TGAAGACACGCTGGGGAATTCTCACCTATCTGAAACTATCGTGGGGTGAGTACAAAAACTGGCAATTTCCCTATTTCAAAGAGGTCGTCACCAAACCAACCGAACAGAAAACTGCTGGAGAAACTTTATCCCTTTAACGGTCAAAAACATGAGTGGGGTGCTATCAAAGTCTATCCACTCTTAAGGGGTCGCACAGAAGTGCGGTCACAGTAAACATTTTCCAACACAGTACCTTGGCTTCCTTGAGCGGATATGTAGCTCCCAGTGTCATTTATGCATCACAACCTGCTTAAGACAAAAGCAGACTTATAAACCACAGTACCTGAGCCCCCAAATAGGTAAGGGAATATAAAATAAAAAAGGAAAACAACTGTCCCAACATATGCCCGTGGGGTGAGGGAGAATGTGACTACAGGATTCCAGTCTAGGGAGTCTGATCCCCACTCCGACCAGGCCAATTAGCCTCATAGCCAAAACCTAGGAGAAGAAACAGAAATAAACAAAAAAGGCAAAATCATTTTAGGCTAGGGCATCCAAACAGTCCGCCGCCTCTCTAGGGGAATCAAAAAATTTTGTGGAACCCCGGTGTATGACTTTCAAGCGACTAGGATAAAGCATACTATACACCAGGCCTCTTTCTCTCAGGCGCTTTCGGATCTCCGTGAAGGTTCTTCTCCTCCTCTGTAGCTCAGGAGAGAAATCCGGGTACAGGTGAATCGCTGCGGTTTCATACTTCAGCTCTTTCTGCTTGCGGGCCTCCCCCAGGATCATATCCCGGTCTCTGAAGTTCAGCAGCCGGGCAAGGAAGGCCCTGGGTGGCAATCCCGGTGACCGTGGCCCAGCAGGCACCCTGTGCGCCCGCTCAACAATATAGGCCGGGGAATGGTTCTGTAGGCCCAGGAGTTGTTTGAAAAAGGCCTTTGCAAACTGAACCGGGTTCTGGCCCTCCGCACCCTCTGGGAGCCCCACAACCCTCACATTGTTGCGTCTGAGCCGATTTTCGGCGTCCTCTGAGCGGGCCAGGAGGGTCCTAACTTGTTGTTGCTACTCTGCCACCGCTCGTACTGTGGAGGCCGATGAATCCTCCACCTGTGACAATCTATGTTCAGCATCTGTGAGGCGGACCCGGAATTTGTCCATATCATTTCTGATTAGCCCGCATTCTAATGTAAGGGCGTCTATCTTCCCCTCCACTGAGGCCTTACTGTCCGCAATGGCTGCCAGAATCGCGGCCGTAGGCCCCTCTCCCCTCACCTCCTCGCCAGCCTCCGTCCGCCGAGCCACGCCTCCCCGACCGTCCTCCATACCATGGTCCAAGGCTCTGTCTGCACCGCCACCGAGGCTGGGGAAGCTGGTGTGGATGGCAAGATGGCTGCCGCACGAGCCTTCGGCGGATCCCTTCGGGGCGTCTGCGGGGCTGATTTCTTGGCGGATTTTCGATATCCCGGCATGGGGAGGACCAGGGCGGTCTCCCCTACACTCTGCAGGCACTTGCTGAGCAGGATGGATGCCGTGGGAGCAGGATGTCAGCGGATTAAAAAGACGGATGGCAGGATCTATCTGTCAGCGAGATCCTTCATATTAACATTGGTAAATTAATACATTCGTGTGCAAGAGGCCTTACTGGTCCGAATCTTAAAAAGCATTTAAAGCCTAATTCACAGCCTTTACCTTTCTGGAAGATAAAAAAAGTATTCTGCAATTTTTACGCGCATATACGTAAGCACTATATGGACCATTTTTTTTTTTTAATTCAGGAACTTTCTGCCAGCAAAATCTGGCATTAATACATCAGTACCGTGTGCAAGGAGCCTTAGGCTCAATTTAGAAAAGCGCAGTGTATGTTGTATATTCATTACTGTGCATTATTTGTTTTTTTTCCACTCTTGACAATTTACTTTTCAATTTACTGAAGGCATTTCTGCAGGGATCATCTGAATTTACCACGTGCATGTTGGTTTATTGATTTTGAGGTATTTTGATTGTATAAGTCAATTTACAAAGGTAATTGCACAGGTTATCTCTTCTTAAAGGGAATTTATAGTGGGTTTTTTTAAGGAAAAGTGTAGGACATAAAAAATAATATGTTCTCTCCAGTCCTTCTCTGATCTTTGTAAAGAAAAAAAAAAATATTCGCATTATGATGCAGAAGTTGTTGTGATCAGGTTTTCATGTCAGGTTTGAGACGTTATCTTCAGCTGGGCACATGCACCCTGGGCCCCATAGGTTGTTTTATTTAGTTAACCTATAGTGTTTGGGGATCCTTTGTTACTTTCATAATTCATTAAGTTAATTAATACAGGTACTCATAGATGTGCGCACAGGGTGTGCCAGGTGTGCATGGGCACACCCTAATCACCTCTTGTGGTGCTGATTGCCCCTGCTTCCTGTCTCCTCCCTAAGGCCCCATTCACACCTGAGCATTTTGTAGCTTGAAGCCTGAAGCTACAAAACGCTTGAGGGGAAGAAATCAATGGTTCTCTATGGAGTTCGTGCACATCTCCACTCAAAAACGCTTGGGAAAGCCTCCCCAGTATTCAACATTTCCGAGTGTGCCGAACCCCTTCGCCCTTCCCCCACATGTATAAATTAACGCTGGTTCCTGCTACTGATCCCAAGTCATTGTTGAGTCCAATGGCGGCTGGTGCTCAAAATTTTTGGGAGGGTGCAACCAAACTGAAAAATTCTGAAAAATACTGAAAAAGAAAACATCAATTGCAGCCCCACTGTGGCCACCAAATGCAGCCACCTTGCCATCAAATGCAGCTACCGTGCCCATCAAATGCAGCCACCAAGCCCATCAAATGCAGCCACCGTGCCCATCAAATGCAGCCACCGAGCCCATCAAATGCAGCCACCGTGCCCATCAAATGCAGCCACCGTGCCCATCAAATGCAGCCACCGTGCCCTTCAAATCCAGCCACTGAGCCCATAAAATGTAGCCACCGTGCCCATCAAATGCAGCCACCGTGCCCATCAAATGCAGCCACTGTGACCCCCTGGCGGCATTTAACCAGAACCCCCCCACCCACTTATTCATTGTCTGACCAGCACTTACCCCATCTTGGTGACAGGTCAGGCAGCGGGTGATGGCAGAGAGCTGTGGGATGGACAACGGGTCAGACAGCAGCGAGCTGTGGGTCAGACAGCGGCTCCTGTGTCCTCCATGCTTCCGCTGTGCGTTTCTTCTTTCCTCCTGCTAGGTGTCCAATGGGAGCGCCTGTCCTTTCAGCCAGTCGGGTGATGGGAATCAGACCCGCGCTTCCTGATTGGCGGAGAGGCAATTTAGTGTTAGAAAAGCGAATATTCATTTGCTTTTCTAACACACATGAGTGGTCTCCGAGCGCAATGCTCTGCACTCCGAGTAAACTCTATATCATAGCCTATTAGAGCCTATGGCTCTAATCAGGCACTTAAAAAGAAACACCCCTGCCACTGTAATTCAGGCATCCGGCGTCCTGAAAGGGTCCGGATGCATGAATAGGGGGTGGCCGCGGCGGCCATGGATAGATTCATGCTATCCATTATACATATTCGGGGGTTCCGTGATAGAGGGGGCGGCGCCCGTGGACGGACCGCCACTGGTTTAGTCTTGCAGAGTCCTGAAGCCACATTGCAATAAAGTGACATTTAAAATATTTGGCAGGTTTTGGAAATCACGACAATTGCAGATTGTAATGGAAAGGCAATTTTTATGTGGAAGAGGAATCTTGTAAAAATGTCACATCAAGATGAGGTGAACACTGCAATAATAACTCAAAATATGTCCTCACTGAGAATACACTGTTCTTTACAAATGCCGCCCTTTCAAGATCCTTATAGCTTTAACTTCAAGTTATTAAAATATGCAACTGATATATCTGTCAGTACTATTAATTAAGCAGAAGATGCAATATTTCTTTGTCAAATCAAAAAGAAACCATATAGCACTGAAATACTTTTGAGTGGATGTAAACCCGATTCATGAAATTAGAGCTGGGCACATACAAGCACTTTGACGCAGGAGATAAAACCAGGCTGAATTTTGTGTCAGGGTGGGTGCTATAAATTGATTAGCAGACAGCTGGTCTATTCACAGCACAGCTCTGCAAGTCTCTGCCTATGTGGAGGGAGGTGTGTGCCTTTTCGCCAATCAGCTGTCTCCCAGTGTAATCCAACACTACACTGCTACTGCTGAATGAGGAAGTGAAAGTTCTAACAGGATGTGCACTTTCTAAACATTATATAAAGCTAAAGACAGCAGATATACATGTAAAACTTATGTAGGGAGATTTGTTTCATCCCTGTGTATCATCTGGGGTTGTTCACTTCACTGGTTATATGTGAGGATTTACATCCACTTTAATTTATTTTTAATTCTCATGCTGCTAGCATTAGTAAATAGATAGGAAAGTATATCATATTTACCTGTTTTAAACTATATTTTTACATATCTTCAGCTACTTCCTGGATTTCTTGCATAGGCAAATTATGTCATACATCCTACATCCTGTCATACATGAACTAAGGGCGGATGGATTCCAGGATGTAAACACTACATAAATCATTTGCCACTAGTCAAGATGGCCACAAAAATGCTAGTGGGATGGTTTTCAAAGTTATTTCTCAACAAAATCAAGCATGGAGACATGGATGGATTTGAGTATTAGAAATGAATAGCGTTTTTGGTTAGTGGTGCTCAGATGCAGTCTATTGAAAACATCATTATCCATCTTGTAGCTGAAACTATCTATTCATCAATAGTTTGAGAGAGACTAAAGTGAAGGAGTAGGCAATAAAAATATTTTCAGGTCATGAGTGCTGGCATTCACTGTCCAGATTTAAAGTGTAATCACATTATTTGCAATAATAGTGTAGTTTGCCCTGCCCCAGCCCCCAGTCAATCTTGTACTGATCTCGATCCATCAAGATATTTCCCACAAAGCTGCAGAGCTGCTTGTCAAAATCTTCAGAGCGTTATGCTCTGTGCATTTTTCACTCAATCCTATGAAGAGTTTGTACTCCTCCGGACATTAAGAAAAAAACACTTTAAAGGGTTAAAATGGAGAGTTCACTAAGCATGGCAGATTCTGCCACGTGGTTTGCAGCTTAATGTGCTATATGTCCCTAGATCGGGTAAGTTTAGGACTGGCAGGGGGCTGGGGGCAGGAAAATGTACAATATAAGTGCAATTACACCATAAGCGAGGTTACACTTTTACTCCAAGGGATAAAATGCATAGGACCAGTGTCACCTAAAATGTGAAAATTTGCCTGATCTCCCTTTTAACATCAGATTTTAAAGCTCTTTCCAAGATGTTGGCTGGTAGATTAGTCAAATATATTCACAAACGTGTTCATCCAGACCAATCGGGTTTGATACCAGCACATTGTACTGCTACTGTATGAATATTCGCCATCTTCATCTAAATTTACAGCTTCCTCTTGGGAATATTGATAACAGAGCTCTTCGGACGATGCCAAGGCCTTTGACAGTGCCCAGTGGGACTATTTGTGGCTGATGCTGGACAAATTTGGCTTTGAGTATTACATCATCAGCTGGGTTTTGCATCCTATATCTGTTCATATTGATTATATCAAAGTCAATAATATGTTGTCAGCAACCTTCTCTCTACATAGGGGAACGCAACAGGGGTGCTTCCTGTAAACTTTATTATTTGTCTTGGTCTTGGAGCCGCTTGGCAGAAGCCATTGGAGTAAATGGAGCAGTTTCACAGACCCTTGGGAGAGGACAAAGTATCTCAATACTTGTTTGACCTACTGTTGTTCTTTGGTGATACAACAAATTTCCTAGACAAAGAAATGACCCTCATTTCTGTTTTTGGAGAATTTTCATTCTGTATTTTTCCATTAATTGGGATAAATCAGTACTTATGGGAATCAACTCCATTATGCATACACTTTTCGCAGATGCCAGCCAGATAAAAATTGTAAATGCGTTTAAATACTTAGGCATACAGGTCTCCTCTATTATACAGGATTATCATAAGTTAAACATACTACCTATGATGGGGAAATTTAAATCTTAATATCAGACATGTATAAATTGTCTTTGTCCATAGTGTGGAAGGTCAGCATGGTCAAGATCTGAATGCCACAGACTTTCTACACAACACCCCAATATAGATACCACAGAGAATTTTTGGCTGGGTTGATTGCTTCTTCAGAGGCCTTATATGGAAAAGTCAGTCAGGCCAAGATAAAGTTCACAACTCTTCAGTTGCCAAAATTTGAGGGGAGATTTGGTCCTTCATAATGCAAAAATATACTTCATTTGTACTTCTTGGCCTCTCAACTGCACCAAATGTCAGTATCAGGGTCTCTTAACCTCCCTGGCGGTATGATTGCCAGATTTTTGCGTCTAAAGGCGGTACATTTTTTCGCATATAAATTTGGCGTTTTATATTGTAGGCCTGTAATTCCTAGGAATAACTCACTTAAATCTGTCCAAACAAGCGTCTAGTAGACATCCCGGGTATGATAAAGTTTGAAACATGAAATCATAAATTATAATATAATAAATAATTATAAATAATTATAAAAAATAATAACATAATAGTAATAAAATGTATTCAATAATGTAATCAAACCAAAAACACTGAAATTTGCTAATTTGCAGAATTGCCGCTGTCGTCACTTTCAGTTTCTGATGATAAATTCCCCCAAAAATCAGTATCACTGAATTCTGCAAATGATTCTTATTTACTGTCGCTGTTTTCTAGCTGATCAAAAACCACTTTTGATGTAAAGGGACACTTTTTGGTCCCCATGGGCATTCTCTCAAGTTTCCAGGCAGAAAGAATGACATATATAATATAAAAGTGCATGCAGAGCATGGGGCAAAGCACTAGGGACAAAGGGTACGTGAAATGATTTCATACAGTAATGTATTCTTACAGATTACAGTGTACTGTACGTTTACTATGTGTTTCACTTTTTGAATTTGCCGCCGGTCTCCGCCCCCATGCAACGCGACGCTTAAAGGCAACAGAGCCCGGCACACAGAGGCATCGTGCGGAGGACACAGCCTGCGGACACAGTGGGGGGACAACGCTGGATCCAGGGGACAAGGTGAGTAACGCTGCCTGGATCCAGCGATGCGATCCTGGGTGTGGCTCGGGGTTACCGCTCTTGGTACAGAAAATTCACCCCGAGCCACACTCGGGAATACCGCCAGGGGGGTTAATGTAGAGGACCCCACCCAAAGGGTGATATTGGCTAAACATCCAGTGAGCCCATGCATCTCCCTCACATTCAGAAAGGCACTATCTCCTCAATCCTGACAATTATCCACAAAATCTGAAAAGCTATGTAGTTGATTACTTAACACACAGTGTTTTCTCAATAATAATCTCTGCAATAATTTACTAACCTTGCGGGCTTTGAAAAGTGGCAAGCGACAGGGTTGACATCTCTTTACCAAGTGTTTGAAGTAACTGATATTAAATCCTTTCAAACCCTAGAAGAGAATTTCTCCCTGCCCCGACAGTCATTTTTTCTACATTTAGGCCTCATACACACGTGCGTTTTTTAACACCACGTTTTTGGGTGTTTTTGGTCCTGCGTTCTGGTTACAGCTCACTAACGCCGACGCCCTCTACTGCTCAAAAACATCTGCGTTTTTAGAGGGCCATTGAATAACATTGAGAGCTGTAAAAAACACCCAAAAATGTGGTGTTAAAAAACGCACGTGTGTATGAGGCCTTACTCCTAGCTTATAAACCCAGCCTGGCCATCACTGGAGAGGGGGAATGGAGAAGGGACTCTCTATCAGAATGAATGGTCAGATGTTTTGAAGGTCATTCCTTTAACCTCCTTATTTCTTTCTCAAAAGATTACTTAATTATTTACTGTTCATAGAGTTTACCATACCCAGCTGAAGGGATCAAAGTGGGGATGTATAACATTTTTGCTAAATGTGCAAAATGGGACAGGGACATGGGAACTCTTATTCATATGATGCAGAGATGTTCAAAACGTTTTAGGTATCGGTAAGATATATTTTAAGCTATTAACTCACTGTTCTCCATCTGCCTACTAGATGATGCAAAATTAGGTATCTTGGACATATTGCTTGAAAACACAGTCCCAGAAAATATTCAACCATCCCTAACTAGAATATTAAATATTGCTGGAAATTGATTGCCCAAAAATAGCTTTCCCACATATAACCCTCGTTTGACGAGTGGAAAACCTCAAGTCTCTTTTGGAAAGGGAAAAACTCACCTCCCAACACACCTTACCTTGGGGAGATGCAGACTAGAATACTGCAGTCACTGAGCAGCAAATGATATTACCTGGGATGTATTTCAGTTATCCTGCAAACCTGGCCTGTTAGTGGGTCCCGTAGACAGGAGTTGAGAACCACTGCTCTAACAGATTCCAGAATTGAAGAAAAGAGATGCACAATATCTTTTGTACAATACATATCAAAAAGTGTTACTAAACCCAGGACCCTGAATTCACAATATCTGGTCACCCACAGTACACAGAACATGGAAATGCAATTATTTTAGTAAATATAAACTGCTAAAACCTTTTCTCATCAGCAGTTAGAGCCGCCTTGTAGCTTCTATCAGTGTCTGCTGCGCACTGGTTAAAGCTTGTAGGAGGAGTTTTCTCAGTGTCCTATGAGATTGCAAGACCGCTGACCCTCTGTCTGGACAGTGGTGATTGGCCCTGTGCTGATCACATGCATCCTCCAAAGGGAAAAAAAAACCTCTCTAGCAATACACACCAGACTGAGCATGTGCAGCCTGACTCCATGCACTCTGTGTTATTAGGAAATTATTAGGAGTCAGTGGAAGAAGGGGAAAATCAGAGAAGCCAGGATCAAGCAGTCTTTATACACAATGCGGAGGATTAACCCCTTAGGTTCCACAGTGAGTATAGTAAGCATGCTTTACTGCATATACAGACTGATTTTACTGTTGTGGGTTTAGTAACACTTTAACAGTTTTTACTTTGCAGGTTTAGTTCTGCTTTAAAGTGTATTTAATCCCCAAACCAAAAATATAATATATAGCAGCCAGCTTACAAGTCCTTAGATTTGGTTTTAATTGGGCATACTTTTATTCCCTTTATTTTTACTTGGTGATTTTTACTTCTCATCTCCATTAAATAAGGGGAGATGTTCCAGATTCCACAGAGGATAACTGGAAAGTTTGATAACTTTGTTTGAGATATCACTTCAGAACGTTACAGGGACATTAGGTTTGTGGCAGGGCAACATGTATTTTTTTTGTATTTTGAGAAAATGTTTTTAGATTTAAAAAGAAAAAAAATGCAGCCACCACACCTAAGAATTGGTAAGCTACAATACATTACATTATGTTCTTGGGTTTGGATATACTTTAATTTTCAGACACACTGTTAGGCTTCATTCACACTAGTGCGTTTTTTGATGCAGTTTGCAGAAATGCAGGGAATTTTTTTAACATGGGTTCCTATGGAACATGTTCACATCAATGCTTTTTTGTGCCTCTGCGTTTTTGGAAAGGGTCTGGGACTTTTTTCATGCAAAAAGCAGCGTTTTGCATGTAATAGACTTTAATGGACAAGCATGAAAAAAGTGCTGCTTTTTTGCTGCATTTTTACCGTGTTTTTGCCACGTTTTGCATTTTGCGGTATAAATCTGCCTAGTAACAAGATTTCCCCCCCCAAAAAATTACAATATCATAAAAAAAAGTATAAAAACGCGTTAAAAACGCGGCAAAAACGCAGTGAAAAAACACGGAAAGCTCAGCAAAAAACAGTGAAGAAACGCTGAAAAGCAACATGCATTGATGTGAATCAAGCCTTAAAAAGGTTCCTCTGCACTCTGCCTAAATTGGCCTGAATGTGTGTCCATATGGATATCATAAAGCCATTGAACTGTAAGCTCTTTCAGTGTCTATTCTACAAAGAAACATGGAAAATTATTAACAAAACTATACAAATTATTTGCTGGAAAATTAGTAATAAAGACAGCTTTAAAAGGTTGGCATTAGTGATGTTTCCTCAATAATTTCCACATAATCCAGTTCATACGGGGTTAATTTCTGTCCCTCTGTTCTATCTGTTCCTTAATCCATGGGCTTTAGTGATTTCAATCTTCTTAGCTGCACATTGTAAGGAAAAATAAGCATTATTATTGAAGGCAGACCAGCTTTGTATGGTTGATATGCAGAGGCAATGCGTTTTTTTTCCCCTTGCAGAATTAATACAAGAGTAAAGAATGTGATTAATACAATTACCCTTTTTATCAAAGTCTCCTGCGGTCTAGTAGCAAAGTCGAGGTGAATACATTGAACTATTGTTTAATAAAGGCAATCTTACTGCAATACGTAAGATATTTATCTTCTGCAAATAGGTTTATTGCTGCTATTTTACAGGGAAGAGAGCCTGATATAGCTGACTCAGATAACACTGAGACAGCAAATGATTATTAAGCTTTTCCAAGCATTTATGAGCCTGTCAAGTAAATTTAGCAATTTCTTGCTTTGCTGATGTTAAATCATAAGGGATTGCTCATTTTGGCTTAGTGTGATTATCTGCAGTATATCACCATAGAATTACATCAGCAACACAATTAAAGGCCAAGTGTAGCTAAAAAACAAACAAATAACAAACCAGCACAAGGGAGATTACTTATCTTCAGTGGGATGTCTCCTTTGTGCTGTTGTGTTCTCCTTTGCATTAAATCTTTCTCCTCTGATGACCTCCAACCCAGCCAGAACCTTCTGGTGCGGCAGGGGTTAATATAGTTAAGGGGCAGTCACGGGCTAACATCAAGAGTACCCAACTATGCCCCCCATTCCTTCTAGCGGTTTAATTCTTACAAGCCATACTACAGCTTCTATGAATGAAATAGGGTGTATGAATGGAGGATGGGCAGATGAGTGATAGCTCTGCCCTCTCTATTCTTAGATTCTGTTCCATTCATAGAAGCTTTGGTACAGCTTCTAAGAATGGAGCAATTAGGCCAAAATGCCTCTTGATGAGAGCCTGTTACTGCCCCTTAACTTTAATAACCACTGGAACGGTACGGTGGTGGGAGTGGGGGAAGGCATTACAGGAGGGAGATTTTATCTAAAGGAGGACACAGAAGTACAAGGGATTATTGAAGGTAAGTAATAATACTACTACTACTACTACTACTACTACTACTACTACTACTACTATTAAGTAAGTAATACAACTAATGTCCCTTGTGCTGTTTTTTTTTTGTTAAACTTAGGACTTAAAGCAATGCAGTATTTAAGAACAACATTATGTATTGATATATTTTTAAGTGTTAAAGAGGACCTTAAGGAAGAACTCCAGAAATTACTTCACTGCTTAAAATGTGCTGGCTTACAATAGGTTAAGTCTAACAAGACAAGGTGTATGCCACCTGTGGACTTCTCTCTTTTATTTATATATGACTTTTTTACTGAGCATTGAGAGTACAGCTATTGCTATACTTCCAACGCTCCAACACTAGACTTTTAGGTCTCCGATCCTGGACCAGTTGTGGGGTTGCTGACAGCTCAGCAACGCCATGGCAGCTTCACAGCCATCTGTCCACTGCGCATGCAAGAGCCACGCTACACTTTGTGAATGGTCCCACAGCCTTCTGGGACCCGTGGCATGTCCCAGAAGGCTGCGGGCAGGAAGAGGGAGAGGACAAGTGGAAAAGAGTACCTGTCAAAACTAAGTACCTACCCCCCCTCCCCAAAATATATTCCTGACGAGGGAATGATGAGGATGAGGAGGAAGAGCGGAACTTTTGGGTGAAGTTCCACTTTAACGGATCTATGAGGGAATATTAAGGCTGGGTTCACACTTATGCGAATTGGATGCGGGTTTCACCACATCCAATTTGCATGACAGGAGAGTGTGACCGGCTCTCAATGGAGCCGGTTCAAACATTTCAGGGATGGCAGCGGAGCACACTGCAGAAACTCAAGCTCATCCCTACAAAGACTATTCACCAGTATTGCCTGTGGTATCCCTGAAATGGATTTTTCCTCATTACCAACTAACCATACCTTGTTCTGCACTGTGTCTCTGTGTGGAAGTGGCCATCTTTGTAGAAACAGGGATTTACTTCCTCATTTCAGAGCTTTCAGCAAGGAGAACAGTGACCAGCAAAGTAATGCCGTTTAATAATCTCATTCCAAATCTTCTGACACTAGCAGTCAAAAGGAGCACCATCTTAGATCTCACACTGCAGTTTACACAATGATGATGCTATAGGCAGAGGAGTGCCTAGGTACCCTCACATACCACTGCACTACAATTTTTTAGAAGCAGTTCCAGACATAAGGCACAGTTAACATTTCTAAATGTTCCTCGTCACATTTTCAGTTCAGCTCTCCTTTAAATTAATAAGCCCATACATGAGTCGAAAAAGAAATTACATTTCATGTTGAAAGAATGATTGTTTAATTTTTGAATAATTAGTGTGCCTACAGTGACAGCCAATTTTCGTGTGGTCATCAAACATGTTGGAAATTTCTTAGGGAATGAATAATTTTCTAATCATTGATGGGAGACTTGTTTGAGAAAAAATATTGAAAAAGAAATATGAATGTGTGACCCGGAAAGGATAAGAACATTC
Source organism: Glandirana rugosa (assembly GCA_018402905.1). Classification (NCBI taxonomy): domain Eukaryota; kingdom Metazoa; phylum Chordata; class Amphibia; order Anura; family Ranidae; genus Glandirana; species Glandirana rugosa. The sequence continues at coordinate 251,405 of BLSH010232229.1, forward strand.
ACTGTCACAAACGTTCTTCAATAACATACAGTCTCATTGCAATGAAAATATATAATGTAAGCATACTAGCCCAGCTAAGAGAGTGGTTCCTTCCAATGGCCTTCACTCGATGAGGCACCCTAGAAACGTATGCCTTCCCAGGCAAAAACCTAAAAAACTGTCTCTGTAGCCTAAATCTGAGATCAAAACTCCTGAGCTACCTTCCACTAACCATTATAGCAACAGAGCTTGGCGTAAACTCGCTTCCACCACTTGGAGTAGTACTCCTACAACATCCATCAAATTACCCATATCTGTTCTCAGTCTGCTTATTCCCGACCATATAGATAAATGGCTCAAACAGGACTCCTTACTCTTGACTGATGTAGTCAAAAATGGCCAGATTAAACCGTTCCACAGCCTCAAAACAGACCTTGGCCCAGAATCCTATTGTCAGTATCTACAAATTCCTCACTGTCTTAAAAACAACCGGCAACTTTGGGTTTCCATCCTATAAAGGCAATATCATACTATTCACACCACTCCTCCAGGGTAAAGGAATCCCCCTATTTTACAATGCACTACAAGAAAAGATACAATTCCAGCACTCCCTGGCCTTTATCCAATGGGAGCGAGATCTAGGCAGATCATACACAGGAAAGCAATGCCAGAGAGCCCTCCAATACCACATATGATGCCACAAAATACACCGCACTGTGGGAAATCACACAAAACATTGTTAAAAGGAGATACTTAACCCCAGATAGAATGGATTAATTTGACAACCGCACATTCCTCAATTGCTGGAGTAACTGTGGATCGCACTACTGGCATGAAGTTTTTTCAATTCTTTCACAAATTACCGTATTGATTATAATACCATCACCTGAACTAGCCCTATTAAATCTAAATATAGATAGATATAGAAAAGTAATTACTACTCACAGATTACTTGCAGCCAGGCAACATAACCAAAACTATGGAAAAATACTAAATCCCCAGTTGTTCTAGATGTTATTATGATGATCCAGAACTACCACAATTATGAGATCCTCATGAAAAAAACTATCAATCTTACACTATGCTAAGAAGAATGGGGAACGCTTGGCCTAACTTGTATAAGACATTTAGTAGGAAGAGAAAACTATCGCTCA
>BLSH010232229.1:264869-280480 GCA_018402905.1 Glandirana rugosa
GAGGGGGTCAAAATCCGGAGAATGTGTCGACAAAGACAAATATAATTACTGACACAAGGTTGGATGTATACTTTAACTACTAGTAATCTTAGACGAACCATATTAACCAATTAGTATGTAGACTGAAGTTAGGATGTTTTAGAGACTGAAAACGTTCACATGTTTCACACGTTCACACTCTTAACTACGACCAAAAATAATAAACGATTTCAAATTGACCAACGACATAATGACGACAAAAAAGTATAACAAAAAATGATAACCCCATATGTCCCTCACGTCTTAATAATCCGTTCAACATAAAAACTCCTTATTAAAATAATAACTTGTTGTTGGTACAAGAGTTACTAAGGTTTTTGAGTAATTATAGTTTCGACTTATAAAAACCTTCATCAAAAATCAAACAAAAATCAACATCGATAAAATCCTCCTATAGACATTGATATTAATGAGTTTTTGGAATCATTGAGAACATGGTTGTTGTTCAATAATAAAATTATTCCTCAAAAATACAACTTGCCTAATAATTCTGCACTCCCTGTATACCCCAATAGTAAAAAACAATATGAAAAAACAGCAGTAATACAGCAACCAGTTAAACTTTAGCAAATAATAAAAACCAGCATCAATTCTCACACTTGCACACTTTGTACACTTGCAAAAGTCAGAGATTTTGTAGGATTGAAGTCAGATGTATGATTAACCAATTATACCAAGCAGATTCTAATGATCATCAATTTCATATGTAGGTTGGAACACAGTCATTAATATAAACAGAAACAGCTGTGTAAGAGGCCTAAAACTGGGGGAGGAACAGCCAAACTCTGATACTAAGGCAAGGTTGTGGAAATCAGTTTCATGTCATAGGTCATACACCATGGCAAGACTGAGCACAGCAACAGGACACAAGGTAGTTTTACTGCATCAGCAAAGTCTGTCACATGCAAAGATTTCAAAGCAGACTGGGGTTTCAAGATGTACTGTGCAAGCTCTTTTGAAGAAGCACAAAGAAACAGGCAATGTTTTGGACTATAGACTCAGTGGTCAGCCACAGAAACTTAATACAGCTGATGAAAGACACATCTTGCTTACTTCCCTTTCCCTACAAGCTGACAGCCGCAAAGGATGTCAATACTTCTAGTTCATTAATTTACAGAACATAAAATAAGAACAAAGCAGAAAATACATTTTTTATTTAACAATTGTGTTCAGGAACAATCGGGAAGAAGATCCCTGGCTCACTGTCACTAGAGGCGGTGGGGTCGGGGAGAGGCTGCAGTAGTGGGAACATTTTACGTATTCCTAATTCCATCCTAAAAATGGGTGGAACATGTGATATGTTCCCAAAGGTGAACTTATCCTTTAACAATATCAAAGTTTGCAGTACCTACTAAGCTGAATGCATAGATGGCTTTCACACACACGGTCTGAAAATCGGACGACAGATTGTCCGTTTTTTTTGTATGCTAATCTCAGATTGTATCTGTACTGAAGTCATGAAAATTCTCGTATGACAGAATAAAAAATCGGAAGTGATGTCATGTGTTGTAGTGTATTTGTATTGAATTTTTGGACGACAGCTGTACTGATTAAACGAAAAGCATAGGATGTGTTATCATACGATCAAAATTTTCACGCATGTCCGATCGGATATTATCGGATGAACTGTCATGATCGGCTCTCGTAAGCTGTGTACTAAGGATCCGATTATCATACGATCGAATCGTAAGCGGTATTTTTTCTTTCTTTTATTAAACTCCTGAATTTCCACTAAGACAAAAACAAAAACAAAAAAACAACAACAAAAAAAACACCCTTCCTGAATTGCCAGCAATCTTTCAAGCACAGGGTGGTGATTAACACAGCAGACAATGTTAAGGCGATTCATATGGGAATTTTCATACGATGACCGATCGTACTAAATTCTTACCGTTAGAATGGTCCTTTTGACAGCCAAATTAGATTTTTCGGAAGACAAAAGCTGGATGTGCAGACTATAAATTTTTTTTCGTATGTCAACTCAACGCCCGATTTTCGTATCATTAGTACGTTTTTTGTCCGAAAAAAATCGTAAGAGCACAACTATACATGCTCAGAAACGCAAAAATACGTACAAAGCTATTCAACAGATTACGTCACTTCTGAAGTTGAATTTGGCCGTACAAAAATTTTTGTATGGTTATTAACCTCTTCACTTTGGACATGAGACAAGCATCCAACAAAAAGCGGACGTTTGGTCGTCTGAAAATCTAAGTGTGTGTACGAGACTTTAGACGGATTGGGAATAGTCTGAGATGATAAGAACTCTTTAAAATTCTGAAGCCAGCAGTATCCTAACATGTATTAATTCAAAATAAAAGTTTAACATAAGAAGCTAAAAAATGTCCAAAAGAAAAGGGGGTGGTAGAAGAGGGGGCAGGGAAACAAAGAAGGCTTGCAGAATAATTATCATGGGAGGTGCAGTCCTTTGAGATGCTTTTCTGCCGGCTGTCGTTGGGGCCCTTTAAAAGCGCCTTTGCACTTAACGACAGTCCCAGTTAACCTGTATGCAGTATAGGTACAGTATAGGTATGGTATAGTCTTGGCACAGGTGCAAGGTAGATGTGGTAAAGGTTTGGGATAATGCAGTATAGGGTTGGTTTAGGCACGGTCTAGGTTTGGAATAAGTCGAGTATAGAGTACAGTATAAGAGCAGCATGGATTGGGTACACTTGGTGTCCTGCAATCAGTGGCTCATTCCGTGTTAGCAGTATCAATATTGGGCGAATAATCCTCTCCACATTCCTTGGGATGCTGCCATGACCTCTGGCTTTAGAAGGGGGCCCCCCTCAGTCTCTCTCTGAAAGCCTCCAGGGATCAGCGGTGGGAAGCAGAGGGTGAGTGGACACTCCAGTCTCCCTGCAGCAAAAGTAGAGGTGCTGTGATGTGGGTGGTGCTGCGCTTCTCCTGGGTGTCCTCACTCCCAGTCTCAGGCTCGGATCTCCACTGGTATGGTCTCCAGCTAGCAGACGAATATGCAGACAGTGGTGCTTTCTCTAACTTCCTTGGTGCCTAGAGGTACTCATTAGCCACAAATGATATAAACCAACTCTGTGCGCGCCAAATGCCTTTGTAAACGTCTATATTAACTTGTAAAAACAGCAGGGACATCGCTGTGCTTTACATAGTTTGTGTAGTAAGCGGAGCTGGGGGAGGGACCCAGCAGACCCACCCACTATGGACTGCCTGCAGGAAACTACAGGAGGGGGCTGTCAGGGCTGGGCTCAGCTCTCCCTTCTCAGAGCAAGTTGCTCAGCTGAGGGTTAATTGCCAGACTCAGCTTCCACTCTGTTTCACCTGTTGATAATATCCTGCCTCGTTAAGCCAGCTCTGCTTCTATATAAACTGCCTGGATCAGATTGCAGATGCCTTCGTCTTGGTCAACATCTCTGGAGAAATCTCTGCTGTGTTTTTCTGTGTAAGACTTTGTCTGTTTAACATTCCCTTCTGATTCCTGGATTCAAGACCCTGCTCGGCTGACTCTCCTCCTGGCTCCTGACTCTGCATGCCGTTTGTTAGACCTTGTGGATCTCTGGACTCCTTTTTCACTGGCTTGCTCTTACTATCCACTCCGGTTACCGAATCCTGGCTATGTTTTGACCTTGTTTACTCTGTTTATATCATTCTACCTTTTTATTAAAAGTGTGATTTTACTGCACTTCTGTCGTGGTCTAATTTATGGTTCCTGACAAGGGCAGAGACAAGACCAGTCATCCTGTACAAGGAGAGGGAATTTCAGTGACTGGTCTCTATTACATGTTCCCACACAGATTTCAACCTGTTAGAATCATAACACTTCAGTTTGGTTCTATGAATCAAACGTTTTAATGGTTACATCTATCCATGATTATATCAATACATAAAATATTCATTTTATGCCTTATATATGCACTCCTCTACTATTTCATACAAATCAAATGGTAATGTTTATTTAATGGTCCTTTAATTATGGTGGTGCTATTCTTGCTTTCAAAATGTTACATAATGCAAGGGCACAGCCTCACCATTATTATCTGTGTCATTATACCGGAAGATGCATGCAGTGAATCTACAATACAAGGGTAGTGAGGTACACAGTCGGCAGAATACAGACTGTTTTTTCTACAGCTGTTTATGTGATTCTTGTTTTCTTTCACTGCTTGCATGGTGCATGTGATTAATTACTTGGAAAACGATTGCATCTGTTCTTTGAAAGGAGCTGATTGAGGCTCTCTACTGCTGAATAGGCTGATGTTTGCATCTGCTTGTTGTGAAATCTGGAAAGCTACAATATATATATATATATATATATACTACTGTGCAAAAGTGTTAAGTAATGCTGTAAAGTAAGAATGCTTTCAAAAATATATATTTTAATTATTAATTAATATTATTAATATTTTTATTAATGTATAAAATACAAAGTAATCACACAGAAGAAAAATCTAAATCAAATCAACATTTTGGTATGACTATCCTTTGCCTTCAAACCAGCATCAATTCTTACACTTTGTACACTTGCCCATATTCAGAGATTTTGTAGGATTTATAGCTAGGCGTATGATTAACCAATGATTTACCAAGTAAGTGCTATGATCATTGGTTTCATATGTAGGTTGAAGCACAGTTAGTAACTGAAACAGGAGCAGCTGTTTAGGAGGCTTAAAACTGTGTGAAGAACAGGCAACTTTTGCTAATAAGGTGATGTTGTGGAAGACAATTTCATGTCACAGGTCATACACCATGGCAAGACTGAGAACAGCAACAAGACAAAAGGTAGTTACACTTCATCAACAAGGTATGTTCCAGGCAAAGAACTGGAGGAAACCAGTGGGACCAAGGTACACACATCTACTATGAGGTCTGGTCAGAAGTAGTCTTCATGGAAGCCATACCTCAGACGAGGAAACAAGGCTATGTGCTGTGCAAGTATGCATGAAAATATAGGAACTGGGGTGCAGAAAATGGCAGCAGATGCTCTGGACTGATATGTTAAATGTAAAATATTTGGCTGTAGCAGGAGGCAGTTTGTTCACCAAAGGGCTGGAGAGCGGTACAATAATGAATGACTGCAGGCAACAGTGAAGCATGGTGGAGGTTCTTTGCAAGTTTGGGGTATTTCTGCAAATGGGGTTGGAGATTTGGTTAGGATTAATGGTGTCCTCAATGCTGAGAAATAGAGGCAGATACTTATCCATCATGCCATACCATCAGGGAGGCGTGTGATTGGCCCCAAATGTATTCTGCAATGACCTTAAACATGCAGCTAATGTCATTAAGAACTATCTTCATTGTAAAGAAGAACAATGAGTTCTTGAAATGATGGCTTGGTCCCCTCAAAGCCCTGATCTCAACATCGAGTCTGTCTGGGATTACATGAACAGATAGAAGGATCTGAGGCAGCCTACATCCACAGAAAATCTGTGGTTGGTTCTCCAAGATGTTTGGAACAACCTACCGGCCGGATTCCTTCAAAAACTGTGTGCAAGTGTACCTAAAAGATTTGATGCTAATTCGAGAAGATTTGTAAGCCTTGAGTTAAACACAACCTCCCCCTGGACTTCAATTCCACCCTATTAATGCCATGTTAAATGGCCCCATAACTACCTTCTGACCCTCTGCCACCCTTCCGCCGACCTGAGAAAATCCACCCCCTCCTCTACCCTTCTATGGTATCCTCCACTTCTACCTCTTAGGTGAGCCACGACCCATACCCCACCATCGGCTATACATTTACAAATGCCTCGCCTACCAGTACACCTCTCTTCAAGCTGCTCTCTTCCTTCCTATCCTATGCTATTCTTTCCCCTTTACTTTTCCTCCTTCTTCACCAGGACCTGAGGAATAGGGCTAACACCCCTTTCCACCTACCCTTGAAATACCATGTCAACAGAGATGAAATCATCCTGAGTAATGGTCAAGATCTCCAATTGTTTAATGTTCAAACTTACCTTCTCTTTAAAATATCTTGATAAGGTTTAACTTCTGTTTCGCTCACCCTTTAGGTTAACATCTGGTTACTGAAATCAGGTCAAGAAGCCACTTAGCCACCTTTTCTTTCTTACTATTAATCTACCTACTCAGTAACTCCAACACATGAAGCTATTGATCCCCATGTTGTCTTCTTATAAGATTAGGGGGTTGCCCCTTGTGTGGACACAGCGTGATCCCGACAGGGGTGCCCACGTGGACAGACTCTCCCCCCTCTATGATGATACAGGGTAGTTCGATGTAAGTTATTTCTTGCTTCAGAATATCATTGTATGGTACTTGCTACAATTTTATGTCTGTTGTACAGCCCTTATTGTTATATTATGCACATCCGCTATTGTTATTCAGTTGATTTTCAAAATGTCAAAATCCAATAAAATCTTTAATAAGAAAAGATTTGATGCTGTTTTAAAGGCAAAGGGTGGCCACATCAAATAATTATTTTATTTGGATTTCTCTTCTGTTTATTTTCTTTCCATTTTGTTAATTGATAAAAATAATCTATTAACATTTCTATTTCTGAAAGCATTCTTAATTTACAGTGTTTACTCACACCTGCCTAAATCTTTTTCACAGTAGTCATCATGCTGCGCAAACTGAATGAAAATGCTCATTTGGCAAAACTTGACCTTCGCATAATGGGATTATTTTAATAAAAGCTACTATTACAATGTGCCATCAGAAGCAACATGCTTCAGACCAGCAAACTAGAGAAAGGAGAGATGATTTGCAAAATGGTTAATTCTTTAACACGTATAATATTTTGCTCCATACCAGCCTCCATGCCAGCTTCCATACCAGCTTTTTCCTTCAGAGGAACCCCTAAAATAATTTTCAGATCTCAAGGAACCCTTGCTTAAAACAATTTATTTGAGGTCATTGGCAAAAATGTCCCTTATAATGGTGGTCAGTGTGAAGAATGCTTTCCACGCTAAAGACAGTAAAAAAAAAATCATTGGTATCTACTGCTGGCTCTGCCAAGTGGCATTGGCCTTGAAACTATGCAGGCACCATTAAATGGGTGATCCATCAGCCACAGATCTAGGAACTCCTAGTAAACTCTGAAGTAACCTTAGGGTTTTATGTAACCTTGGCGGAGAATAACTGTTATATACACTAGAAACCAATTTTCCACATCAGTTATACATTTTTTGAATAGCATTGATTTGCACAGTGTTGGCAATTTCAACCACATTTTGATCCTTAATACTGTATGATCAAAAGTGACTAAAAGAACAAAGGCAACCTACTAGTAACAAATGTGCTCAACCAACAAATTGTAATAAACTTTATGGATAATTTCAAAAGAACATAATTCTTTAAAAGCAGGACTCCCCTTCAAGCAATCTGACAGAAAATTATCACATTTTCTGTAAGAAACAATATGAGTTTCTTCAAATTAGTTACCCTGCAAATTGTCCATTCAATTATTTTTCAATCTCCAAGGAAAATAAATTTGAATCTAGGATTGAGTGATTTACTGGTGTATGGTTAACTTTAAAGTGTAATAAAAAATAGTTCATCTGAGAACCCCCCTCCACCCCCCCCCCCCGAGTGCCCACAGCTTATAAATCTTCTTTTTACTTTAAAATACTGCCACTATATACCTTTTTGACTGATCTACAACAGTCACATGATAAGCTGCAGGGTCTACCCAGTGCTCAGTTTTCAGGTAGGAGGAGATGTTCACTATAGCCTGTATACACACGCACATGTGTGATTTCAATATCATGTGACCTGGCTAGCTCTGAGAACAAGGAAATGTTCTCTCCAGCAATAGAGATCAAACTGAGCATGTGCAGGAGGACTACCCTCAGTGTGTATTATCTGGCCTTGCCAAGAGAGACAGTGCAGGAGGGGGAGGAGCTGTCCATACATGATCAAAGGGCCTTTTTGCACAATGCCGAGGATTAACCCCTTAAGTTCCACAGTGGATATGACAAGCGTGCTATTCTGCATATACAGACAGATTTTAAGGTTGTGAGTTTAGTAACACTTTAAGGTTAGGGATATAAGGTCCTAAATCTCTGAAACATTTATTAAGCACTTGTTGGCAGCCATCTCATTGGTAGGATATTAAAGTCAATGTGACTCTTACTCTCACCTGCATGATAGCTATTCCAGGCTTGACTGTATATTCAGCTCCCCAGTTTTGCTTGCTAACGCCTCCTCTGCAAATATCCATACTTGCCCCTGGTCAGATCACCATGCTGTATCCTTCCACACTTCCTATATTGATCTCTCCCCCATGACAGCATCATGGAGACTGAATGACTCGCTCCTAGCGGACCCTGAGATAGTCTCATAAGTAGCAACCCAACTAGAAGAATATTTCCAACTAAACGATATGGAGGAGACCCCCCCTTTTCTGTCGGCAGCCCACAAGACGGTCCTACGAGGCCGCCTAATAGAATTGACCACTATCAAAAAAAATAGGACGACAGCTGAGAGTTGCACAAACTATACCACATCCATGCCCAATCCCACTCACCAGATAGATTGCAACTAATAAACCAAAAAAAGTGGCATTAGACACAATTCTCTCAGAACAGACTGAGAAATCCCTACGTTGGTCTAAAGCACGTTTCCTCCTCTATAGCAACACTGCATCAGCTATGTTCACAAGCAAACTCCACCACTCCCTCCAACCGACACATGTCTACAAACTGAGGAATAGATCTGGTCAACTGGTCACACACCCTAAGGAGGTCCTACAGATATTTACCTCATATTATCAATCTCTGTTATCGTCCCCAGAGATTGCCCCCCCCCCCAAATGGCTCTGACTCATGGCTTGACTCCCTGTCTCTCCCATCTCTTTCGGAGGCTCAGTTATGCAGCTTAAATGCCCCCTGTACAGAACAGGAGGTTATATCTATTTTTACATCCCTAAAGACCTCCAAAGCACCAGGCCCGGATGTATACACCTCCTCTTATTATAAAAAATTAATTGGCATCCTTTCTCCTAGGCTGACTACCCTCTTCAATTATATTCTACAAGGTAACAAGCTCCCAGATGAAATGTTACACGCCAATATGACACTTATCCCCAAACCAAACAAAGATCACACCCTCCCCCAAAATGATAGACCGATATGGGTCCTAAACAACGACATTAACATTTTAGGTCGAGTCTTGGCTGATAGGCTAGCACCTATCATCTCCTCTTTAATAGACCCAGAACAAACAGGATTTATTCCCTCAAGGCAAATTACAGACAACAATCGCCTTGCTGCTAATATCATCCAAAAACGCTGATCTCTTCTCCCAAAAGGTGTTGATCCTAGACTTAGACATACACAAAGCCTTGACAGTGTCTTATGGCCCTATATGGACACTGTCTAGGCCAAATTTGGCTTTTGTGGCGAATTCGGCCAAGGATTTAAGGTCCTACATCACAATCCCCATACACGAATCAAGATGCTAGGCTGTTCCTCTGATTACTTCCTGCTGGATATGAATACGAGACAGGGGTGTCCCCTGTCACCATTGATTTTCGACCTGGCGATAGAACCCTTGGCAAGGGAGATCATCACTGACTCCAATATCAAAGGTTACCAGAAGGGGGATGAGGTTTTCAAGCTAAGTATGCAGGAGGATGATGTCCTTATGTTTTTACCTGAACCAGTGGTCTCTCTCCCAAAATTATAAAAATTCCACATCCTCTCTGGGCAGGGGGTTAATCTGACAAAATGCTTAGCTCTCCCAATTAACATCCCCCAAACTATGATAGCCAATCTTAAAGACCCATTTGGCTTCTCCATAACAGATAATACCCTCCAGTATCTAGGGGTACGCCTGGCCCCCTCATTACGTGCTATGTACAACGCCAACTACCTGCATGCCTTCTCCAGGGTTAAACAATGGCTACAACTATGGTCCTCTTTCTCTATCTCAATAATGGGAAGAGTCACAGCCATTAAAATGTCCATCCTGCCCAAACTATTATACTTCTTTAGGGCTCTACCTATATATGTCTCCCATCAAACCATAGAATTGCTCCAACGTGCCATTAACAGATTTATCTGGAGGAACAAGAAACCCAGATATGGTAAACTTCTTACCCATAGACCCCTAGCCCAGGGGGAGTTGGGATTACCCAATATATGGTTATATTACTTAGCAGCCATACTGACTCAAACTACATAATGGCATGCTCCTCGCTCTCCGATCCACTGGCTACAATTTGAACAAGCCTCAATCCATCCTCTAAACTTACCAAGCTTACTCTGGATCTCTGGGATGAGGACTAGGGAAGTCAGCTCACTGAATGGCATAGTGAGTCACACAATACACCTATGGGTCCTATATCACCAGAAATATAAGTTGAGGTCTCCCAGACCTCTCTTGTCCTCATTCATGGGAGATGCTCGATTCCCTCCGGTCTATAGTTCACCTAGCAGTTTCTTCTGGTGGGAATCAAATGCTCTAACCACACTTAATGTCCTAACTCATAGAACACAATTTTGCTCCTTTTCCCACCTCCAGGATCAATTTGATATTCCGAGAGCAGAATTCTACAAATACCTTCAAATAAGGCACTTTTTCAAATCACTATATTCACTGAATGCCAGGCCCAGATTCTCATCCTTTGAGTTGATCTGCTATAACTTATCGAGAGAAAAAGGCATCATGATTTATAGATACCTTAACGAACTACACCCACCAGAAAAATCGACTGCAATGACCCGCTGGGAGTCTGAGGTAGGGCAAGAGTTTTAGAGTGAAGAATGGTTGGACATGCTAACAAACATGCATAAATACACACAATCTATGTCCCTTAAAGAAACAGTAGTGAAACTTCACACAAGGTAAAATACCTAGATACTACCCAGAAGTCCCTGAAACCTACTTTAGGGGCTGCCTATCCAATGGGACATTTCTCCATACATTTTTGAGTTACCCCCTCCTTAAACCTCTCTGGAGGCAAGCAGCCTCAAAAGTTGCCCAAATCACTGGGTTACTGATCACCCTGACACTACCAGTATGTCTGCTCTTCTCCCCTATCCCACCCCCAACTAAAAATTAGCCCATATGCTCTATTGCACCATTTTATGGGCTACTGCTCTGAATTGGCGCACACCTATGGTACTCTGGGCTCAGGTACTACAAAGAATGGAAACCATTAAACTGATGGAGCATATCCATCATACTATATTTGATACCATGCATATTTTCCATAACAAATGGGCCAATTGGTCATCCTATGCTAGCTCATTGGGAGACTGAGCCGACTGGACACTACTGGCTATGGTGACAAGTATTAATTCTTAATGCTCTTCACAATCTTCTTAGGAAGTTTACTCTTCCTACAGACCCTTAAGGTTTGTATTCTTTCTCTATTAGATTACATCTATACCTTTTTCCTTAGCTCCTCAGGTATATAAACATCCATGATGCACCTTAGTCTGGTACTGGTGTCAATCATTGTGATCAGAGGTCTAACAAGGATTTGTTTAGATATTACCGATTCCATTCCCTGAACCAGCTCTCTCACTTTGGACTTAGACACTAACTGGGGTTGAATTCCATAAATGTTATGTTGAATAGGTATAACATGTACACTAGGTTATACGGGTTGCATCCTGTTTGAAATGTATGCTTAATTTGTACTGTCTTTCTTTTATTTCTCAATAAAAACATTTGTATTAAAAAAAAAAAAATCAATGTGACTCTAATGAGATATAGCAGTTAATTCTCTCAGTAGCAAACAGATAAAATCATTCTTGTAGCCCTAGGCAAATATAGCTCTGTCTATGTTGGCTATACACTGTGCCAGTTGTATCATGTACTTGTGTTAAATGTATCCTGTTCTCTTTGTATTGCTTCCTTTGCATGCAATACCTGGTTATCCTGCCAGTCCCCTAGCTTTCCTATTTAAAACTGACCACACTAGGTATGAGAGCACATTCAGCTCATGGTCGGTTTTCTGGCTGTGCTGGGAGCACATCCTGCCTGTCTGTCAATGGTCAGACTTCTGCTGACACATAGGAAGATTAGTGTACTGCTGTTTCTCCACCCCCAGCTCTCTAAGTCCATTATGCAGCTGAGAACAGAGATTATGTGATCACTTAAAAAAAGAAGGAAAAAATGTATTTATAAATTTTTGAATGTGTATACACAAATGTTTTGTCTTTCCTTTCTCTTTTAAATGTAATGGGTTGATTTAAAAGGTAAGGTTAGCATAAACTATAGAGCACAGGCCTGGGATTAGGCCCAGTCCTTCATAAAATAACACTGTGCATAGGGATAGCTGGGATAGATATAGATATTTTATTATGCTAGTTTACACATATACAGGTACATACTTTTTTGCCCCCTTTGCCACTTTTTTCGCACAGCAGCAGTGCTTCTTGTTTCCTTGCTTTCCTTCCTTGGTTGAATGACACCCAACATTTTCCAACACCTTCCTGTGAGCCCAGGCTGCCATGGACACACCCTCTGGGCTTAGCACCATCGTGCAATTTCAGCTCACAGATTATTGCTGCATAAAAAGCACCCAAATGGTGTAATGTTCTAATTTAATAATATTTTTTGTGCAGCACTAAAAGGGACAACACTCCTCACATGACCATATAGAAGATGTGTTATTTAGGCATGTATGCTTTAAACTGTTAAAAAATTAGATGTGGGAAAGGGGCTGGGGAGTTGGGCTTTAACACTTTCTATTTTTGCTGTTTTTTAATTTTTTGCCAATTACCTTATAGAAAAGTCAGCAAAACAGATGCCAGTCAATTTGCTATGAATGCTTTAGTTCTCTGTACAAGGACCTGGGTATTACCATGGTAATACAGAAAATGAACAGTCCTCTTTACCAAGCTCTTATGAGGTCAAAGCTTAGTGGTCTCCAGATGCATGTGTATAAATATATACTTATAGAATTACATGCACTCTGGAATACACAATAATCAGATCCATGTTGCTTTGCCACTTATGTTTGCAGGATCATATTGAGTCAAATATTTCCATGCATAAACCTGATTTGCTTTGTCTTGTATGGGAACCTTTGATACACATTAATGCTGGAATGTGGATAAATGGATGTGCTCAGAAGCTCATAAAACAGACTTAAATAAAACCACTCACATAAACTTCAAACATGTGCCCTCCATAGAAGGACCCTCATATCTGAGGACATGCTAAATATATTCGTCTAATCTCCTGAACATTGCCATTCATTTACCATAAAGAGCTAGATCCTATCAAATAATTTGCAGTGATCTTAGCATAATATGTTTTGAAGACCTAATTTTTTCAGTATGTGCCTTTCCGGGCCACAAAAGAAACATACAGCAATATAAACTAGAAATGAGACAAAAAGTCTTGCCCTGCAAAGCAATTATTGTGGTATTTAATGAGTGATGGTTTGAGGCCACTGAAAGTCCATGTTAACTTTCAGTAATTCAGTACTACGTGTACTTGCTGTTCTTCTTTGTGTTAAACAATGGATAAACTTAAATGACTAGCTAGCTTATATACAAGAGTTATTAGTTTTGAGAGAGATATGCGGCTAATAAGTACAGAAAATGTGAGATATAAGGTAGCGTTAAAGAGACAGGTGATTTCTTATAAACATCTGATTTTCAATGAATTATTTCTGTTGAAGGATAATACAGCCAGCCCCTTCTGGACCCGAAATGACAGATTTTATAGAATAATATATTAAACTCAGTCCCCCAAAAAGTAACAAAAATGTGAATTGATGCAATCTTTGTCAAATGATACATTCTTTTACATACATTTTGTTAAAAAGTTATACAAAAAGGCGCTGATAACACTTTGGCTTTGTGAAAGCTACAGGTTTGATGCTCTTCCATTATCCTTTCAAATGGGATTCCAAAATCTGGTCTGCAAATCTCCAGCAGACATGACATACTCAATGGTTGAGAATTCTGCTCCCCTGTTATTTTTTCGATTTGTGGAAGCAAATGGTAGTCTGGAAGTGCCAGACTGAGTTTTCTTTACTTTTGCAAACCCTATCACAAAATGTTATATAAGATTTTAGGCTGGATTCACACCAGTCCAGTGTGAATTCCAGCTCTGCTCTCCCTGCGAAGAGAAACAGCTGCTGTTCAGTGGTTCCTCTCCGTTCTAGCAGGGGATCAGCTGACCTGGGGGGGGAGGGGGTGTAGTGAGGAGGGGGAGAGATCCCTGGCCACAACGGATGCATTCCCATTAAACAGGGAATTAGTACCGCACTGCTTAGAAAACGCACACATTTTCTGTCCAATGCGGAGTGCGAATGCAACGCACATATGTGAACCAGACCCATTGAAAACAACATGTTTTCAAATGGTCTGCGAATTGGATGCGGTGTAAGTTGCACCCAACTCGCATAGGTGTGAGCCCAGCCTAAAGTTAAACTTCAAGAAAAGAAGAATCTAAATTTACTTTTGCAGTGGAGCTCCCCAGGGTCGCTGCAGGGTCAAATGCCAGTTTTTGTCTAGGGTAGCATTAAAATGCAGTTTCCCTCCTTCCCCTGGCAGTCAGCAGGCTTCTTCCCTGTGTACTAGGTTATGGGTAGGCCTTTGTGTCCTCAATAACAATGCAGGATTGCTGGTCATGCCCTGTGCCTGATGACATCACAGTGGAGAAAAGAGAGAAGCAGCTTTGGGGTAAGCCTGTGCGAAGGGTAAGTATGTAAAACTGCTTTGGAATGGTACCCATTTAACCACTTGCAGTATGTGGGAAGTCTCACTGCAACAGGGGAGGGCTGGCAGCCTTAGGCCTGGGGTGCAAGTCCAGTCAAGTGGCCCAATGAACCACCAAATCAGCTCACCATCCATGCCCACCTGGTTTTAGAACGGATATTGATGTTATGAAGCAAGACAAATATGATACAATGTGGTAACATAATTTAATGTTAATAGCAACAATGGAGGTTTAACAAAAATAATGCATCAATGCAGCCTCATCAGTGCCCATCAATGCAGCCTCATCAGTGCCTATCAGCTTAGCCTCATCAGTGCCCATCAATGCAGCCTCACTAGTGCCCATCAATGCAACCGCACCAGTGCCCATCAATGCAGCCTCACCAGTGCCTATCAAATGCAACCTGATCAATGCCCATCAATGCAGGCTTGCTAGTGCCCATCAGCACAGCCAGCCCTGGGTGTCCCCCCTTTGCCTGCACTTAGTTGCTGGCTGCGCCCCTGGCCCCCTCTTGCTTCCTCCACAAGAAGAAAAAAGTGTGAGTGGGCAGTAGCCGTCGGCCATTTTGAATGTAAGTTAGGGTGGCCTGGGGGGCAATTACCACCCTGCCCCCTGGCCCAGCCCACCCCTGCACTGCAAGTAACGTAATATGCCTGTCTGTTACTTTAATAAAGAGGACCTCCATGTCCTGAAACATTGGTCTTTTTGGCGTAGATTTCCAGTAGATATTCTGAATGTAATTTTGATATGCTACCTTTTCACCATAACTAGGTTCTTTCTAATGTCCATGTCCATTATTGGTAGATTTCTACTCCTAAGGTTTGAAAACTGTCACCTGGACAGGAAATTAGGTAATTTATCCATTGCAGACATAGACAGCAATAAATGCCAGACAAATGTTCCATCTCTTCCCTTTATTGCTGTCTGTGTTGTGGTGAGTGAGATCAAAA
>BLSH010232229.1:306510-319656 GCA_018402905.1 Glandirana rugosa
AGCCTCTAACTAGACACCACATAACGGACAAAATCGGGAAATTTCGGGTGTAGTGACGTCCCCACGACAAACCACCACCATGACGTTGTTCTTCTGTCCTCCAAAGGATACGTTTAATTCTCCCTGTCCTTTTGACGTCAAGTATTTCCCATTTGATCCGGAATGAACGTTTCAAAAACTGTACATCAAAAACTTCGTATAAAAAACACACAGTACCTATAATCATTTTTTTTATATCTAGAGTATGACCGGTAATAACCGTATTAACATAATCTCTTTGACGGGTTTTTTGCATTCGACTCCTGTTTCTTGACCAGTGTGTTGCATGACTGAGTAATTGTCATTCAAAGTGTGAGAGCACTGAAAGCTGAAAATTGGTCTGGTTGTTAAGGGGGTTTAAGTGCCCAGTTGTCAAGTGGTTAATATTGGTGACCAGTTCTTTGTCCTCAGCTTACGTTTTTTGGGCAGTTTCTCTAATACAATTATGCCAATAATGGCCAGTATGAGATCTATATTTTTTTTACTAATATCCATGACACACAAAAAATATGCTTCAAAAACTACATGTCAAAAACTTTGCAAGTAAGGCCTAGTTTACCCTTTATGAACTGCAGTTTTCCTGTCCCTCTTAATTTGCATAGGAAACCTCCTGTCTTCTTGTTGCAGTACCACCACCAAACAGCACCCCTGCAGTGATGTGGGCTTTAAAGGGCTAAAACAGGCAATACACCACAGATCAATCTCCGAGCTGTCACAGCTGGGTGCCCACACTAGTGATACCAGACTATATTCTCCCATTATTTCACATGCTTGTCTAACTGTTGTGCAGCAAACTTTAAACAAGCTTCAACATGCTTTTTCTACAGCAATGGAGTCTTGTGTGGTGAGCGTGCACACAGACCATGGAGGTTGAGTGCAATACTTATTGTTTTCTTTGAAACAATTGCACTTGGTAATTCCTCTGTCAGAAATCTTGCGAGGACCACCTGGTCGTGGCCGGTTTACGGTGAAATTATGTTCTTTCCACTTCCGGATTATGGCCCTAACAGTGCCCACTGGAACATTCAGAAGTTTAAAAATCCTTCTGTAAGCAATACCATCAGTATGTTTTGCAACAATGAGGTTGCGAAGGTCTTGAAACAATTCTTTGCTTTTACCCATCATGAGTTGTTTCTTGTTTGACCCCTTGGTAATGAGATTCCTTTTTATAGGCCATCAGTTGAGACTGAACCAGCTGATATTAATTTGCACTGACAAGGGACAGGATTGCTTTCTACTTACTGATAGATTTCTGCTGGTGTCTTGGTTTTTCATGCCTTTTTGCACCTCCCTTTCTTCATGTGTTCAATTCTTTTTCCCTGTGTCATTCCCTTTTATTACACAACTTAATTTCTGAACGTATTTGTTTAGGTGTCTTTGTATGTATGAATCGCATGGGTTGTTATATGGTGAAACTTTCATGTCAATAGCACCTTAGAAATATATTTACCTAGAAAAATGGTGATGTGTTCAATACCTATTTTACCCGCTGTAGCTACGTAAAACATTAAAAATAAGTGTCTATACTGTTTAAAATCTAACAATATACCGTTTCACCCTGCTCTGCATAGGGTTGCCACATCATCCCTTTAATCCAGGACACATATGAATTACACAGGTTCTGAGGCTAATTTAATGCAAATAAGGCACAAGTCAGATTAATTACCAACTTAACCACTTCAGCCCCGGAAGAATTTCCCACTTTAGGACCAGAGCACTTTTTGCGATTCGGCGCTGCGTCGCTTGAACTGACAATTGCGCGGTCGTGCGACGTTGTACCCAAACAAAATTTGCGTCCTTTTTTTCCCACAAATAGAGCTTTCTTTTGGTGGTATTTCTGATCGCCGCTATAAACAAAAGAAGAGCGAACATTTTGCAAAAAAACCCAAATTTCTTACTTTTTGCTAAAATTCAAATCCAAAAAAAAAATATAAAAAAACATTTTTTTCACCGTTTTTGGCTGATTTATATAATTCCTCATATTTGCGATAAAAAAAATTGCAATCGACGTTTATTGATTGGTTTGCGCAAAAGTGGCCGCGTTTACGGATGGTGAGAATTAATTTCTGGGGTTTTTATTTATTTATTTTTTTTTACTAGTAATGCGGGCGATCTGCGATTTTTAGCGGTAATGCGATATTGGGGCGGACATGTCGGAACATTTTGACACTTTTTTGGGACCAATGACATTTATTCAGCAATCAGAAATTTAAATGTCCACTGATTACTGTATAAATGTCATTGGCAGTGAAGGGGTTAATCTGCAGGGGGCAGTGAAGGGGTTAACTGTGTTCCCTGGGTGTGTTCTTACTGTGGGGGGGTTGGGCTAACATGGGCATGAGAGATCTAACTGATCCCAGTGACAGGGATCAGTAGATCTCTCATGCCCCACTGACAGGGCGGGGAACCGCCGTGTTTACATCGGCGGTTCCCCGTTCTTTCTCTGTAGCCACTCATCGTGGCTCGCCGGTGGACATCGGGTCCGCCTGAGCCGCGGGCACACTCCCCAGGAGTGCGGCGGGTGCGTGCGCGCCCCCTGGTGGCCAAATGCGAATCGCCGCTTATTTACGGCGATTCGCGCAGCACTCCCCCACTGCCGCCGTGAAAAGACGGTGCGCGGTGGGGAACCTGTTGATCAGCCACAGAACCTGTGCAATTATTATGTGTCCTGGATTAAAGGGATGATGTGGTAACCCTAGCTCTGCACATGCTCAGTCGCTCTGTATTTTTAGGCACTACCAAGTTTGTAGAGGCCGATCTGCTGACCGCCTTAAAGCGGAATTAAAGCCTCCTATCTTTTACAACCAAGGAAGCTGCTTCTGTTTAATCTGCAACTGCCATGGTGCTGCACATGTGATCAGTTTTGACACCAGCCATTTTATGGTTTGATAGTTTGGTTGAAGGCACAAGAAAATGTGACAGTTAGCAATTCCAGCATTCCAGGAATGTAACTGTGTTTTGAAACAGTTAAATTGGTGGGTTTGGTTCTGCTTTATGATTTACTGCTGTTCAGGGCTCTGGGCTTCAGCAAAATGGCAGCAAAAAACAGTAGCAGGCAATTTGCAGCACACACTAATTTTGGTAGCATAATTATTAATGTAGAATGTATGTTCCTTGCTAAAGAACATTCTTTTTTATCTAGTTGTTATGGGTAAACTCCTGCTTTAAACAGTAAAGTGTTGGCTAAAAAAATGCAGCTCCTGTTCAGTATACATCTTCATCAGGTGTCTGGCATGTAATGACAAAACACTGCCGGTTCTGACACTTGTATGTGAAATTGAATCCGGAGTCAGTAAGAAATAAAAACTCTTTCTGTGACATTTACATTTCAGGAGGAGGTGAACAGCAAAGAGCACTAAAATGTGACTGTAATGTAAGATGGAGCTCTCTCTTCAGGGTGATGAATGACTCGCTACTGAACTAGCTGAGGAATGTGAACATCCACAACAATTTGATTATTGCAAGCTGCATACATTGTCACCTTTGATTAAGCATGGATTCCAGGCTGCCAGCTGTAAATAAACTGCCATCTATAAATAACACAGTCAACCTGCATAGAGATGTCTGTTTTTCGGTCCCATATATTATCAGTTAGCTCACTGATCTAAATATCATGTTCAAAACTCAATGGCAGTCTTCCATAAAAACAGTGTGAAATATTTTTAAATTAATAAAATAAAATAGACACAGTGTTTCTTTCTGCATCCTGCATGTTTTCATCGGTAATGATGTCACAAAGCAATGCGGTGTGCCACCTTACTTAGTCTGGTTGAAAAAAAGACACAAGTCCATCTAGTGCAACCAATAAAAGTGAAAAAAACAAAAAAAAATCCTATATACACAATCCTATACCCACAGTTGATCCAGAGGACGGCAAAACCCCCCAGAAAAGCAAGATCCAATTTGCAGTGGGGGGAAAAATTCCTTCCTGATCCTCCAAGAGGCAATCCGATATACCCTGGATCAACTTTACCTATAAATGTTAGTATCCAGTTATATTCTGTGCATTTAGGAAAATATCCAGGCCGTTTTTTTAAAGCAATCTACTGAGCTGGCCAGAACCAGCTCTTGAGGTGGTCTATTCTACATTTTCACAGCTCTTACTGTGAAGAAGCCTTTCCATATTTGGAGATAAAATCTCTTCTCCTTCAGAAGTAAAGAGTGCCCCCTTGTCCTCTGTGCTGACCTTAACCGCTTCCACACCGCGCGCAGTATATTTACTGCAGCAGTGTGGATGCGTCCCGCGAATCGCCGTAAATAAATGGCGACTTGCAGAGTGGCCGCTAGGAGGCGCTTGCGCACCCCCACTGTACTCCGGAGGAGTGTGCCCGCTGCTCGGGCAGACCCAATGTCCGCCGGTGAGCCGCGATGAGCGACCACAGCAAAAGAACAGGGAACCGCCGATGTAAACACGGCGGTTCCCCTCTCTGTCAGTAGGGACAAAGGAGATCTACTGATCCCTGTCACTGGGATCAGTTAGATCTCTTATGCCCATAACAGCCCAGCCCCCCCACATTTAGAACACGCCTAGGGAACACAGTTAACCCCTAGATCTCCCCCTGCAGGTTAACCCCTTCACTGCCAATGGCATTTATACAGTAATCAGTGGACATTTACATTTCTGATCGCTGTATGAATGTCATTGGTCCCAAAAAAGTATCAAAATGGTCCGACATGTCCACTGCAATATTGCAGTACCACTAAAAATCGCAGATCGCCGCCATTACTAGTAAAAAATAAATAAATAAAATAAAAGGCCCCAGAAATGAATTCTCATCATCCGTAAACGCGGCCACTTTTGCACAAACCAATCAATAAACGCTGATTGCAATTTTTTTTACCAAAAATATGAGGAAGAATATAAATTGGCCAAAACCGGTGAAAAAAAATTTTTTTTTATATATTTTATTTTGGATTTGTATTTTAGCAAAAAGTAAGAAAAACTGTTTTTTTTTTTGCAAAATTGTCACTTTTTTTGTTTATAGTGACGATCAGAAATGACACAGAGGTGATCAAATACCACCAAAAGAAAGCTCTATTTGTGGGGAAAAAAAGGATGCAAATTTCGTTTGGGTACAACGTCGCACGACCACGCAATTGTCAGTTTAAATGAAGCAGTGCCAAATCGCAAAAAGTGCTCTGGTCTTAACGTGGGAAATCCTTCCCGGGCTGAAGTGGTTAAACTGGCTAACTCAACACCAAGTTCACTATATGGACCAATTATGTATTTATACATGTTGATCATTGGTTATTGAAATTAACAATGGCATAACATTGGCAATGGGTTTTGTATTTTTTTAGTATCATAAAAGTTGAGCTAATTATTTGAACCTCGTGATTTGTGTAAGGTTCCCAAACATTTCTGCTAAGTGTTCATATCTTGGATAGTGGTGGAGAGGGGAAATCTCCCCAATGTGAAACATTTTAGAGGTTCTATCACTTCCCCACTGGGTCCAAAACTAAAAAAAAAAGTTGCCGCTATTCCCAAAAGATATAGCCCAAATAACTAAAGGTCAACTTTAAATGTAGCTAGTCATGAACTATTTGGCTGCAGGGTGATCCTTTTATGAAACATGCAACATATCTTTGGATGAACATGAATTTTTGGATGAACATTAATTTTTTACCTACGGATAGGGAAGGTGAAGAACTACAGATTCCGGATGGTTTGGGGGAAGGAATACAAGCGTCAATGGCCATGAAAATCTGTCTCTGGCTAACTATCAATACATTGTTTCCTCTAAAGCAGGGAGGTCTCAAACCTTTCTTAACAACAGGCCAATTTACTATCCTTCAGACTTTAGAGGGGCCGGGCTGTGGCCAGTAGGAGCATTGGTAACAATGCCCCATCATTGGTGTCAGTGGGAGGAATAGTGCCCCATCATTGGTGTCAGTGGGAGGAATAGTGTCCCGTCTTTGATGTCAGTGGGAGGAATAGTACCCCATCATTGGTATCAGTGGGAGGAATAGTGTCCCATTATTGGTGTCAGTGGGAGGAATAGTGCCCCATAGTTGGTGTCAGTGGGAAGAATAGTGCCCCATCATTGGTGTCAGTGGGAAGAATAGTGCCCCATCATTGATGTCAGGGGGAGGAATAGAGCCCCATCATTGGTGGCAGTTGGAAGAATAGTGCCCCATCAGTGGTGTCAGTGGGAGGAATAGTGTCCCATCATTGGCATCAGTGGGAGGAATAGTGTCCCACAGTTGGTGTCAGTGGGAGGCATAGTGTTCCACTGTTAATGCCAGTGGGGGGGGGGTGATAGTGCCCCAAGGGCCAAATGAAAGGCCAGCAAAGGCAGTTTGGAGACCACTGCTCTAAAGCAAGAAAAACTGAAACATCTGCTGTTATTACAGAACATATGTATGTACTGTATATAGGTGTGTATACTGTATATATAATGCTATTTCTATTATCTTGGGAGAAACAGGCTAGCCCAATCCTCCAAGGTGATCTTTGGTTGGGGGATATACTCCTAACATTACCATGGTTGTCTGCCCTGTGGCCTTCTCCCAACGGAAGTTGCTACTGCTCCATTGTTAGATATCTTTTCTTAGATAGGATAAATGGAAGCCATAATTTAAGCCTTTTATATGATAATTTAATAATGGAACCAATCCTGTATAAAACCTAGAAGAAAGGAGTGAGAGTTGCTGAAGACAGACTGTGCTTTTCTCTGGATGTCTTCTACATAGCAGAATGATTTACCAGCATGACAAGATCGTGATTTACAGGAAGATCCTGTTCTTCATTTAGAATTACAAAGGATCATACATCATCCATTGTCAGCAGGTGGAAGTTCTGTAATAAAGTGATGTTATGAAAATTTCACTTTTAGCAGTGTTTGATTTAAATGTCAGCATAATAAAAACTAGAAAGGAGGAACATCTCAATCCGCAGCTACTGTTCTTTATTGACTGCTGAGAAAGAATATTTTAGTCCACAGCTACATTTAACCCTTAGGTGACATGCATGCTTCTTCTCATAAAACCACAGGCTCTTTCAGTGTTATTTCAGGTGCTTTTTTGCATGTTTATGTACATTTTGCATGCCCTGCATTTGCCTTCTGTGTTTTCCCTATAAAAGAAAAAAATGGCATTTCTCAGAATTATGTTCAGAATGTGTTAAAAATGTACAATGCATGTTACCATCCTTATGGTGCTGAAAAGAAGTGGTAAAGTACACAAAGCCAGCAGGATCCTTTAAGGAAGCCACTTTAAAAATCAAAAGAATTTGCCCGTGCAGAGCCTTCCATCATTATAGAGATGTCCTCAGATACAGCTTTAGCCCTTTCACTGCTGGAGCCATTATTTCATTTTTTGCACACAACACCATGCAGTTTTAGCCCTGTGAATCTATATTTTTGTAGTAAAAAATAAACTAAGATTAAAGCTGAATTCCAGGAATTCAGCTACTTTGTAAAAATAGCAGGCATGCCATAAGTTATGTCTAACAAGGGGATTGATTTACTAAAGGCAAAGAGACTGTGCACTTTGCAAAGTACCGTTGCACTCTGCAGGTGCACTTGCTCTATAGCTTTGTAAATGAGGCAAAGTTTCACTTTGCAAAGAATACCCAATCACATTCAAGGGAAATTTAAAAAACAGCATTTTTTTGCATTTACATGATTGGGTGATGGAAGTCAGCAGAGCTTCTGCTCATTTAATAAGCTCTGGAGCAACTGCTCTCACAGAGTGCAACTGCACTTTGCAAAGTGCACACTCTACTTGCCTTTAGTAAATCAACTCCTAAGTGTTTGCCATCTGTAGACTTATCTCTATTATTTACATCTGACAGGTTTATTGTGCTCCAGTAAGATAATTTAATAATCCGATGCTGCTCACTGTGGTCTCAGTTCCTTCAAGAACATAGTCAATGGAACTGCTATGCCCACCCCTCCCCTCCTTCAGCCCATTCACAGAAGCCTTTGTATTATGTGAACTATTTCAAAAAATGCAAAGGCTTCTGTGAATAGGCATCAGAGGGGAGGGGCGGGCATACAGTAGTTACACACAGCCTGAGTGTATCCTCCAGGAGTGCAATAATGTCACATACAGGTCACAAAAGGTTACAAAAGAGAGTACTCCCCTCACATTTTTAAATATTTTATTATATCTTTTCATGGGACAACACTGAAGAAATGACACTTTGCTACAATGTAAAGTAGTAAGTGTACAGCTTGTATAACAGTGTAAATTTTCTGTCCCCTCAAAATGAATCAACACACAGCCATTAATGTCTAAACCATTGGCACCAAAAGTGAATACACCCCTAAGTGAAAATGTCCAAATTGGGCTCAATAAGTAATTTTCCCTCCCCATTGTCATGTGGCTTGTTAGTGTTACAAGGTCCCATGTGCGAATGGGGAGCAGGTGTGTTAAATCAGGTGTTACCGCTCTCACTCTCTCATACTGGTCACTGGAAGTTCAACATGGCATGTTGTGGCAAAGAACTCTCTGAGGATCTGAAAAAAAGAATTGTTTCTCTACATAAAGATGGCCTAGACTATAAGAAGAGATTGCCAAGACCCTGAAACAGAGCTGCAGCATGGTGGCCAAGACCATACAGCAGTTTAGGATCCACTTAGAACTGACTTTGCCATGAACCAAAGAAGTTGAGTGCACGTGTCCAGTGTCATATCCAGAGGTTGTCTTTGGGAAATAGATGTATGAGTGCTGCCAGCATTGCTGCAGAGGTTGAAGGGGTGGGGGGGTCAGCCTGTCAGTGCTCAGACCATACGCCGCACACTGCATCAAATTGGTCTGCATGGCTGTCATCCCAGAAGGAAGCCTCTTCTAAAGATGATGCACAAGAAAGCCTGCAAACATGCAGACTAAGGACATGAATTACTGGAACCATGTCCTGCGGTCTGATAAGACCAAGATAAACTTATTTGGTTCAGATGGTGTTAAAGCGTGTGTAGTGGCAACCAGGTGAGGCATACAAAGACAAGTGTGTCTTGCCTACAGTCAAGCATTGTGGTGGGAGTGTCATGGTGTGGGTCTGCATGAGTACTGCCGGCACTGGGGAGCTACAGTTCATTGAGGGAACCATGAATGCCAACATGTACTGTGACATACTGAAGCAGAGCATGATCCCCTCCCATCGGAGACTGGGCCGCAGGGCAGTATTCCAACATGATAATGACCCCAAACACAACTCTAAAACGAGGTGATGGACTGGCCAAGCATGTCTCCAGTCCTAAACCCTATTGAGCATCTGTGGGGAATCCTCAAAGGGAAGGTGGAGGAGCACAAGGTCTCTAACATCCACCAGCTCCATGATGTCATCATGGAGGAGTAGAAGAGGACTCCAGTGGCAACCTGTGAAGATCTGGTAAACTCTATGCCCAAGAGGGTTAAGGCAGTGCTGAAAAATAATGGTGACCACACAAAATATTGATAAATTTACACTGTTATATAAGCTATACACTCACTACTTTACATTGTAACAAAGTTTCATTTCTTCAGTGCTGTCACATGAAAAGATATAATAAAATATTTACAAAATGTGAGGGGTGTACTCACTTTTGTGAGATACTGTATAAGTAATAGGGATATGTCCTGGAGGTGACATACACCTAATTGGACTTGAAGTGATATTAAAGGCATCATTTTTTTTAATAACAAACATGTCATACTTACCTGCTGTGTGTAATGGGTTTGCACAGACCATCCCCGATCCTCTTCTTCTTGGGTTCCCTGCCAGCACTTTTGGCTCCTCCCCCTTGACCAGTGCCTCCATAGCAAGCTGATTGCTATGGGGGCACTGGTGCATGCTCGCCCCCGAGTCCCGCTCTACACGTCCATAAGAAACATAGAACTGCAGCTCGTCCCCACCCCCCGCTCTCTCCTGCATTGCCTCACTGGCTGTGATTGACAGGAGTGGACGCCAATGGGTCCCTCTGATGGGTTTCAGCCAATGAAGAGAGGGAGACCCAGGACAGCCAAGTCTCCCATGCACATTGTTGGATCAAGGGGGGGGGCTCAGGTGCATATTAGGGGGACTGTGGGTGGAGCAACACACAGAAGTTTTTTTAACTTCATGGAGGTATCTCTATTAATACCTATATATAGTACATATCTCCCAAGTGCCCTGATTTTGAGGTAATGTCCCTGATTTGGAACAAAGTTCCTCTATCTCTCTTTCCTAAACATTTGCCCTTCATTTTGGTCTGATCTATATAGTTATATATAAAATGCACTTTTTATCTTTCAAAAAGTGTTCCCCAGTGCAAAACCTCTTATGCAATTTCTAAATTGCTGCATTTGTAATCAAAGCCAGTATAAAGGAATAATAGTGGTAATCATTTTTGTAAAAATAATTCTCCTTTATGAGGGGCGTGGCAGGGGGTGTGTCCTATGCCTACATACTTTTGCTAATAGGTGTCCCTCACTCCAATCTCAAAAAGTTAGTAGGTATGTAATCATGTTCCGTGCACTGAAGAACACCTGGCTAACTACTTGTGCTGATTCTACCTCCTCTCTGAGCTCTGCTGTACAGGGACTGCAAGAAGCTGATACCTTTTCATATCAAGGTACTTTGTGTATTGATGATGCTTTAATGATAACAGAGCTGCATTCATTTTTGTCTTTTATGTTGACCTGAGGTTCGGCTTTAACTATGAAGGCTGATATCACCTAACAGGTTCAAGTACAGTAATCTTCTCCTTTATGGGGGGTGTGACAGGGGGTGTGTCCTATGCCTACATACTTTTGCTAATAGGTGTCCCTCACTCCCATCTCGAAAAGGTTGGGAGGTATGTATTGTTCTGCCCACCGGGTTTATATTCAGCTTACTGAATATGTGCTTAAAATAACATGTGGGACTTTTTGGAATTACTCCAAGATAGTTATATGCAGAGTGCAGGCGCCACCTACTGTTATAGTCATATTGTGTTCTTTAAAATGTGTTAATAGAATTATTAGGAACCAGTGCATTCTGGGAGAATTCTCTAGAGGAAGTGAGTCAGCCACCATTTTAATATCTACAGCAAGACATGGAAGGAATGTTTTTCTTCATCTCTCGCCATCACCCTTCAGCGAGCTTAAAAAGTAAGTTCTTATGATCCTATTTTGTGTTATAGAGCATTGTTTCTTTGTTATATGCTAAATTGTACTGATTGATGTTCATTTTATCTATTTGTAGTTTCACCTGGTTTGTTCTAATAAATTTAAGATGAAAGAAATATGTTTATGGAGCAGGAAGGTTTAGCTCTCTGTCCTAGAGACAGAACATGTATATATATCTGGTTATATGTGCACAATTCCACCAATTCCACCAAGATTCCTATCTGGCCATTTGCTGATAATACCTGTTTGGACATTGGATGTATGCACTGTTATTATTCTCTTCTTATATAAAGCTTGTATTATTTCTATACAGGTGTGTATTTATATGCTTTTGGTTAATGCTATATGCTGGTTGCAGTAGTTCTTCTGCTCTGAATTACTTTATTTAGACCACTGATCAATTTTCCAGGAGGGGAATCTGCTCTGTTCACAGAGACCCTGCAATATTCTGTTTGGGGAGGGACATTTCTCAACCCCCCCCCCCCAAAATAGGGCTACAATAAATTCTCAGCACTATACCGTATAAATACCTGTTAGTAAAGTTGAATTCCAGCTTAAAGTGGTAAAGACTGAAAGATTTTAACCTTCATGTATTCTGTGCATGAAGGGAAAAAACCTTCAGTGAGTAGCTCCCCCTTAATACTTACCTAAGTCCGATCTTGAACCAGTGATGTGCATGAGAGCCAATGCTCTCCCAAGTCTTTGGCTGAGATGCAGCAGCAGGAGCCATTGGCTCCCACTGCTGTCAATCACAGACAGGGGGGCAGGGCTGAGCCACGCTGTCAGGGAAAAGGCCGTGGAACTTCCAACCTTGTCAGTTTCCAAGATGGCTGTGCTAGGTGTGCACAGGTGCACATCCAAGCAACACGATGGCCCCCTGACTTTCTGTGAGCTATTTAAACTTGACCTGCTGACATGGTATGACCGCTGGATTATCTCTCAGATTCCTAGTGTTCCTGCATTCCTGTTGTCTCTTGTTAAACGACCCGGCTTGCTTCTGATTCCTGAACCTGCTTTCCTGTGTTTGACTTATCAACATTGCAACAGATTTGTCTTCCCGTGCATGACCCAGCTTGGCCCATTTCTCTGCTTGACCTGTTTCCTGTACATGATTCCTTGCTTGGCTTTGGATCCACCTCAAGTGGATTTGAGCCATCTTACCACAGCAACTGGCAACCCGTGCTACTTTGAGCACTGTGCTCCCTGTTCCCAAACTCAGGGAGCCACTGCACTCAGCTGCAAGGGAATCCCTTCGCATCTCGGCCTCGCACCTGACTCATGACAGTATAATCCAGCCAAAATGTTTATGGCCAACAGAGGTGTATTCCCGCTGGAAGCTCTGTGCCAGCAAGTCACCGCTCTTACCCAAGCAGTGCAGACTGCAGGAGGGAACTCTTCCTTGTTTCCTGTCATCCTGGGAATTCCATGGCTTCAGGCACACAACCCGCAAATTTACTGGGCCGCTGGGGAGGTCCTGTTCCCCGCATCATATTGCCATTGTTAGGGCAATTATAATACCTTGTATGCATTATAATTTGCCTGCGCTAATAAGCGCATTTTTCAGCTCTTTTGCATAATGCATTCGATCGACCTGTGTTGAAGCAGACACACACACACACACAGATTGCTTCATCTCACATAGCCGGTAGCAGGGATATTGTCCTGCCTTAGCTCTGGCTGCTGTGTTTATTTATACTGGTCAGACAGGTTTAACAAAAGGAACTGGTGGCTTCACAATCAGCCAATCAGCCTCCAAGGCACAGTCACATGACATGAGCTCAATACAAAAACTACCAATCAATGACACACTTGTTTACATTCAAACTATACAATAGGAAAGGCATGCATGTATGGGGGGGGGAGCTGACCGGCAGGGAAGCCATGTGCTTTCTCACAAAGCCGCACAACAATCACCCCAGACATGCACTAACCTGCCAGTTACAATGAACCTCTATCAAATACAGTTCTATAAAACTATATTACATAGAGATTATGCTACTGTTCCATTAAAGGGTAAATTACAACACAAAGGAATAT
>BLSH010232229.1:321375-343719 GCA_018402905.1 Glandirana rugosa
TTTTTCACGTCGCGATTGAATGTTTAGTTACTGTGTTATTACCGCCTTGGGAGATAGTCTTAGTCTTAGTCTTTTCCAAATAACGGTACTAGACATTTGTTCCAAGTGCCTAAGTTTCTATCCATCTGCTGTGGGACTCATGAACACTTAACACTTGACACTTTACACACTGTAATTTTTGCACTTTGCCACTTGACACTTTGACACTGTAAATTTTGCATTTGCATTTGCACATGTCCCAGTCTAAATAGCCTGTACAGTTATCTTATCCAACCCTGTAAATCTTGTGATTACTTTTGTATTTATCGTGTATTTTACTTAGTATTTTTTATTTTTTTTGTATTTTTTGTTATTCTTCTTTTGCGCCAAAACACCAAGACAAATTCCTAATCCGTGAACCTTGTTTACAGATCATGGCAATAAACCTTTTCTGATTCTGATTCTGATAGAGGGTTCCGCCATTATTGTGTCATTGATTTGTAAGTTAGCGCTGCACTTTTTTTTTCTCATGCCGACATGTACATGTGTCACATGCTGACGTAAAACATCACGGCTCTTTCTTTCTGTGGTACGGTTGGGGATGTCCTCATACACCACCATACCAGCACCGATTGCTGTTATAAAGATCTCAGAGCTACAGCAGGAGGAGGAATATTTCTAATAGTGAAATATAGCAGAGTACAGTGTGTATAATATATCATTATGGAATGTGTCTACCAGGGTGGATTTGATTTAAATCAAGTCTATTTAAATCACAATTTAAATCAGTGAGTGGATGCCCGCTAACAGGCGCTGCCATGATGGATCTGAAATGACAGGTGTTCTTAAAACCTAAGGACTCATTCTTAGTTAGAATCTTTAATATTTGCAAACAAAATGAAGGTTTCCGATTTAAAATAATAAGCTGTCAGGTTAGTAATACAGCGATATCAGAACCGATTCAATCATGCAGTTTGTAGTGTACATAGATTTGCAAAATAATGGGATAATGGAATATTCCTGAACTTTGTTTTATCTCAATGTTACTGCGAAATTATGTGAATGCATCAATGCAGTGCATGTTATCTCAGCTTGCAGAGCTTGGATTTATTGAATGAGTTTACCAAAAATGTAAATATTGCAGAATATACAGCCTCATGCTACATAACTAAGCTCCATTTCATGCTGAATAAACTAAATTATTAATGTATCTTAAATAGAAAACTATCTTTAGATAGATTTTTACTTCAAAAGCATTTTATTAAAATAAATTCAATAAAAATCAAAAAATCGATTTAAATTAAAAAAAATCAGATTTTTTTAATTTTTTTTTTTTTTAAATCATCGATTTTTATCCACCCTGGTGTCTACAGTTCAGTAATGATTGCATAAAGTAAGGGCAATATGTTTATCTCCTGGAGGGGAGAGAACAGACATGTTGTGTGTCACTGGTTAGTGGGCCTGGCTTTAGAATGAGGGGCGTGATTCATGTTGAAGTGGGCTTGTTCACATTTACATGTACAGGCCTAGTGTACCTTCCACATTCATTGAAATGTGCAAACCTGATGGGAAATGTAGTGTAAACAGAGAGAAGAGGATATGATGCAATCACTGTTCTCACAGAGCCTGCCTAGCAAAATACATAGTGCATCTTTCAGATCACAGAGCTGACTTCCTGTAAATTAAACTGGACATATCTCTTCAATAGTAAGGCCTCATGCACACAGGACATTTTACAGCAGCTGTTTTTAGTTGCAGGCTTTTTTTTCTACAGTCAATAAACTCTCCATCATGTTAGGAACTGTTTTGTGCAGTGACGTTTTTGAGCTGTAAAAAAATCCGAGACCAGTGGGTTCTGAGAGATGTTTTTCAGCTGTAAAAACGCACAAAATTGCTGATCCCCAACATTTTTGGACGCTTTAGATCAATTGAGGAAAAAAAAATGCTGGCCCTTTAAAAACACGCAAAAACGCCGGTAATATAACGCTGATAAAAGCTGAAAAAATCACTGATAAGATACTGATGTTTTTAGGATTTTTTTTAATGTCCTGTGTGCATGAAGCTTAAGGAATATCACAAATGTAATAACTGTTTAGTGTTTAGTGTAGGGAGGTGTACTAATGGGGGATTTTTTGACGAACCCGGAGTTCTGCTTTAACCAGTTGCCGACCGCCCACCGTGGCTTGACGGCGGCAACCTGGCTCGTTATCGGGAAACACTGTCACCTGACGGTGGCCGCGATAACGAGTATTCTGAGGCGTGCTTGTACGCTCACTGTGTTCCGGGTGGGCCAGTGAGCGGGTACGGCGGAGTCTATGTCCGCCGGTTACCCACGATCACCCCCCCGGAGTGACAGAATGGGGGTCCGTGTATGTAAACACGGATCTCCGTTCTGACAGAGGGGGAAGGGATGTGATCACAGGCTCCCTGTGTATGGGAGCCATGATCACTCCCCTCCCCCTGCCATGCCAGCCCAACCCCCATAGAGTTAGAACACACTGAGGGAACACCGTTAACCCCTTTGAGCGCCCCCTGCAGGTGAACCCCTTCCCTGCCAGTGACAGTTATACAGTAATCAATGCATTTTCATAGCACATCGCAGATCACCGCCATTACTAGTAAAATATAAAAAAAAAATAAAAACCCCATAAATGCACTCTCATCATTCGTAAACGCTGCAACTTTTGCGCAAACCAATCAATAAACGCCGATTGCGATTTTTTTTTTTTTTTACCAAAAATATGAGGAAGAATATAAATTGGCCAAAAACGATGAAAAAAAATGTTTTTATATATATTTTTTTTGGACATGTATTATAGCAAAAAGTAAGAAATATAGTTTTTTTGCAAAACTGTCGCTTTGTTTATAGCGGTGATCAGAAATGACGTAGAGGTGATCAAATACCACCAAAAGAAAGCTCTATTTGTGGGGAAAAAAGGACGTCAATTTTGCTTGGGGACGACTTTGCATGACGCACGATCACGCAATTGTCAGTTCACAGTACAGAATCGCAAAAAAGTGCCCTGGTCTTAAACTGGGAAATCCTTCCAGGACTGAAGTGGTTAAAGCAACGCAGTGCTGTATCGCAAAAAATGCCCTGATCAGGAAGGGGGTAAATCCTTCCGGGCTGAAGTGGCTAAAGCTATATAGGTTTAATCTGAAGTTCCACTTTAATTACTAGAGAATATACTATTCAGTAAAAAGCTTTCAGCAATGGAGTCTCAACCCCAGCTTAAAAATCTCACCAACAATTTGACTACAATATACAATCCAATACTCAGTGTGCCAATGCTGGCATGAAGGTCTGAGACAAGCCAGAGAGTTAGAGCACTAGAAAAAAGACACAGCATTAACAGCCAACGAATCATCAATAGACATCTAAATGATGATAAGATAGTAGCTCTCTCCCCATTACCTTCAACACAGATACATTTTTGGCCATTTCTTGTCAATGGTGAATGAACAATACAGGCAAAATGTGTATACAAAAAAAAAAATATATATATATATATATATATATATATATATATATATATATATACTATATTACCAAAAATATTGGGTCAGCTGCCTGTACACGCACATGCAATTTAATGTCATCCCAGTCTTAGTCGATAGGGTTCAATGGTTCAGTATTGAGCTGGCCCACTCTTTGCAGCTATAACAGCTTCAACTCTTTGCGAAGGCTGTCCACAAGGTTTAGGAGTGTGTTTATGGGAATGTTTGACCATTCTTTCACAAGCACAATTGTGAGGTCAGGCACTGATGTGGAAGAGAAGGCCTGGCTTGCAGTCTCTGTTCTAATTCATCCCAAAGGTCCTCTACCTCAAACTCGCTCATCCATGTCTGTATGGACCTTGCTTTGTACACTGGTGCGCACTCATGTTGGAACAGGAAGGGGCCATCCCCAAACTGTTCCCACAAAGTTGGGAGCATGAAATTGTTCAAAATGTCCTGGTATGCTGACACCTTAAGAGTTCCCTTCACTGAAACTAAGGGGCCAAGTGCAACCTCTGAAAAACAACCCCACACCATAATTCTCCCTCCACCAAATGATTTGGACCAGTGCACAAAGCAAGGTCCATAAAGACATGGATGAGCGAGTTTAGGGTGGAGGAACTTGACTGGCCTGAACAGAGTCCTGAAGTCATCCCAATAGAGCACCTTTAGGATGACTTAGAGCAGAGGCTGCGAGCCAGGCCTTCTCGTCCACATCAGTGCCTGACCTCAGAAATTCTGGAAGAACGGTCAAACATTCCCATAGACACACACTGCTAAACTTTGAGGACAGCCTTCCCAGAGGAGTTGAAGCTGTTATAGCTGCAAAGGGTGGGCCAACTCAATATTGAACCCCACGGACAACGACTGGGATGCCATTAAAGTAAATGTGCGTGTAAAGGCAGGTGTCCCAATACCTTTGGTAATATAGTGTTCAGTTTATCTGTTGAGCCTATTCCTTCAGGCTTTCCTTTGCAGTGTTTTGGAAAAATATCCATTTTGAATGGATTGACCTTCATTTTGCCATTCATGTCAATTCAAGTTAATTCGTTTAAATGCAGTGCATTCAAAACGCAAATTGGCGCACATCAATGCAACTCATGTTAATGTGTGGGCTCTGGTATGAATGAAGACTTATTCTGCACTCCCTGTTGTATTCTGGCTGCTTACAAGTCATACCAGCCTATTACTGTGACAGTAATAATGTGATAGGGTCAACCGTGTCACTTCAGTGGAGACGACATTTTTTTCTCACTCTCAATAATTTTCAGTAATGTTTCTGAGAATTCATTTTAATTTCTCAGTCCTCCTCTCACAATGCTAAAACATAAAAGCAAGTAAACTGGCTTTAGGATAAAATAAAAACTCGTGTGACTATGGTTGGTGCTTTGGAATGTAATGGACAGCATGTGATTAGTTGTATATATTGCATGTCTTAAAGAATTTGTGGAATATGAACAGAAGCTATAATAATAAAATAAAGTGTTAAACCACCCCATGAGCCTTTTAAACCAGGGGTTTCCAAACTTTCTAAACAAAGGGCCAGTTTACTGTCCTTCAGACTTTCAGAGGGCCGGACTGTGGCCAGTGGGAGTAGAAATGGTCCCGACGTCAGTGGGACCCTGGGAGGAATTGTGCCCCATTGTTGATGTCAGTGGGAGGAATTTTGCCCCATCGTTGGTGTCATTGGGAGGAAATGAGCCCCCTTTACTGGTGTCAGTGGGGGGGAATTATGCCCTATTGTTGGTATCAGTGGATAAAATAGTGCCCCAAGGGCTGGATAAAAGCAAGCAAAGGGCCACATCTGGCCACAGTTTGGAGACCACTGTTTTAAACTGAGCTGAACTAGATTTAAAGGGGTTGTAAACCCTCAGGGGTTTTCACCTTAATGCATTCTATGTATTAAGGTGAAAAACCTTTTGTTGTGTAGCTGCCCCCCAGAGCCCCCCTTTTACTTACCTGAGCCTGATCGTTCCAGCGATGGGGACGAGCCCACCAGCTCCAGCCGGTGTCTTGGGTCCTCATTGGATAGATTGAAAGCAGCAAGATCCATTGGCTCCCACTGCTGTCAATCAAATCCATTGACGCAAGAGCTGGGGGTGGGGCCAATTCCTGCTGTCTGTGTCAATGGACGCAGCAGCAGGACACAGGAGCGCGCCTGCACGAGTGCCCCCAGGGAAAAACGCTCCTCTGTGGGGGCACTTGATGCGGGGAGGAGCCATGTCCGCCTCTGGGGGACCCCAGAAGAAGAGGATCGGGCCACTCTGTGCAAAACCCTTGCACAGAGGAGGTAAATATGACACGTTTGTTATTTAAAAAAAATAAAGCTTTACATCCCCTTTAAATGCCTTTCTACCAAAAAAAAAAAATATATATATCAAATGGCCTTGGGTATGCTGAGGCATGTAGTTCTACACAGCAGAGCAAATGTTTAAAGAAATAATTCTGCGAAGAAATAAAAAATGTCACCAGGGGTGTATATTTTCTTTGTAAAGGCAGCAGGGAATATGAGGTAGACCTGGCTGTGCACTGCATCTCTCTGGGGACTGAAGCTCCATTATCAGAATTTTTACTCCGAGGCTGGATGTTCCGTGACCCAGAAAATATGTTATACTGAAATCTGTATATCCCGCAGAAAAACTTACTCTTACTATTTCAGAAGGTGACAAAGATCAGTTCTTTACTCATGCCTGTTGCACAATATTTATTTATATATGTCATAAATTATACATGACAGATTCCTTTCAAGTGCAGGTGTAATAAAATACCAGAAATATCATTTTATAGTACCTCTTATCAGACATAATATGTTAAACAGACTATGTTGCCAACTTGAAAAATTGCAGGTAAAAACACCAAAAAAAGATTTCAAATGCCAGCTTGCAGTGATTTTCCTTTTCATGAAATATTTTGATATTTGCTTAACGTAATATGCCTCTTGAACTTGCTAGGAAATTTACATTCTAGAAAGAAATTGTCAATTTCCAGGAACAGCCACCTCCCTTTTTGCATGTCATAGTCTCCTCTTCTAGGATTGTCTAACTACAGTATGTGCTGGCCTAGCTCCTTCACACCTTACTTTAGCTCTCTACGACCTCCTTTTTAGCCGCTGGGGAAGTAGCAAAGAGAAATAATACAGAATGGCTCTTGAGTCACTAAAGAAATTGCAACTACTGTAAGAAAAAAAAAAAAACCCAAAGCAAAGCAAAACATAACAATGTGCTTTTGAAAGGTGCTCCTAAATCTGGTGGAGCACAATAAAAATGAATGGATATTCTAAAAAAAAGCTGGAAAAAAGCCTGAAGCTGTGACCTGTCTGATGGACTTTACCAACTACACACCAATGCCTGATTTTTATGAATGCATTAGGCCACAATAGTGTATAGCGAAGCAGTGCATAAAGGAGCATGAATAGCAATATCCATTTTTGCTTTTTGATCTTCTATGAATAGCATACTATTGAACCATCTTTACTGACTTTTGCAGTGTTTCTCAACTTTTGTGCTCCAGAGGAACCCTTGAATTAATTGTCAGATATTGGGGATCCCTACTAAGGCCGGCCATACATGGAGCAAATTTCTTTCCTGCAACCATGGGTTGCAGGAAAGAAATTTGCCTGATTCCCCCATCAACACTGTACTGTATGTGTTGATGGGGGAATCAAGCAAATTTCTTTCCTGCAACCCATCGTGCTGCACTTTCTGAATGGTCCTGCTGTTTTCTGGGACCTCTGTGTGTCTCCCAGAAGGCATCGAGGAGGAGGAGGGGCCGTAAATGACGTAGCAGGCGTTTATTGATACAAGGTTGCATTTAGAAATAAACAAAACAGAAAAATAAATCCTTGCCTCTCCTGCTCTAACTAAACATCAGCATTCCTCTCCAAGCGGTGTAGGGCTACTCCCAGACACCCACAAACAAACTTAGTGCAAACCTTTTTCTTTAGTCCATAAGCAAAAATTCCATGGCTCAGCTCTCACTGGCTGATCGCTCTCAGAGTCCTTGCTCTCTTCCTGGTCTATTTAAACCACAGCTGCTAGTGGACCTCAGTGGACCACAAAATCCAGTCCGGAACCAACCCTGCCACGGTGGCTGGCAAAAGCTGGACCAAATTCCACCTTAGTCCACTCCAAATGGACGCATACGAGGCGACACATAGCGTCCATCTATGACTTCACCTCGCATACCATCACACTGTGTTTGACAGGTAAGATAAGCGGAGCTTCCATTTGTGGGTGGAACTCTGCTTAAGCTTCAATGTATTCTGCTACTCCCTATTTATCCCTATAAAATCGTAAAAACCTGGCTAGCATTTCAGCATAATTCTTTTAAATGCCTATGTTACAGGGGGGCTATTGGATAGATAAATGTGGGATTCAGTAAGGGTTTATAAAGTTAATATTTCATACCAGTTTGCCGAAACCTTAGTCTTCTTCAGATTGAAAGATGTTTAAGAAATCCGGGTTTAAGACCAAAAACAAAAGCCATAAAATGATTCGTAACTGTTTTTTGGCCCAGCAGCGCAGCAATACTGCTTGACTGCATAACAATTCACTCAGGCAGCAATAGCAGTTAAAAGATAATAAGTATAACATTATACACAGTTTAGGCACATCTGTCAGATTGCCATGAGTGCAGCTAGCATGATGTGATGTGAGTTACTGTTTTAGAATGACAGGTCTCTGTAGTGGATTGTCTCTAATGCAGTGGTTCTCAACTCCTGTCCTCGGGACCCACTAACAGGCCAGGTTTGCATGATAACTGAAATACATCACAGGTAATATCATTTGCTGCTCATTGATTGCAGTATTCTAGTCTGCATCTCCCCAAGGCAATACTTAACATCTGGCCTGTTGGTGGGTCCTGAGGACCGGAGTTGAGAACCACTGCTCTAATGGTACCTGTAGTGCTGTTGCATGCCTCCTAAGAACAGTTGTTGTTTGACTGTCTCTGGCTATGGTACTTTTGAGTTTCTGACATAGGACAGTAAGGCCTCATACACACGGGCGTATCTAAAAAAATAAACAAAACGTCGGGTCCGACGTCAAGGAAAAAAAATCGACGTTTTTCGGCGTTATGCATTGGCGTTTTTGAGCGTTAGTGAGCGTCGGCGTCAATAGGCGTTTTCTTAAAAAAAATCATCCCTCTGCTATTTTTCAACCTAAAAACGTCGGCGTCAAAAAACGCCGGAAAACGCCGGTACAATATTAGGTGGCGTTTGTTGGCGTTAGTTGGCGTTTGTTGGCATATTGTGGCGTCGGCGTCAAAAAACGTCAAAACGTTACAGCCTCAGAACGCGATGGCCATGGGTTCTACTTTCTGCTCACTAACGCCGACGCCACCTACAGCTCAGAAACGCCGACGTTTTTATGGGGCCATTGACTAACATGGAGAGCTGCAAAAAACGCCAGAAAACGCCGGCGTCAAAAAACGTCCGTGTGTATGAGGCCTAAGTATCTAGATTAGAAATCTAGGACGCCAGATCTGCACACTTGTTCCAGATTGGTTCCTCGAAAAATACCCAAACCACTAGAACACCGTGACAGCCAGGCAACTAGCATTTTTGCAGGGAGAGGTTAGCAGTTGCAACCTTTATATATTCTCACTAAGGTTTCGTATGAAGTTCTCCTGTCAGTTTAATAAACATTCTAAACAATGCAATATAAAAAAATGGAAACTTTTTCTCTACTATGGAATCTACTGCTGTTTCCTGTGAGTGCTTATTGGATAAATGGAAGTCCAAAAGTGAGTAAATCCCCTTGAAGAAAAAAAAGTTCATACAAAGAAGTGGTAGGATAAAAACATTTGGAGAGCTCAGATTAGGGAAAAAAAACATTCACTAATGGAAGAAGTGCCAGACCAGAGGATAAAACAGCCAAAATTAATTTATTAGTTTATACTACAAATGCCCAATGCATTTTGCAGGTCCATTCGAGGTTTTTATTTTAACTGAAGCCCTGATGAAGTAGGAGTTTTTTTCTGACCCCGTAAACGCATAGGCTGTTTCTTTATTATTGTCACCAAATCACATACATGTACATAATTGGCCTCAAGTGGTTATACTATGGTTGTATGCCATAACCCTGGTATAATTTTTTTTCAGCCAGTGATGCTCTTTCGCACTAGCTGCTTTTAGATGAGCCCAGGCCTCTCTGTTCTCTTCTGTGCAATTGGAGAGGCTGGTATCCAATCAGGTGGTGCATTGCGTCACTTTTGGCTAGGGCAGATGTAAACACTGCCTTTTTATTTTTTGGAAAGCATGAGATCAATGTGTTTTTTTTATTATCTCACACTTTCCAGGGTAGAGGAAATTGAGCACTGTCCATGATACTTTTTTTATTTGCACTAGCATACAATTTTTCAGGACAAGCTTTCGGGGTGTGTCCCCTTCTTCAAGGGCTTGGACCTTGAAGAAGGGGACACACCCCAAAAGCTTATCTTAAAAAAAATTGTATGTTAGTGCAAATAAAAAAGTATCACGGGCAGTACTCAATTTTCTCTGTTGCAATTGCACTAATATGGCTGCAATCACCTCAGGGTGGAGGAGAGATCTGGGGTCTTATAGACCTGCCATGCCTTATTTCTATCACAAGGGATGTTTACGTTTCTTGTGATAGGAAAAAAAGCGATAAAAAAAGGACAGAGTAAAAAATAAAAAAAAAATATTAAAATGTTTTCTTTAAAAGCGCCCCTGTCCCTCTGTGCTTGCACGCAGAAGTGAATGTAACCAGTGTTCACTCCACACATGTGTATAAATCTAGAGCTAGACCTCTGTAACTCTAAACTGGTAACCTGTAAGCAATTTTAAGCGTATTGTCACCATTCTATAAGTGTGCGCAATTTTAAAGGGCGATATGTTAGGCATCTTTTTACTTGGCATAACATTGTCTTTTATATTTTACCAAAAAATAATGGGTTATATATTGTGGGGGAATTAAAATTCATTAAAGTGTATTTGTTTGAAAAACCGCTGCGCAAATACCGAGTGACATAAAAAATTGCAACAACCACCAATTTCCAATTTATTCTCTAGGGCCTCTGATAAAAATATATATACAGTATCTCACAAAGTGAGTACACCCCTCACATTTTTGCAAATATTTTATTATATCTTTTCATGTGACAACACTGAAGAAATTACACTTTGCTACAATGTAAAGTAGGATAACAGTGTAAATTTGCTGTCCCCTCAAAATAACTCAACACACAGCCATTAATGTTTGAACTGCTTGCAAAAAAAGTGAGTACACCTCTAAGTGAAAATGTCCAAATTGGACCCAAAGTATCAATATTTTTTGTGTCCACCATTTTTTTCCAGCACTGCCTTAACCCTCTTGGGCATGGAGTTCACCAAAGCTTCACAGGTTGTCATTGGAGTCCTCTTCCACTCCTCCATGATGACATCACAGAGCTGGTGGATGTTAGAGACCTTGCGCTCCTCCCTCTTCTGTTTGAGGGTGCCCCACAGATTCTCAATAGGGTTTAGGTCTTGAGACGTGCTTGGGCAGCCCATCCCCACTTTTACCCTCAGCTTCTTTAGCAAGGCAGTGGTCATCTTGGAGGTGTGTTTGGGGTCGTTATCATGTTGGAATACTGCCCTGCGGCCCAATCTGTGAAAGGAGGGGATCATGCTCTGCTTCAGTATGTCACAGTACATGTTGGTATTCATGGTTCCCTCAATGAACTGTAGCTCCCCAGTGCCGGCAGCATTCATACAGCACCAGACCATGGCACTCCCACCATCATGCTTGACTGTAGGCGAGACAAACTTGTCTTTGTACTCCTCACCTGGTTGCCGCCGCACATGCTTGACACCATCTGAACCAAATAAGTTTATCTTGGTCTCATCAGACCACAGGACATGGTTCCAGTAATCTATGTCCTTAGTCTGCTTGTCTTCTGCAAACTGTTTGTAGGCTTTCTTGTGCATCATCTTTAGAAGAGGCTTCATTCTGGGATGACAGCCATGTAGACCAATTTGATGCAGTGGGTGGCGTTTGGGATGAGCACTGACAGGCTGACCCTCCACCCCTTCAACCTCTGCAGCAATGCTGGCAGCACTCATATGTCTATTTCCCAAAGACAACCTCTGGATATGACGCTGAGAATGTGCACTCAACTTCTTTGGTCGACCTCTGAGAGGTCTGCTCTGAGTGGAACCTGTCCTGTTAAACCTCTGTATGGTCTTGGCCACCATTCTGCAGCTCAATTTCAGGGTATTGGCAATCTTCTTATAGCCTAGGCCCTCTTTATGTAGAGCAACAATACTTTTTTTTAGATCCTCAGAGAGTTCTTTGCCATGAGGTGCAATGTTGAACTTCCAGTGAGCAGTATGAGAGCAATAACAGCAAATTTAACACACCTGCTCCCCATTCAAACCTGAGACCTTACGAGTCACATGACACCGGGGGAAAATGGCTAATTGGGCCCAATTTGGACTTTTTCACTTAGGGGTGTGGGAAATTTACACTGTTATACAAGTTGTACACTCACTACTTTACATTGTAGAAAAGTGTAATTTGCCCAGTGTTGCCACATGAAAAGATAAATAAAATATTTACAAAAATGTGAGGGGTGTACTTTTGTGAGATACTGTATATATATATATATATATATATATAGTGATGTTATGTGGGGCGAAGTCATAGATGGTCGCTATGTGTCACCTCGCATGCGTTCACAAGGAATGGACTAAGGCGCTCCCTACTACTGTGAGGAAGTGGGTCAGTCATGGGGACCCCAAAACTGCAAACCAATTGGTGGACCTCGTGAAGAGATACACTGCGGCTGCGGACTTGTGACACCCGTCTGCACCCCACTCCAATGGATCCAGGGGTGAAGGTTCGCCCAGCAGAGCCAGTAACAGGCCTGGTTGTTACCATGGTAGTCCGGGCTCAACGGGTGCAATAGTGGTCCTACCACATGGACAAGCCACCTCGCTCCCAAATGTGTGACCTGATCCATCTCACAAGGAATTGCTTGCAGCCAGAGACCTTGCCAGGCCCTCAGATTGTGGAGCATGTGGTCATGGACCGGTATCTGCTTGCGCTCCCTGCTGCATTGAGGAAGTGGGTCAGTCATGGGAACCTTGTAGAGAGATACACTGCTGCTGAGAACCCATCTGCGCCTCACTCCAATGTATCTAGGGGTGAAAGATTGCCCGGCGGAGCCGGTAAGACTATTCCAGGGTTCAAGGGCGTGGGGAAGAATAATAAGACTGCTGTTATGGCTAATGAGACTGTGGACTCTAGACCTGGAGACTGGCCAAATAAGTCAGGAAGGTTTTGGAGACCCTTGCAGAGGACTGGGTATAGACCACATACAATGCTACAGCTGCCATGCATTAGGTGATATTGCTGCCAACTGTCCCCTGAATGATGAACCCATGCAATGTGATAATGCTTATATGAAAAGACGCCTTTCTCTTTTTGCACAGGTCACATGTACGGGCCGGCATCATGTCAGGGACGCATGGAGAGACAAATGTGTGTGATTTCTGTTGATGGAAAGCCAGTCACTGCACTGCTTGATTCTGGTAGAATTGTGACATTAGTCAAAAGAAATTGTGTAAATCCTGCAAAATTACACCCCAGCACTGTCAGGGTTATCTGCATTCATGGTGATACACGGGGCTACCTGACTGTGGCGGTGGTTGAGATCGATACCCCCTGGGGCAAGGTTACATATTCAATGGGAGTAGTACCTTCACTACTTCATGAAGCCCTAGTGGGGAGAGATTTTCCCCATTTCTGGAGGCTATGGGAAAGCAAAGGTAGTCTGGTGGATAGAGCTCCCCCTGCTGGGGAGGCACGGGAACTCACACCAGACCTGTTTTATTGCCAAAATAAAGGGGAGACTCTTGGTATGACCGAGGAAGGAGGAGACCCTCTTCCTTTTCCGGTAATGGCTGGGGAGCAGGAGGAGCTGGAAGCCAGTTCTCAGCTGGAGGTTAATGGACCAGAAAACATCTCTGACTCTAACAGCGAGAGTAGACAGAATGTAGAACCTGACTTAGAGGTCAGGAGAGAGGATTTTTGTACAGAACAACTACGAGATGTCACCCTCATTAGAACCAGAGAAAATGTTAAGATGATGCATGGGGAACCTGTGGAACCTAATTGGGGAGGTGTCTTTCTTTTACATGGCTCTTAAAAATAATTTGCTGTATCAGGTGGTAAAATATAGCGAGGAGGAGGTAGAGCAGCAAGTAGTTCCCAAAACCTATCTCAGGATGGTGCTAGACTTAGCTCATGGACATATAATGGGGGATCATCTGGGTATAGAGAAGACCAAGGAGAGAATAACCCAGAGATTCTTCTGGCATGGGTTGTATGCAGATGTCAGAGAATGTTGCGAGTCATGTCCCCAGTGTCAATATTCTGCGATGTCACCCTACTTTCGCAGTCTGCTTGTCCCACTACCAATAATTGAAGTACCTTTTGAGAGAATTGGCATGGATCTGCTGGGGCTGGTAGTAAAGTCTGCCCGGGGCCACCAGCACATACTGGTAATACTAGACTATGTGACATGCTATCTGGAAGCCATACCCTTGCGGAATACCTCTGGTCTGGGTGTTTAGTCGTGTGGGGATCTCAAAAGAGGTTCTAATGGATCAGGGAACTGCGTTTATGCCCAGAGTGACTAAGGAATTCTGTAAGTTGTACAAAATCTCCCATCTCCGTACCTCTGTCTACCAACCCCCAAACGGATGGACTTGTGGAGAGATTTAATAAAACACTCAAAAGTATGTTGAAAAAGAGGGATGATAAAGATGGGAAAAATTGGGATTATTTGCTGCCGTATCTCATGTTTGCCATACGAGAGATTCCGCAGGCATCTACGTCCCAGGGGACTGTTAGATGTTGCAAAAAAACGTGGGAAGGAGAGGCCACCCCGTATAGAAGCATCATAGAGAATATCTCC
This sequence comes from Glandirana rugosa, assembly GCA_018402905.1. Taxonomy (NCBI): domain Eukaryota; kingdom Metazoa; phylum Chordata; class Amphibia; order Anura; family Ranidae; genus Glandirana; species Glandirana rugosa. The sequence goes on from BLSH010232229.1 coordinate 335,773, forward strand.
TTGATGCAGGATCGAATCGCAGCTGTCCTGTCCCTTGTACGAGAACATATGGAGCAGGAGTCCAGGAAGCCCAGAGGAAGGTTTATAATTGGGATGTCAAGACCCGGACTTTCAACCCTTTACTAGCCCCCACTGTTGAAAGTAAATTCCTAGCAAAGTGGCAAGATCCCTTTGAAATTATGGAAAGAATAGGGGAGGTATAAATGACTTTAGAAAGTTGAATAGCGTGTCCAAGTTTGATGCATACCCAATGCCTCGGGTCAACGTACTTGTGGACAGGTTGGGAAATGTCCGGTACATAACAACTCTAGACCTGACTAAGGGCTATTGGCAGATACCCCTTACAGGGTCGTAAAAGGAGAAGACTGCCTTTTCCACTACCGAGGGGTTGTTTCAGTACAAGCGGATGTCATTTGGTTTACATGGGGCCCCTGCATCATTCCAGAGAAAGATGGACAAGATGGACAAAATGTTAAGACCACATCGCCCCTACCAGCCCCCTATTTGGATGATGTTGTCATCCACAGCCCAGATTGGGAATCTCATTTGCCCCGGGTACAAGCAGTAGTGGTTTACCTTCGGAAAGCAGGACTCATGGCCAACCCAAAAATATACCTTGGCCACATTATTGGTAGGGGACTGGTTAAGCTGCAGACCAATAAAATTGAGGCAATCCAAAAGTGGCCCCAACCGCTAACTAAAAAGCAAGTGCATGCATTCCTGGGGATTACAGGGTACTACAAGCTTTTCATACCCGACTTTGCCACCATTGCCGTCCCTCTAACAGATCTGATGAAGGGTAGAGGGTCGGTCATGGTGAAGTGGAATCATGAGGCAGAAAAGGCATTCCAGAGTCTGAAGCAAGCCCTTTGTGTACAACCTGTGCTTGTGACCCCAGATTTCTCAAAGGAATTTGTCGTGCAGACAGACGCCTCTGATGTGGGACTAGGTGCCGTGCTGTCCCAGATGAGAGACGGTGAGGAGCACCTGATTGTCTACCTAAGCAGAAAGCTGAACAGGCATGAGAGAAATGATGCCATTGTCGAGAAGGAGTGCTTAGCTATCAAATGGGCCTAAGAGGCCTTGAAATATTATCTGCTGGGGAGACCATTTAGGCTAGTCACCGACTATGCCCCTGTGAAGTGGATGTGTGACAACAGGGAACAAATAAGTCGGGTGACAAGGTGCTTCCTGGCTCTACAGACGTTCAAGTTCACAGTAGAGCATAGGGCTGGAAAACTCCAGAACAAAGCAAACGCCCTTTCCCGGGTCCACTGTATGGCTGGCACAGTTGCTCAGCCACAGGGGCTAACCCCTCAGTTAGGAACTGGACTGTTTAGTTAGAGCTGGAGAGTCAAGGATTTATTTTCTGTCTTGTTTATTTTGTTTGTCACTTGCAACCCTTTTGAAATAAACTTGGTCGTAAGCCAGATTTTAGGAAATCTGCCCCGTGTAAGGTGCCTTTTTCCCGGGAAAGATGGTCCCCACTGAGCTAATCCCTCACAATATATATATATATATATATATATATATACATATATATATATATATATATATATATATATATATATACAGCGTCTCACAAAAGTGAGTATACCCCTCACATTTTTGCAAATATTTTATTATATCTTTTCATGTGATAACACTGAAGAAATTACATTTTGCTACAGTGTAAAGTAGTGAGTGTACAGCTTGTATTACAATGTAAATTTGTTGTCCCCTCAAAATATACATCACCACACAGCCATTAATGTCTAAACCGTTGGCAAAAAAGTGAGTACACCCCTAAGTGAAAATGTCCAAATTGGGCCCAATTAGCCATTTTCCCTCCCTGGTGTCATGTGAATCATTAGTGTTACAAGGTCTCAGGTGTGAATGGGGAGCAGGTGTGTTAAATATAGTGTTATGGCTCTCACTCTCTCATACTGGTCACTGGAAGTTTAACATGGCACCTCATGGCAAAGAACTCTCTGAGGATCTGAAAAGAAGAATTGTTGCTTTACATAAAGATGGCCTAGGCTATAAGAAGATTGCCATGACCATGAAACTGAGCTGCTGCACGGTGGCCAAGACCATACAGCGGTTTAACAGAACAGGTTCCACTCAGAAAGGCCTCGCCATGGTCAACCAAAGAAGTTGAGTGCACGTGCTCAGCATCATATCCAGAGGTTGTCTTTGGGAAATAGACGTATGAGTGCTGTCAGCATTCCTGCAGAGGTTGAAGGGGTGGGGGGGGGTCAGCCTGTCAGTGCTCAGACCATACACCACACATTGCATCTAATTGGTCTGCATGGCTGTCCTCCCAGAAGGAAGCCTCTTCTAAAGATGATGCACAAGAAAGGCCGCAAACAATTTGCTAAAGACAAGCAGACTAAGGATATGGATTACTGGAACCATATCCTGTGGTCTGATGAGACCAAGATAAACCTATTTGGTTCAGATGGTGTCAAGTGTGTGGGGCCGCAACCAGATGAGGAGTACAAAGACAAGTCTGTCTTGCCTACAGTCAAGCATGGTGGTGGGAGTGTCATGGTCTTGGGCTGCATAAGAACTGCCAGCACTGGGGAGCTACAGTTCATTGAGGGAACCATGAATGCCAACATGTACTGTGACATATTGAAGCAGAGCATGATCCCCCCCCCTCGGAGACTGGGCTGTAGGGCAGAATTCCAACATGATAACGACCCCAAACACACCTCCAAGTTGACCACTGCCTTGCTAAAGAAGCTGAGGGTAAAGGTGATGGACTGGCCAAGCATGTCTCCAGACCTAATCACTAATGAGCATCTGTGGGGCATCCTCAAATGGAAGGTGGAGGAGCGCAAGGTCTCTAACATCCACCAGCTCCTTGATGCAGTCATGGAGGAGTGGAAGAGGACTCCAGTGGCAACCTGTGAAGCTCTGGTGAAAAAGAGGGTTAAGGCAGTGCTGGAAAATAATGATGGCCACACAAAATATTGACACTTTTGGCCCAATTTGGACATTTGTACTTAGGGGTGTACTCACTTTTGTTGCCAGCGGTTTAGACATTAATGGCTGTGTGTTGAGTTATTTTGAGGGGACAGCAAATTTACACTGTTACACAAGCTGTGCACTCACTACTTTACATTGTAGCATAGTGCCATTACTTTATGCATTTTTTTTGTTTTGTATGTTTTTTGTAATATCACTTTTTAAAAAAATAGACAAAGTTTTTAAAACATATCTTTAATTAATTTGCTTTACGCGAAATAACATTGGCAAGTTGTATAAATTTGTAAAATTGTAAAATTGTAATTGGTAATTGAAACATGTCTGGAGTCTCAGAATAAGCTCTGAATGGATTAAGTCATATCTTACTGATTGCTGTCACTTTATTTTTCTTGGCAGATTTTGGTCTGATTTTGGTCCAGTCAAGTACGTTCCTCAGGGCTTAATCTTGGGTCCCTTACTTTTTAGCATTTACATGTTTCCACTTGGAGGATGTGTTGCAGCGCAGTGTGAACCGTGGACTAGGGATTAGATGGAGAAGTTATGCTGTGAGCTTATGGTGGGGGGCATGTGGGTGGGGGCATCCACAGATAGGCAATGGTGGGGTTAACCAAGAGTGGATGTGACTGTATCCCACTACACAGGTGAACAAGGGGGAAAGATTTAAAAATGATGACTGAATGACATGATGATTGAAATATAGTACAAAACCATAATAAGAGCTGAAATGACATTCATGAAAATTCTGTTAATATCATAAAAACATGAAAAAGGAGTCTGTGTGTCAAAAGTCCTTAATGCTCCTGTGGGTAACTGTCCTGCCAAGGGCTGCAAATGTAGGAAGCAAACCAAACTTCTGTATGAGAGGAGACAAGAAAACAAATGCGCCTCTAAGAGTGACAGTATAAAAACAGGATTTATTAAAAGACAAGTTACTACTCACAGAGGTAGTGGAGTACTGCGCATTGCAGTGTAAGCCACTGCTGGCTTCTTTGTGGAAGTCCTGCTGGGCTGGGTTGGTGGAGTGTGCGGACACAGCTGTGCTGAGGGAGAAGGGTCCTTCGGCGGGTCCCGGGGAAGCCTTCTCTGGCTGTGTTCCCAGTGGCCCATGGTGAGATTGGCGTAGCTGGGTGCGAAGTTGGCTCCCATGGCTGTGCCAACTAGTTGGAGGTAGTGTTCTCCATGAAACTCGAAGTAATTGTGGTTTAGGCAGAATTCAACTGTTTGGACTATAAATCTGGCCTGTTCAGGGTGAATATGGTCCTCCTTAGATAGGTAATGAGATATGGCCCGGATGCCAATATTATGTGGAATAGATGTATAAAGTGAGTTGACATCTAGGGTGACCCACCTGTATGTGGGTTCCCAAGTGTAATGTTGGATTTTCTCCAGGAGGTCTGTTCCGTCCCTGATGTAAGCTGGTAGGTTTTGAGCTAATGGTTGTAAGAAGGTGTCTGCATATTGTGAGAATGAACTGGTAATGCTTCCCATGGCTGCTACGATGGGTCTTCCTGGTGGCGATTCCCTGTTTTTGTGTATCTTTGGGATATGGTAGAAGTATGGAGTATTGTAGAAGGTGCTGTTGAAGAAGAGGAATTCATGTTTATTGATGATACCTAGTTCCTTGGCAGTACTGGTTAGGCTGCGGGCTTCTTTAGTGAAAGCTTCAGTGGGGTCCGACCTTAATTTTCTGTATGTAATGCCCTCGCCCAGGAGTCTGTAAGCTTCCTCAAGGTATTTCTTTTTGTCCTGGAGTACGATTCCTCCCCCCTTGTCTGCTGTTTTTATAATGATGTCTGGATCTTCCATTAAAGTATTTAGTGCAGTCTTTTCCTGAGGGGTGAGATTTGAAGGTGGATGGTTCTTTTTGGAAAACTCAGCTTTACACATTTGTGTGAGTTCTGAATAGACAACTTGGTAAAAAGCTTGCAGGTAGGATCCTTTGCTTTGAGTGGGATTGAAAACAGACTTGAGTCTGAAGGTGGTGTGTAATATGGTGGGAGGAACGTATGTGTCGGAGGGTAGAGAGGACCAATTATCATCTGTGAAAAGTTCTTCTAATATTTTTAGAGCCTCTGGGTCAAGGTCAGAGGGGGCTGGTTCTGAGGAAAATGTGGGGCTGGAGAGCGGTGGTGGTGGTGCTTTTTTAGATTTGATCTCAAAATGTCTTTTGAGCGTCAGATTTCGAATGAAGCTGTTTAAATCTTTGAACATCACAAAGGGGTTAGGGCGGTTGGTGGGGGCAAAGTTAAGCCCTTTTTGTAACAGTGAGATCTCATTGTTGGTCATGATGTGCGAGGAGAGATTGAAAATCTTTATAGTGTTTTTTGTTTGGCTTTCTTCTGGGTGGCCTCTATGTTTGTTTCTTCTTCCCCCTCGCTTGCCTCTGTGTCTAGCTTTCTTTTTTTGGAGGGCAAGGGGGTGTCCGCTAAAAAACGGTTGGTGTCATCTGTGGGCGGTGGCTGGCTGGGGGTGTCATCCGGGGGTGATGGCTGACAGAATTCTGCTAATTGTGACCATTCCGAGGCTAGTTCTGGGCTCAGGAAGGGGCAAGTTTTGAGGATTCTGAGGCCCTTGGATGTGATGTGGTGGGTAGAATACTCTAGCAAAAAGAACTTGTCCCACCAGTGGTGGTTGATTGTGTCGATGGTGTGTTCGATTTTCCTGAATAGTTTGGTGCAGTTGGTGGTTAGGTCTGGAGATAAGCTCGCATTGTGAGTGAAAAGTCTGTAGGAAATAGTTTGTACAATTCATCTAGAATTTCGTATTTGATCATAGCTATGTTGTGCAGAAACTGCATGTTGGAGGGAGGGGGGGGGAAGGAAGGCCGGGAAGGGGGGGGGGGGGACACCTGTTCCTGAGAACACAATTCACTGCAGCTGTGAGCGGCGGTTTGTGTGATGATCAAGGAGGATGTGTTCCAGTGCAGTGTGAACCGTGGACTAGGGATCAGATGGAGAAGTTATGCTGTGAGCTTATGGTGGGGGGCATGTGGGTGGGGGCATCCACAGATAGGCAATGGTGGGGTTAACCAAGAGTGGATGTGACTGTATCCCACTACACAGGTAAACAAGTAGGAAAGATTTAAAAATGATGACTGAATGACATGTTCATGATGATTGAAATATAGTACAAAACCATAATAAGAGCTGAAATGACATTCATGAAAATTCTGTTAAAATCATAAAAACATGAAAAAGGAGTCTGTGTGTCAAAAGTCCTTAATGCTCCTGTGGGTAACTGTCCTGCCAAGGGCTGCAAATGTAGGAAGCAAACCAAACTTCTGTATGAGAGGAGACAAGAAAACAAATGCGCCTCTAAGAGTGACAGTATAAAAACAGGATTTATTAAAAGACAAGTTACTACTCACAGAGGTAGTGGAGTACTGCGCATTGCAGTGCAGTACACTTACGCTTTTCATTTTTCATTATTCAAATATGTCCGGCACCATCCGAAGGGTTAAACACTACAAGGGGGACGAACGGACCATCAGCGCCCCTCCCTCCCTCCCGCCCATAAAGGTTGCCACACTTCCGTATGCAGCACTCACGGCCTGAAGAAGGGGCGGAGCCCCGTAAACGCGTCGCCGTTGCTGTGGTTACCCCGCCTGCAGGAACTAGGAACTGGTAGGATCGGATCGTTGTCGGATCGCTGTCTCCAGAGAAGGCTACCCCGGGACCCGCCGAAGGACCCTTCTCCCTCAGCAGAGCTGTGTCCACACACTCCACCAACCCAGCCCAGCAGGACTTCCACAAAGAAGCCAGCAGTGGCTTACACTGCAATGTGCAGTACTCCACTACCTCTGTGAGTAGTAACTTGTCTTTTAATAAATCCTGTTTTTATACTGTCACTCTTAGAGGCGCATTTGTTTTCTTGTCTCCTCACATGTTTCCACTTGGCCAACTGTTTAGATCACACAGGCTCAATTATTACTTCTATGCTGATGACACTCAGATATACATTCACACTAAAGCTTAGTGCACACGGGCTTAATGCCGGCTGACATCGGCCGGTTCAATAAAAACCGGGTAACATTTGGCTCATGTGTATGGCAGCTCCTGATCAGCACTCTAAGCCAATGACTGAGAGCACTGACTGGAGTGTTCTGGTGGAAGGGGGGGGGGGATGCCCCCCTGTCAGAACACAATAGCTCAGCATGGGAAATCGCTGGACTAATATTGGATTCTTAGTACAGCAGCTCTGATAGTTTTTGCCATTCAATCCGCTGCTGTAAGTTAAAAAAAAATTATATTGTCTACTAGGCATAAACCATGTTCTTCAGTACTTTTGACTGCTTCTCTCCTATCTAACTGTATTTGTGATATAAAAACTTGGATGGCCCACATTTCCCTTCAATTAATTAACTATGTATGGCCTGTCCAAATAGCTTATCCATAGATGGCACTGTACTTGAGCCTCAGTCTAAACTGAAAAATCTAGGGGTGATATTTGATGCTAGTTTAACCACTTCCTTACCGGCGTATAGTAATTCTACGTCGGCAAGGTGCACTCCCCATCCTAAGTGACCCCGGCCTTCCGTGATGAGGGTAAAGAGCCAATAATCTTGGCTCTTTACCGCGTGACCGGCTGTGTCCTATCACAGCCGGTCACTGACAACATTGGACACAGAGCGGCGTGCTCGGACAAAGCCCAACCCCGATCATGGTAAAGAGCCAATAATATTGGCTCTTTACCACGTGACCGGCTGTGTCCAATCACAGCCGGTCACAAAATGACAGGAATCCGCGGTAACGAGCTGTTACCGGGTTCTCCTCTTCACACACCGATCGTGTGTGAGGAGGAGATAGCGGTAACAGCTCGTTACCACTTACTGTCAGCACCAAGCACACTGATTGCCCCCCCTTCCAATAAAGAGGACCTGTCACCACCCCATCAATGTACCTGTCACAGCCCATCAGAGTACCTGTCACCTGTCCATCAAAGTACCTGTCACCTGTCCATCAAAGTACCCGAGTA
>BLSH010232229.1:349060-371723 GCA_018402905.1 Glandirana rugosa
AAGACTGGGGGGGGGGGGGGGAGCGGTGCAGGTGGGGGTGAAGTTGGGGCGGCTTGATAAATGTGTTTACCAAGCCCCCCTGTAGTACAGTGGATATAGGCAGCGATCACTCCTATATCCACTGACAGCTGATACATAGTAACCCGCGAATGTTACTATGTATCAGACTGTCATTTTATGAATGAATTAGGAATCGCTATACAGATTCCTCATTTATTCAAGTAAAGTGCTGCAGAGAAAAGGGACTATCTTCAGTCCCTTTCTCTGTTTCAAAAAATTGATATGGGGGTCTGTTTAGATCTCTGATATCTCACCAAAGACCCCCCCCCAAAAAAAATAAATTAACTGTAAAAAAATGTAACATGTAAAAAAAACCCCACAAACATAGTAAGACCCCCAGGTCCACCCACACTCATTTTTTGTGAATATATTGTTTTGATAAACATTTGTGCAAATGCTGCGGGGTCTAAAAAATCAGTAGCACCTTCTTTTTATTCTAGAAGTTGTATGCTTTCAGAAAATATATGGTTTTGGGGGTCTTTCACAAATTCTGAAAGCTGTAAGGGAAAAATGAAAACCTTTAGATTTATAGAGAAATTTGGATATTTACACTTTTGCATCTGTTCAATTTTCACCATTTCGCAAAAAGGCGCATTTTAAAAGTTACAAATATTTGTTATTTATTAAACTCAATACAGGTTAAGCTTTTATATAGTAGGAATTTTGTAAAATTTGCTGTGTATTTATCTGCTAATCATGATTTTAGCAAAACTATTGTTTTGATAAACATTTGCCCAAATATCTTGAGACCTTAAAAATCAGTGGTGCATTTTTTGTATTCTACTGGTCATGTGCTTTCAGAAAATATATGGTTTGGGGGAAAGTCTGAAAGCTATAAGTGAAAAATAAAAAAGCAAAGGAAAAATTTCAAAAATGTTCTGGCCACCTGAGTGTAAAAATGGAGCACAGGGCCTGGCAGCCACTTTCAAAATTTTGTTTTAATCTAATAAATCAGTAGCTATCACTAAAATGACTCATGTTGAACCAGTCATGATAGTCCTTGTTAAGGAATATCCACAGTATAAAAAAGAGATCTGCCATCCAATTTTGTAGTGATGCTAATTGATTCTTGTCTACTCAGGCTAGGTTTACACTTCTTAAACTTCTTCAAGTGTTTTTGTAGCGTTTTTTTCTGTGATTGTGTGCATATGTTTTTTGGGTGGTTTTAATCGTTTTAGTTTTAGCTCAATTGCTCCAATTCAAGTCTATAGGGACCAAAAACATGTGACTCTCCTACCAAAAAATGTACATTTTGAGCTTCTTAGTGGCAAACTTCAAGTGACATGACGCTCAGGGGAGAATAGACACCACTGAATATAGTGGGAATTTTGATGCTGAGCATTAAGGCCCTTGGGGAAATGTGCTTCAAATTGCTCAGGTGTGAACTGGACCTGAGTTCAGAATGAACCTTTCTATTTACCAGTATTATGAAGACAGTGGTGGTGTTCTGGTAGACTTTTTGTCTTTGTACACAGTTTTCTTCAGTGAACATCACATCTACGGGTAAGTGCGATCGCTAGATGCATTTATTTGTCCTGCAGTCTCTGAAAATCCAGCTCATTAAATTTGAGAAGCTGGTTAAGAAATTGTTTCTTTCTTAAGATACTGAGATCCAATGATTTGATTTGTCTGTCTACTACAACATTAAAATTACTTTCAGACTCTTTATTATGTCAGCTTGCAGCTCATCAACTGACTCATAGGCCATGTTCTTTGTCTTCTTTTGCACTGGCATTAATTTATTCACACTAACAGTTTTCTCAGATATTGCATCTCTAAAGGTAAACTTGTACTTTACCCATGCAAGGCAAAGCCACAGGTTCACTTTACTGCTGACTAGAGTTGAGCGAACCTGGACTGTAAAGTTCGGGTCCGTACCGAACTTTGGGGTGTCTGGGACCCAGACCCAAACCGGGACATTTCAAAAAAGTCCGGGTTCGAGTTCGGGGTTCTGGTATTTGATTCCATGTGTTGAATAGCTGCCAAGGGCAGCCAATCAACAAGTGTTTCACTGGTTTGCCCTTAGAAGCAATCACAGCCATGCCTACTAATGGCATGGCTGTGATTGGCCAGTGCATCATGTGACACAGCCTCTATATGGGGCTGGAGTCACCGTGCTGCATGTCATATGCTCTCAGGATAGTTTAGGGAGAGGATGCTGCTGGCTCTGTGAGGGACAGATTGCAGATATTATAGAAATCTCATCCTGCATTACTGAACGATCTGATTGTGGACTAGGTAGAGATACTAGTACTGCTGCTTTGAGGGACAGATTGCAGACCTCATCCTGCTGCACAGAATGATCTGACTGGACTATGTAGAGGCTGTTGCTTTAAGGGAAAGATTATTGTTCTAAAATCATCTCCAAGTTCTATAGGGAAAGGTTCCAGCTGTTGCTTAGAGGGACAGATTATTGTTCTAAAATCATCTCCAAGTTGTATAGGCAAAGTTTCTTCCAGCCGCATAGAGAGCTATATTATTGTTCTAAAATCATCTCCAAGTTCTATAAGGAAAGTTTCATCCAGCCACATAGAGAGCCATATTATTGTTCTAAAATCATATCCAAGTTCTATAGCGAAAGTTTCATCCAGCCGCATAGAGAGGCATATTATTGTTCTAAAATCATCTCCAAGTTCTATAAGGAAAGTTTCATCCAGCCGCATAGAGAGCCATATTATTGTTCTAAAATCATATCCAAGTTCTATAGCAAAAGTTTCTTCCAGCCACATAGAGAGCCATATTATTGTTCTAAAATCAATGAAATTATAGGTCTACAGCAGGGGTGGCATACTCAGTCTCATTGTGGGCCGCATCAGCATTATGGTCGCCCTGAAAGGGGCAGTTGTATTTGTAAAACTAGATGTCCAGAGCACCCCACCTCCCCTTACATCAAATGTCAAGAGAAGAGCTCCCCACTATCATAAGTCAAGAGTCCCCTACCCTCCTTACATTACAGTGCACCCCCGTTACTATGTGCTGCTGCTGGGAAGAAGCTGGGAAGATGGGAAGCAAACGTAAGGTCTGGAGGGGGAGCAGAGAAGGGCAGGAGTCAGCTGCTGAAGTCCGCTGAATACTGAGACCGGGGGGGGGGGTGGAGATGAGGGAATGCTTTGGCTGCCCAGAGAGGCACAGGAAAAAATGTAGGAGGAGTCCTTTCCTCCTCTCTGCTGCCGTCTGCTGATGTGTGGGGGGTTTAGAGACAAGCCTCTTTCTTCTGCCATCACTCTTCTATGTTTCTATGATTCTATGTTACCTATTCACCATTGCAGTGACAGTAACAGTGCTATCTGTAGGTGGCAGCCAGGTGCACTGTCGGTATCACCAGCATGGTGTATAGGTGGGAGCCAGCTGCACTATGTGTAAACCATTCCAGTGACACTGACAGGGCATGTTAGTTGACACCTCCCCATCACCATTTTGGTGAAATTTCTAGTGTATCTGGCTGCCAACCGGTAAGTGACCTATTTCCACTTACCTACTATGACCACCAACTGGGCTACAGTGAGCATCCCTCGACAGAAGAATACTTATTGAGGCTCCACTCAATCAGGATGGTTTGCTAGTAGCTGTGCTCCCAGAAGCCTCCACACAGAATTCCTCCATCTTCCATTCCAGCAGAGCACGGCGTGCATGACAAGAATGACGTCCCGTATGCAGACATCTCAAGTCTCCCGTGAGTAGCAGGAGTCTTCCGCATTTGCCTGTGGGCTCACGGACACCGCAAGCGTCGGGCAATCTCCTGGCTGGTCCTGTCACTTAGCCACAGACAGAAGACAGAGCAGCCCTAGCAGCCAAATGGAGTACGCCCCGCTGCTCTGTCTTCTGTCTGTGGCTGAGTGACAGGCGGAGATGATGATGTCCCCATCTATGTGAGGTGCAGGACTGTAACAAAGTCCCGCCTCCTAGATAGACGGAACACTGATCCAATGATACATTGAATTAGTGTGACATTTATCATAGGAGGCGGGACTTTGTTACAGTTGCCGCGGGAATATTCAAATCTGTAAGAGAGTTCTGTGATCAGGCTGCACTTCATGGGAACAGGTAAGACTGCACTTCATGGGCACTGGCTAGGCTGAACTTCATGGGCAGAGGTAAGGCTGCACTTCATGGGCACTGGTTAGGCTGCACTTCATGGGCACTGGTTAAGCCTCACTTCATGGGCACAGGTAAGGCTCCATCTAATTGGCACTGGTAAGGCTGCACTTCATTGGCACTGGTATAGCTGCATTTCATTGGCACTGATCAGGCTGCATTTAATTGACACTGGTAAGGATGCATTTAATTGGGGGGGGGGGGCGCAAAGCGTCACCTCCCTGAAATGAGATTGCCACCTCCCTGAAATTAGTTTTTGCAGGTTGAGATGTCTGTGTATGCTGCCATTGGTTTACATTTTACACCTCTGGAATAGGAGTTCTGGGGATGTAATGATTCTGGTAACGATCCAACAACTGGATCAACATTCTGGCATTGCTGGGTCCATTTGCAGAAAGTTCCCAGGTATGCCCATGTAGCAGCAGTGGGTGCCTGAGTAGCCATTCGGCAAACACCAGTTCTGTAATTTGGGGACTATGGGAGTGAGTCATAGGCACACATTCCCAGCTCAAGGTTGGAGAAGGAGTGAAGAAACGATGAGCATGTGCAGATGGAATATCTCTTTTGCTTGAATATAAATCAGAAAAGAAAAGGGATATATCTTTCATTTCAATCAACAAATGCTATATTTTTAGCTCCACTGTGAATCTGTACACTCCCCCCTCGATGTTTTCATTTCGAAGCACTCCAATTCCAGTTGTCACAGCTATAGTCTTTCTTCCTCACCTTTCTCTCTGCTCTGCGTGTTACTTATACATCTTGATCCTCTCCCTCTCCAGACGCAGTCTTCATTTTTTGGCTGGTTGCTCTTTACATACTTTTGTTTCTTATTACTCCCCAGTTCTAGATACTGTATGTACATAACTTCTAACGGGTGCCTTGACTCCAGCATAAAAGGTGATTATTGTCATGCTGTTCACATTTTTTTTAAAGTTACCCACCAGCTGAGTGAAATAACTGAGTGCAATATAAATGATTTCTTCCTTGCTCACTTGGGGGCCACCTGCTAGCAGTGGGGCCCTAAGCAGTTGCTTACTTAATTTATGTCCTGGGAAAACTCTAGGTATTATATAACCAGTTTATATTTTTTTTATGCTCACATATGTATTTTAAAGAGAAGGAAGCATCAAACCGAGGCTTATTAACCATTGTGATTACTGTAATCAACATTTAGCACTTCTTAAGGCACAAAGGAAACTTAATTTCTGACCACCAAGGTTAAGGGGGAACTACATGGACCCAAAATGAAAGGTGAACAATATCAAATACCAACTTAAGGGTGCTTGATATAGTGCACACCAATGAAGCAGGTGCTTCAACGCTGACCACCAACCTCAAGGGGGCACTTCAACACTGACCACCAACATCAGGAGGCACTTTAGCATTGACCACCAACATAAGGGTGTACTTCACCACTGGACACCAACGTCGGGTGCACTTCAATACTGACCTCCAACACCAGGGAGCACTTTAGCATTGACCATGAACATAAGGGTGCACTTCACCAGTGGACACCAACATAGAGTGCACTTCAACACTGACCACCATTCTCGGGGGCACTTCAACACTGACTACCAACATAAGTGTGCGCTTCACCAGTGAACACCAATGTAGGGTGTACTTCAACATTGACCACCAACCTCAGGGGGCACTTCAACACTAACCACCAACCTTAAGGTGCACTTCAATACAGACCACCAACACCAGGGGGCACTTTATCATTGATCACCAACATAAGGGTGCATTCTACCACTAGATACCAATGTAGGGAGCACTTGAACCCTAACTACCAATCTCAGGGGGCACTTCAACACCACCAACATAAGGGTGCATTTCACCAGTGGACACCAATGTAGAGTGTACTTCAAAACTGACCACCAACCTCAGGGGGCACTTACACACTAACCACCAACCTCAGGGGGCACTACCACACTGACCACCAACCATATGTGTACGCAAGGGGTGTGCCTGGGCACATCCTAATCCTGGGGTTGACAACCCATCAACCGCGATCTACCCGTCAATCACGGGCGGGTGACAGGTAAACCGCGATCCTTCCTTGCCAACCCCCAGGACCTGGACAGGAGGGGTGGCGGGGGTGAAATTTAGTGGAACTGATCTGTATTTTCCTCTTGCAGTAGCTGAAAGTAGGCTTCTCCTTCCCTCCCTCTCGCCAACATTTAGCTGCCACAGGAAGAAGATACAGGTGATTGGTACCAATATATGCCACCCCTCCTGTCCCTGTCATTCTTCTTTCTGTTGCCTGGGTCCCCTTGCTCCCCCCTCCTCCCATTGCTTCAGGATGGAGAGCGGGGAAGAGGCTGGTACATATGTCACACACACATATGTGTTAGAGCTTTTAGGTGCACACCCTAATGCAATAGGCTGCGCACACTTATGCCACCAACATAAAGGTGCACTTTAGCATTGACCACCAACATAAGGGTGCACTTCACCACTGGACATCAACGTAGTGTGCACTTCTAAACTGACCCCCAACCTCAGGGGGCACTTCAACACTGACCACTATTACCAGGAAGCACTTTAGCACTGACTACCTACAGAAGGGTGCACTTCACCACTGGACACCAATAAAGGGGCACTTCAAAATCGATCACAAATGTAAGAGGGCACTACACTATTAGTGAAAAAGTTAGGGGGGCACTTCTACCTCTGACTCCCAGTGTAAGGAGGGGGGGCTGACTTTGAAGTGGACCAAGCTGTTAACCAATTGGTTAAAGAGTCAGTTATAGTTACAATGTATAAAAAAATTATAGCAACATTTATAAAAAATTATCTTGATTCATCCTAATTTGTCCCAACCTTTTGTGAAATCTTAAAAAAAGAAAACTATAATAATAAAATGTGTTCAAAATTACATTTATTTGAAACTGATATTTTATAAAAGATGCAGGCTAAACTCACTGATTACTGTGTTTATATAAGGATTACATTTTGTCCTCAGGATCGGGTAGATACAGAGATAATTGTCACTGTCGACTAAGTATATAAACAGAATTGATTTTTTTTTTTTAGCTATTGAATGGTGTTCACTTTCGTATGATCGCATTGTAATTACACGGTGATTGACTTGTCCCACATCCATTCAATCCCTTTTGAAGGATTACTTTGAGTTATACACATGGAACGGCTTATTTTCTAGCTTCTTGTATCTAAAGCTCGCAGGGCATCAGATTTCCTAATCATCCTAATGTAATCAGGTTTATAAAAGATGACACCAGTCTGAAGGATACGTTTAAAGTAAACCTGCCATTCATTTTAAACTGTAAGTTTAGACAGATATAGAATACCCCCAGTTATTCCAGCTGCTCATTAAATATATATATTTATTTTTAAATAGTACCCTCAGAGGCAGCAATGGAAGCCAATCAGGTTTACTGATCTAAAAAACTGGGCAGGCAACTGCTGTTACTCCACTATCCAATCCACTATCCACTGTCTTGACAAAACTGTGATGCTTTAACTACAATACATATAAGTTGGAACTTTGTTTAGTGGCAGGTACGATAGATCACAAATACCAATTGCATGTTTAGTCATTATTCTACCAGTTGGCAACATGTCTTCCCATTAGCACATACCACAGGGTAGCTGCTATGAACTTGACTATTGAACTTGACTATTCGTTCAAAACACACTTCTATATGCCTTTCTAATTTTGTATCAGCTTGTTACTAGGGACTTGACTGGTCTGATTTTTAAGCTGCCATCAATCCACATGTACACTATCTTTAGGAATGCTTTAATGCTCATTTAACTGCTCTCAATAGGTCAGGGAGTGAGAGTTAAGCCCCTAGTAAAACTAAATCAGAGATGCATATACTGCTCACACTTTAATAAAGCTGAACTCCAGGTAAACAGATAAACGCACTTATGAAATACATATACGAGGTGTGTCTATTAAATAACTAGACTGATTAAATAATTCACCTTTATTTATACGTATTACAAATGTAATGCTTGTCCCCTTCAATATATTCCCCATTTGCACTAATACATTGCTGCAGTCTTGTTTTCCACTGGTCGAAGGCATGGGGAAAATCTATTTCTGTCAGCTGTTTCAACACATCCCCCATTTTCTTCTTTACAGCATCAAGTGACTCAAAACGTGTCCCTTTAAGCACAGATTTGACTTTTGGGAAAAGATTAAAAGTCACATGGTGCTAAATCGGGCTAATATGGAGGATGTTTAAGTTTAGTAATGTGCTTGTAGGTCAAAAACTGCTTCACAGAAAGTGCTGTGTGAGCAGGCGCATTGTCCTGGTGAAGAATGCATTTTTTCGGCACACTACGGAAAACACAACCAAACTAAATGGCGTCTCACAATCAACTGAACGTCATAAAGTGTTGCTTCTTGTCATGCAGGTTCAAATATGTTCAAAGTCACCACGCATGCAGTTATAACCGGTTCCGACTACTTTGTTTACTAGGTGGGATCACAGCCTTGTTATTTAATAGACATACCTCGTATGGTAGGTGTTTAAACTGTCGAAGAGTTTGTATTCTGCCCATCCAGTCCTGAGATTTAGGACCTGTGTTGACAGGGTAAAGTTCATGTCAGATAGATTTTGCACCACAATTCAAAACAATAAGAATGCAAAACTAAATTAAAGTGTTTGTAAAGGCAGAAGGTTTTTTTTTTTTATCTTAAATCGGTTGTAAACCCCCTAATATGATTTTTACCTACAGGTAAGCCTATAATAAGGCTTACCTGTAGGTAAATTGAATATCTCCTAAACCTGTATGGTTTAGGAGATATTCGCTGTGCATGCAGCCGCCAAACGTCACGGCGCATGCGTTCTGATGATCCGTCGGAGGCTGCCGGAAAATCAGAGCTCGCTGCTGGAATGAAGAGCTCCCAAGCACACGCGGGGGAGTGACGTCTCGCGGCTTTGACCACTCACAGTGCCGGAGCCGCGTACCCAGAAGAAAGAAGAGGGACATCATGTCGGCTTCCTCAGTGCTGATCGTGTCGGGCTGCAGGGGCCTCGTTCTAAGGTAAGTATTTCATAATGTGCTAGTATGTGATGCATACTAACACATTATGCTATTTTCTTGCAGGTTTTTTTTTTGTGGTGCGGGTTTACTAGCGCTTTAATGCATTCTATGCATCAAGATTAAAAAACTTCTGTGTGTAGCAGCCCCCCTAACACTTACCTGAGCCCCATCTCTGTCCAGCGATGTGCACGAGTGCCTCCTGATTGGCTGAGACACAGCAGCGGTGCCATTGGCTCTCGCTTCTGTCAAACAAAGTCAGTTAGTGTCAGGGCTGGGCTCAGCTCTCCCTTCTCAGAGCAAGCTGCTCAGCTGAGGGTTAATGGCCAGTCTCAGCTTTCACTCTGTCTCACATGATGACCATATCCTGCCCCGTTTAGCCAGCTCTGCTGCTATATAAACTGCCTGGATCAGATCACCGATGACTTCGCCTTGGTCAACATCTCTGGAGAAATCTCTGCTGTGTGTTCCCGTGAGAGACTTTGCCTGTTTGACGTTCCCTTCTGGTTCCTGGATTCAAGACCCTGCTCAGCTGTCTCTCCTCCGGGCTCCTGACCCTGCATTCCATTTGTTTGACCTTGCTGATCTCTGGACTCCTGTTTCACTGGCTTGCTCTGACCACTGGTTACCGAACCCTGGCTATGTTTCGACCACATTTACTCTGTTTATAACATTTTACCTTTTTATTAAAAAGTGTGATTTTACTGCACTTCTGTCTTTGTCTGATTCATGGCTCCTAACAGTTAGCCAATCAGGAGAGAGAGGGGAAAGAGCCGAACCGCGGCTCCATGCCTGAATGGACACAAGGAGCTGAGGCTCAGCTAGGGTGCCCCCATAGCAAGCTGCTTGCTGTGGGGAACTCGACAGGAGAAAGGGGCCAGGACACTGAAGAGTGACCCAAGAAGAGGAGGATCCGGGCTGCTCTGTGCAAAACCATTTCACAGAGCAGGTAAGTTTGGATATTGTAGTTTCACCTTCACTTACATATCTCCTTCCCACCAGTAAAAGGAGAAGCAGCACACTGATGAGCTCATCCCTCTATGACTCTGCTTTCTCCTCCTATAACCACATAGTACCCAACTGTCCTTGATTTTGAGGGACTGTCTCTGATTTGGAACAAAGTCCCTCTGTCCTCCACTTTTGTCCCTCATTTTGGTGTGATCTATATAGTTGTATATAAAATGCACTATTTTTCTATCAAAAAGTGTTTCCCAGTGCTAAATCTTTCATTCAACATCTAAATTGCTACATTTGTAAATTCCAAAAGTCAGTATAAAGGAATAGTAGTGGTAAAAAAAAGCACTAGTGAGTCTACGCAATCATTTTTTTTTGTAGAATTCTCCTTTAAGGGGGGGGGGGCGTGGCATGGGCAGTGTCCTATGCCTGCATACTTTTGCCAATAGATGTCCCTCATTCCCATCTCAAAAAGTTAGTAGGTATGCAACCAGGTTCCGTGCACTGCAGAACACCTGGCTAACTACTTGTGCTGATTCTACCTCCTCTCTGAGCTCTGCAGTACAGGGACTGCAAGAAACTGATACCTTTTCATATCAAGGTACTTTGTGTATTGATGATGCTTTAATGATAACGGAGCTGCATTCATTTGTACCTTTTATGTTGACCCGAAGTTCGGCTTTAACTATGAAGGCTGATATCACCTAACAGGTTCAAGTACAGTAATCTAGTAGAGAAAAACAGAAAGAAGAGGCACTCTTTTTTGTAGGTGGGCTAAACAAGTTCTGCCGGTTCAGACGCTTTGGGACATAACCTACTGAATAAAATATTGGTTACATTTAGACCCCTTTCACACTGGGACATTTTTCAGGCGCTTTAGCTCTAAAAATAGTGCCCGTAAAGCTCCTGAAAAACTCCTCCCAATCCACCCCAGTGTGAAAGCCCGAGTGCTTTTACACTGGGGCTGTGCGTTTGCAGGACAGGGAAAAAAAGCCCTGCAAGCAGCATCTTTGGGGCGGTGTGGGAGCGGTGTATACACCCTTCCTACACTGCCCCGGCCATTGAAATTAATGGCCAGCGCTTCCGAAGCGGCTGAACACCGCGCTGGTGCTTTTAACCCCTTCCTGGGGGTTAAAACTGCCCCATTGCCACCCGAATA
This sequence comes from Glandirana rugosa, assembly GCA_018402905.1. Classification (NCBI taxonomy): domain Eukaryota; kingdom Metazoa; phylum Chordata; class Amphibia; order Anura; family Ranidae; genus Glandirana; species Glandirana rugosa. The sequence continues at coordinate 360,345 of BLSH010232229.1, forward strand.
GCAGCGCCAAAGCGCTGCTATAACAGCTGCTAAAACTAGTGGTGCTTTATCGCTACCTGCCTGTCCCAGTTTGAAAGGACTCTTATGATACAGCTGTGGTTACTATTAACTAAATATTTTCTAGTGACAAAAAAATTACAGGATATTTGCACTTTTATTGCAGTTATATACTACCACCCAGAACTTCAAGGATATAATATTAGGTATATGGAATTTGCACCCACTGAATCATTTGGATAGCATTGCAGCAGAAATTAAACTGTGCTCATAAACAATGCACATATATACTGTATGCAACATGTGACTTATGCTTGTGAACACACAGATTAAAGTGGGACTAAACCCTCCTATCATTTTCAACCAAGGAAGCTGCCATCTTGTGGCCTCTGTTTAATCTTCAACTGTCATGATGCTGCACATATGATCAGTCATGACACCAGCCATTGGATGGTTTGACAGTTTGGTTGAGAGCACAACCAATGTGACAGTTACTTTCCCGGCATGTGTCGGAAATTTAACTGTTTTTTGAAATTGTTAAATCTATGGATTTACTTCCGCTTTAACGTTTATGTATAGTGGTTTTTATTTTGAAAGAAGTAGAGAATGGTTAAACTTCTACCATTCTTCAAATTCTGTTCATGTCTCTGCTAGGTAGATGCACCCTCTCTATTTGTCCTGGTGACTAGTTCAAAACTAAAAAAGGATTGTCTATAAAAACAGTTTAATTATGTGCACTGATGAATGCATTAGCCTGTTGCTGTCCAAGAAACACATATGTGCTGTGGCAATGAGGGTGGGCTTTAATGCCCAGACGCCACACATATGTGTCATGAGGTTTCTGTAGCTCCCTGTGTGCTCACAGCACAGTGACCAAGCTGTCAGTCAACTCTCTAGCAATGATCGGGAGCTGGCGGGACTGGCTCCCAGTCATGTGACCACTGTGACAACCCACCCCCCCAGGCATAAAGTCCTTGTCAAATTGATGCCGGGGCTGGGTGGGAAGAGGTTAAAGACTAGGCTGTTCTGTTTAGGTTGAGTGACTTTATGTAAATGTCCCAGTTAAATGTCCATCTTAAGTGCATGAGTGCTAAGTAATGTATAAGGCAAGCCATACACATGTAAATTTCTCTACTTCTGTCCCATAGGCTGCGCAAGAGAAATCAATACATTTCTACATTCACATCAAACAGCATGGGCAGAGGAATCTACACTGCTGGTTCCATGCAGTTGGCCCACTGGGGGATACCACAAGGATTTAAAAACTATAGTGATAGCTCTTCTTTAATAGCCACAAAGGATATGAATATACGGGCCATTTATATGGATACACCTTAATAAAATGGGAATGGTTGGTGATATTAACTTTCTGTTTGTGGCACATTAGTATATGTGAGGGGGGAAACTTTTCAAGATGGGTGGTGACCATGGTTGCCATTTTGAAGTCGGCCATTTTGAATCCAACTTTTGTTTTTTCAATAGGAAGAGGGTCATGTGACACAGGCTTCCAGTATCCGTAGTTTCAGGTGCTGCACATCTCGTATCTTCACAGCATAGACAATTGCCTTTAGATGACCCCAAAGATAATAGTCTAAGGGGGTCAGATCGGGAGACCTTGGGGGCCATTCAACTGGCCCACGACGACCAATCCACTTTCCAGGAAACTGTTCATCTAGGAATGCTCGGACCTGACACCCATAATGTGGTGGTGCACCATCTTGCTGGAACTATGATGTTGGAATTGCTGGCCATCAAGTTGGCTTTGGAGGAATGGCGGTACCTCCTGGAAGCAGCAGCTCACCCGGTATTGGTTTTTACTGACCATAAAAACCATAAAAAAAACATATGCTGTGAAGATACGAGATGTGCAGCACCTGAAACTACAGATACTGGAAGCCTGTGCTAGCATTTCTCCTGCGGTGTTGCTTTCAGTGTGTGAAGAGTGGGAGAAGAGGGTTGCATTGACAATCTAACACAATGTGCAGCACATTGAACACATTTTATAAGTGGTCAAAAACTTGTAAATAACTAATGAAAGAATAAAGTTACGTTAAAACCAAGCACACCATTGTTTTTCTTGTGAAATTCTCAATACGTTTGATGTGTCACATGACCCTCTTCCTATTGAAAAAACAAAAGTTGGATTCAAAATGGCAGACTTCAAAATGGCCGCCATGGTCACCACCAATCTTGAAAAGTTTCCCCCCTCACATATACTAATGTGCCACAAACAGGAAGTTAATATCACCAACCATTCCCATTTTATTAAGGTGTATCCATATAAATGGCCCACCCTGTACTTTGCGAAAACCAGATGGCTTTGCAAACCCTTATTATTATACATTGCCTTGAAAAAGTATTCATAACTCTTGAAATTTTCCACATTTTGTCATGTTACAACCAAAAATGTAAATGTTTTTTATTGGGATTTTAAGTGATAGACAAACACAAAGTGGAACACAATTGTGAAGTGTAAGTAAAAGCCAATCTAGTTCAACCAATCAAAAAAATAAATATAAATATATACGTATGTATATATATATATATATAAAACCATGCAATCCCATATACACAATCCTTCACCCACAGTTGATCCAGAGGAAGGCAAAAATACCCCAGAAAAGCATGATCCAAATTGCTATAGCGGGGGGGGGGGGGGAATTCCTTCCTGATCTGGTTCACCTTAAAGTGAATAACTCAACACCAAGTTAACTATATGGACCACGTATGTATTTGTACATGTTGATCATATCCCCCCTTAATCTTCTCTTCTGAAGAGAAAATAAATTCAGCTCCTCTAATCTTTCCTCATAGCTGAGTTCATCCATGCCTCTTATTAGTTTGGTTGCCCTTCTCTGCACTTTCTCCAGTTCCCCGATATCCTTTTTAAGAACTGGTGCCCAAAACTGAACTGCATATTCCAGAGGTCTCACTAATGATTTGTACAGGGGCAAAATGATGTCCCTCGCTCTGGAGTCCATACCTCTCTTAATACAAGAAAGGATTTGGTCACTTTGAAAACCGCAGCTTGGCATTGCATGCCATTATTAAGTTTATGATCTACCAAAACCCCCAGATCCTTCTCCACTATGGATTCCACCAGCTATAACTTTACATTTATCAACATTAAACCTCATTTGCCACATAGTTGCCCAATTAAACAGTGCATTGAAGTCTGCTTGTAAGTTGGAGATATCCTGTAAGGACGTTATTCCATTGCATAGCTTGGTGTCATCTGCAAACACTTAAATGGTACTTTTAATCCCAGACCCCATATCATTAATAAATATATTGAAATGTAAGGGCCCCAACACTGAACCTTGGGGTACACCACTGACAACTCTAGACCATTCAGAGTAAAAATCATTAACCACTACTCTCTGAATTCAGTGTTTTAGCCAGATTTCTATCCATTTACAAACTGATCGTTCTAAGCCTGTAGACTTTACCTTACACATCAGCCTTTTGTGGGGTCAAACGTTTTAGCAAAATCCAAGTATATCACGTCCACAGCCACCCCTCTGTCCAAGGTTTTACTTACCTCCTCATAAAAAGAAATCAGGTTTGTTTGACAACTTCTGTCTTTCATGAATCCATGCTGTCTGTTGCTTAAAACATTTTTTTCCAACAAGAATTCATCTATGTGGTCTTTTATTAAACTCTCCAGTATCTTCCCAACTATAGAATTTAAACTAACAGGTCTATAGTTACTTGGTAAAGACTTTGATCCCTTTTTAAATATGGGCACCACATTGGCCCTACGCCAATCCAGTGGTACTATTACAGTCATTAAGGAGGCCCTAAAAATTTGATACCATGGCTTTTAAATGACCAAGCTCAATTCCTTTAGTATCCGTGGGTTGATACCATCTGGTCCAAGTACTTTATCTACCTTTATTCTGTCTAAATACTTCTGGACCATTTCACTTTTGAGCCATTGTGGACCATTTGGAGCTGTGTCACTACCACCCCAATTATGTACATGAGCTCCCCCATGCTCGTTTGTATACACAGAGCTGAAGAAAGTATTTAATACGTTCTCTTTGTCCCCAGTCACCCACTCTAGATTATTTTGTAAAGGGCCTACATGCGCTGACCTGACCTTTTTACTATGAATATGCTTTCTTTTAATTTTTGGGGGATTGTCCGACTATCTTTTGCAATCTGTCATTCGTTTTGTATTTTTGCGTCCTTGATTTCCTTTTTAAATTTTCTGTTATATTCTTAGTAAAATTTATAATGCTCTTTTCTTATAATTTATAACTTTTTTTTAACTTGGCCGTGAGCCACATAAGTTTTATTTATAGCCTTTTAAATGTATTGCCTATGAGAATATACAGTTGTGCTCATAAGTTTACATACCCTGGCAGAATTTATGATTTCTTGGCCATTTTTCAGAGAATATGAATGATAACACAAAAACTTTTCTTTCACTCATGGTTAGTGTTTGGCTGAAGCCATTTATTATCAGTCAACTGTGTTTACTCTTTTTAAATTATAATGACAACAGAAACTACCCAAATGACCCTGATCAAAAGTTTACACACCCCAGTTCTTAATAACATGTATTGCCCCCTTTAACATCAATGACAGCTTGAGGTTTTTTGTGGTATTTGTGGATGAGGCTCTTTATCTTCTCAAATGGTAAAGCTGCCCATTGCTCTTGGCAAAAAGCCTCCAGCTCCTGGAAATTCTTGGGCTGTCTTGCATGAACTGCACGTTTGAGATCTCCCCAGAGTGACTCAATGATATTGAGATCAGGAGATGGCAACTCCAGAACATTCACTTTATTCTGCTGTAGCCAATGACAGGTTGACTTGGCCTTGTGTTTTGGATCATTGTCATGTTGGAATGTCAAAGTACGTCCCATGCACAGCTTCCTGGCTGATGAATGCAATTTTTCCTCCAGTATTTTTTGATAACATACTGCATTCATCTTGCTATCAATTTTGACCAAATTTCCTGTGCCTTTGTAGCTCACACATCCCCAAAACATCCACCTCCGCGTTTCACAGGCCTTGTTGATTCCTCTCCAAATGTAGCATTTATGGTTGTGGCCAAAAAGCTAAATTTTGGTCTCACCACTCAAAATTACTTTGTACCAGAAGGTTTGAGGCTTGTCTCTATGCTGTTTGGCGTATTGTAAGTGGGATACTTTGTGGCATTTGTATAGTAATGGCTTTCTTCTGGTGGCTCGACCATGCAGCCCATCTCTCTTCAAGTGCCTCCTTATTGTGCATCTTGAAACAGCCACACCACATGTTTTCAGAGAGTCCTGTATTTCACCTGAAGTTATTTGTGGGTTTCTCTTTGCATCCTGAACAATTTTTCTGGCAGTTGTGGCTGAAATTTTAGTTGGTCTACCTGACCGTGGTTTGGTTGCAACAAAACCCCTCATTTTCCACTTTTTGATTTTGAACACTGCTGATTGGCATTCTCAATTGCTTGGATATCTTTTTATATCCCTTTCCTGTTTTATACAGTTCAACTACCTTTTCCTACAGATCCTTTGACAATTCTTTTGCTTTCCCCATGACTCCAAATCCAGAAACGTCAGTGCAGCACTGGATGAAAGATGCTAGCGTCTGTCAGGAGTCCAGAAACTCATTGACCTTTTATACACACACTCATTACAAGCAAACAGATGAGGATGGTTAGCTTTAATAGCCATTCAAACCCCTTTGTGTCAACTTGTGTGCATGTTATCAGGCCAAAATCATCAGGGTATGTAAACTTTTGATCAGGGTCATTTGGGTAGTTTCTGTTGTCATTATGATTTAAAAAGAGTAAACACAGTTGATTGATAATAAATGGCTTCAGGCAAACACTAACCATGAGTGAAATGAATGTTTTTGAGTTATTATTCATATTCTCTGAAAAATTGCCAAGAAATCATACATTCTGCAAGGGTATGCAAACTTATGAGCACAACTGTACTTGCAGTGAGTTTGCATACAGTCTTTTTGATACATTCCCATTTCTGTTCTGTGTTCATCTATGCCAATATTCCCTCCCAGTCTAAGTCCTGGAGAGCAGCCCTCATCCTTGTAAAATTTGCTCTCTTAAAGTTAAGTGTTTTTATCTTTCTTATATGTGTTTGTTGCTTGCAGCTTACATTAAATGAAATCATGGTATGGTCACTGCTATTGATGCTAAAGAACACTTATGTTCTTTCATATGAATATTGGTAATAAGCTCTGCTTGGTTTGAGATTACCAGGTCCAGCAAAGCGTCATTCCTATTTGGGGCCTCAATAAACTGGACCATAAAATTGTCCTGTAATAGGTTTATACATTTTTGCCCTTTAACTGTCCCAGCAGTGCCATTACTCCAGTTAATTTTCGGGTTGGTAAAATCCCCCATTATTATCACTGTCCCAGCTCCTGCAGCCCTTTCTATCTGTGCATGGAGCTGAGTCTCCACCTCTTCTTTAACACTGGGAGGTCTATAACAAAGTCCAATGATAACCTTTGTAGTGTGCACGCCCATATGCAGATCTACCCATAATTGTCAGGACCTCTGTCCTTGCTTGGGTCACCTGCTGGTGGCAGTGTTGTGTGGAAAACCAAATGGTGTAGTTCTGGTGGCCACCAGCGGGTGTCTCCCAGTAGATTGATCATACAGGTCGTTAGGCTGCACATGATGGGTCTGCTGGGATTATATAAGCCCGCCTTGCACCCAGAGCTTCAGTATTTTCCCTGCAAGCCGTGTCCCTGCCTGAATCTGACCTGTTCTGATCTGTTCTGTTCCTTGATCTGTGATCCTGACCCAGAGACCTGATCCCTGAACCCGCTTCCTGCTCCCTTATTCTCCTTCTGCTCCCAGTAACCTGGCTCCCTTTTCCCCTTATCTGATTTCCCCGTCTTGCTTACTGTATATGTGTGTTTTCTACACTTGTATTTATTTAGTTAGTTAGATAGTTAGGTGTTTATTTTGGGTTTGCTGTGTTTTTTCATCTTTTACTTGCTTGTTTATGTTTACTGGTGTTTGGTGTTGGAAGTGTATCTTTTTCCTAATAAATATCTAAATATTTTCACTTTAACATCTGGTCCTGATTCCTTTAAGTGCAGCCAACTGATCTGATTATCCCTGCTGGATGCCTGCATATGGTATCCCTGACAATAATGCTTCAGACTCATCACACTCTCCATCACACTCGCTTTGAGATCACTTTTCACAGACACCACCACCCCTCCGTTTTACCCTGTCTTTCTGAAAGAGAGCATAGCCAGGAATATTAATAGCCCAGTCATGTGAAGAATGATGACAAGATTCAGCTATACCAATTAAATCATAGTTCTCATGCACCAGAGCTTCCAAGTCACCTATTTTGCTTGGCAGACTTCTGGCATTGGTGAACAAACACTTTAATTCACTGTCACGTTTTGCACATCAGCACCATTTCCAATGGTTGATTGTAACATGGGAACCTTCATATCATTTTCCATAGCCCTCCCCCATCTTTTCCCATTCCACCCACCAACAGGGGCTGACTTCTATCTGACCTGTCTATCCCATTATAATCAAATTCACCCTCCCCCTTGATCCTAGTTTAAATACTCCTCCAGCCTTCCCATAAACCTCTCCCCCAGCACAACAGACCCCCTTCCATTTAGGTGCAAACCATCTTTAGCATATAGGTTGCACCCCAATGAAAAGACAGCCCAGTGCTCTAAAAACTCAAATGGGAATGGGATCACAGGCTTCCTGTGTATGGGAGCCGTGATCACTCTCCTCCCCCACTCAGCCCAGCCCCATACAGTTAGTAACACATACTAGGGAACACAGTTAACGCCTAGAGCGCCCCTTGGTGTTAACCCCTTCCCTGCCAGTGACATTTATACAGTAATCAGTGCATTTTCATAGCACTGATCGCTGTATAAATGCCAACGGTACCAAAAAACTAAAAATCGCAGATTGCTGCCATTACTAGTAAAAAAATAAATAAAATAAAAACCCCATAAATTAATTCTCATAGTTCGTAAACGCAGCAACTTTTGCGCAAACCAATCAATACACACCGTATATGAGGAAGAATATATATCGGCCAAAACTGGTGAATAAATTTGTTTTTTTTACATTTTTTTTTGGATATGTATTTTAGGAAAAAGTAAGAAATATTGTGTTTTTTGCAAAATTGTCGCTCTTTTTTTGTTTATAGCGGTGATCAGAAATGACGCAGAGGTGATCAAATACCACCAAAAGAAAGCTCTATTTGAGGGAAAAAAAGGATGTCAAGTTCGTTTGGGTACAACGTTGCATAACCGCGCAATTGTCAGTTAAAGTGACACAGTGCCGAATCGCAAAAAGTGCTCTGGTTCTAAAGGGGGAAATCCTTCTGGGGCTGAAGTGGTTAGCCATGCATTCAGGGCTCTAATCTCCCCCTGCCATTTTTGTGTTGCGCATGGCACAAGCAATATTTCAGAGAATATTGCCTTGAAGGTCCTTCCCTTGCAACCTAATTCTTTAAATTGGTTCTTAAGGAACCTCCGCCTTCCATACATTCTGTCATTGGTTCCAATGTGGACCAAGACAGCTGGGTCATGCCCAGCCCCTCCCAAGTAATTTATCAACCCAGTCCACCACATGCTGAACCCTGGCACCAGGGAGACAGCAAAACACTTGGTTGAGGCGATCCTGGCAACAAATTATTCTATCGGTCCTTCTGATTATAGAATGCCCAATTACCACCAACTGTCTAGGCCTACCTGCATTACCCTTACCACCCCTACTAGATGGGCTGCTCTCCCGGCTGTTAGGGAGAGGAGTGACATCTAGGGCTGCCACCTCTGAGTTTGCCACCCCCACATCATCACTCAACTTGGCAAATCTGTTAGGGTGCTCAAATCCAGGGCTAGCCTTCCTTTTCTGTGAGCCCCTACCATTCCCTCTAACTGTATTAACCCATCTACCTACCTTATAATCCTGACTTACCCCTCCACCCTCCCCATTAACCCTATTAGCCACCTGCTCAGTGAGCAGAGGACCCCTTTCAAGGTTGTCAGTTCTGGCCAGTGTTGCAATTTGCTCCTCCAGATCGCTAATGCGAGCTTCCAGAAGGGCAACCTGCTCACATCTGTCGCAGCGGTATCCATCCTGGAGCTGTTGCTCCATTGTTGCATACATGCGGCACACTGTGAACTGTACAAAACCTTCAATCTTGCTAGCACACATTTTCCCAGATACAACACTAATACTTACAGGTTTGAAGACTCCTGTTATAATCTCTTTTTTTAAAACTCTGGTTTTTAACTCACCACTTAGTCAAGTTCCACTTGGTCAGAGTTTCAGCAATCAAAAAGATGGCAAGCTCAGAAATTAGTCCTACAGAGAGTTGTATAGGACCTGGATCACCTGTGACCAATTAACCACTTGCCGACCTCCCGCCGTCAATGCAAAGTGGTTCAATATCACATGGCTGCAGGTCGTGAGCGCGCACTCGCGTGCTCACTGGGTTTTCCGGGGGAGCCAGAGAGTGGGTAGGGCAGACTCGATGTCTGCCGGCTACTCATGATCGCTCCACCGCAGTAATAGAACGGAGGTCCATATATGTAAACACACGGATCTCCATTCTGACAGGAGGAAGGAATGTGATTGCAGGCTCCCTGTATATGGGAGCCACAATCACACTCCTCCCCCACTCAGCCTAGCCCCCATACCGTTAGTAACACACACAGGGAACACAGTTAACACTTAGAGTGCCCCCTGCAAGTTAACTCCTTCCCTGCCAGTGACATTTACACAGTAATCAGTGCATTTTCATAGCACTGATCTATGTATAAGTGCCAATGGTCCCTAAAAAGTGTCAAAATGGTCCGACATGTCCGCTGCAATATCGCAGTCCCGCTAAAAATCGCAGATCGCCGCCATTACTAGTAAAAAAAAACAGCAGTCAAAAGCAAAACTATTTCACTCTTCACTCACAATGTCCCACTCTTCAGCTTTCGGCCAGCAAATCTGGCAAACTCAGATGTGCTCTACAAAGAGTTATATAGGACCTGGATCACCGGTGACCAATTAAGCACTCCCCATAATTAGTAGTCTGAAGGAAGGAAAGAAAAAAAAGCTATTTAAAAAGTGACAGAAAGTCTGTTAAAAAGCTGCAAGGAAAAAGCAAAAAAAAAAAACCCATAAACTGCAAACACAGCAACCACCAGCAGTCAAATGCAAAACCGTTTCACTCTTCACTCAAAATGTCCCACTCTTCAGCTTTCAACCAGCAAATCTGGCCATTCTAACACATGAATATGCTTTAATCTAAACGATCCCATTGTAGCTTTGGCTGTATGTTTAGGGTTGTTATCCTGCTGGAAGATGAACCTCCGCCCCAGTCTCAAGTCTCTTGTAGACTCTAACAGGTTTTCTTCTAAGATTGCCCTTTATTTGGCTCCATCCATCTTCCCATCAACTCTGACCAGCTTCCCTATCCCTGCTGAAAAAAGGCATCCCACAACATGATGCTGCCACCACCATGTTTCACGGTGGGGATGGTGTGATGTGCAATGTTAGTTTTCCGCCACATGTAGCATTTTGCTTTTAGGCCAAAAAGTTGAATTTTGGTCTCATCTGAGCAGAGCACCTTCTTCCACGTGTTTGCTGTGCCCCCCACATGGCTTCTCACAAACTGCAAATGGGACTTCTTATGGCTTTCTTTCAACAATGGCTTTCTTCTTGCCACTTTTCCATAAAGGCCAGATTTGTGGAGTGCACGACTAATAGTTGCCCTGTGGACAGATTCTCCCACCTGAACTGTGTATCTCTGCAGCTCCTCCAGAGTTACTGTGGGCCTCTTGGCTGCTTCTCTGATTAATGCTCTCCTTGCCTGGCCTGTCACTTTAGGTGGATGCAGGGGCGGATCCAGGGGGGGGGCAACGGGGCAATTGCTCCCCCCGAGAAAATAGTCAGCTGACCTCCTCTCTGCCGGCAAGGAGCTTGCAGTGCAGGCTGAATACATCTCATCAAAGGCAGACACAGGCAGCTACACGGCACGCTGTAACATAACTTTCCTCTTCACTCATTCTCTGCTCTTATCTCCCCCCCCTCCCCCCAGTGCTCTCTGTCCTGTCTGTAGCCACGAGGAATGTAGACGGAGAGCGGGGAAGATAAGAGCAGAGAACGAGTGAAGAGGAAAGTTATGTTACAGCGTGCCGTGTAGCTGCCTGTGTCTGCCTATGATGAGATGTATTCAGCCCGCACTGTCTGCAAGATCCTTGCCAGAGAGAGGAGGTGAGCGCTGCAGGGGGGACCATACAGAACATGTGGGGGGACCTAAGAGGGGGGCATAAAGAACATGTGGGTGGGGGGACCTAAGGGGGGGCATACTGAACATGTGGGGGGACCTGGGGGGGGGGCATACTGAACATGTGGGATGTGGGAGGACCT
>BLSH010232229.1:371733-384054 GCA_018402905.1 Glandirana rugosa
GACCTGAGGGGGGGGGACCATACAGAACATGTGGGGGGACCTGGGAGGGGGGACCATACAGAACATGTGGGGGGACCTGAGAGGGGAGGGGGGACCATACAGAACATGTGGGGGGACCTGAGAGGGGAGGGGGGACCATACAGAACATGTGGGGGGACCTGAGAGGGGGGGACCATACAGAACATGTAGGGGGACCTGAGAGGGGGGGTGACCATAGAAGCGGGGCACCATACAGAACATGTGAGGGGACCTGAGAGGGGGTGACCATAGAAGCGGGGGACCATACAGAACATGTGGGGGGACCTGAGAGGGGGGTGACCATAGAAGCGGGGGACCATACAGAACATGTGAGGGGACCTGAGAGGGGGGTGACCATAGAAGCGAGGGACCATACAGAGCATGTGGGGGGACCTGAGAGGGGGGTGACCAGAGAAGCCCTGACAAATTGCCTGCGAAAAACCTTATTTTCTGGCAGTGCCCCTCCCGAGACTAGGCTCTGGATCCGCCCCTGGGTGGATGGCCATGTCTTGGTAGGTTTGCAGTTGTGCCATACTCTTTCCATTTTCGGATGATGGATTGAACAGTGCTCCATGAGATGTTTAAACCTTGGGATATTTTTTTTATAACCTAACCCTGCTTTAAACTTCTCCACAACTTTATCCCTGACCTGTTTGGTGTGTTCCTTGACCTTTGTAATGCTGTTTGTTCACTAAGGTTCTCTAACAAACCTCTGAGGGATTCACAGAATATCTGTATTTATACTGAGATTAAATTACACACAGGTGGACTTTATTTACTAATTAGGTGACTTCTGAAGGCAATTGGTTCCACTATTGGTTCTACAATTTTAGTTAGGGAAATCAGAGTAAAGGGGGCTGAATACAAATGCACGCTACGCTTTTCAGATATTTATTTGTAAACAATTTTAAAACCATTTATCATTTTTCTTCCACTTCACAATTATGTGTCACTTTGTGTTGGTATATCACATAAATTTCCAATAAAATACATTTACATTTTTGATAGTAACATGACAAAATGTGGAATATTTCAAGGGGTATGAATACTTTTTCAAGGCACTGAAGGCATCACTGTGCTGTACATAGCCTGTGCAGAAAACAGAGTTGTGGGAGGGACCAAGTAGGTTCACCCACTACAGGCTGCCTGCAAAAAAAACTAAAGGAAGGGGCGGAGACAAGACCAGTCACCTTGCACTAGGAAAGAGAACAGCAGTGGCTGGTCTTAAACCAGGAAAATGCTGCACAGAGGAAAGGTTTCATTCTGGATTACTGCACAAATCTGCAAGAAATACACAAAGCACACCAAGATTCAAGTTAGAATACACACACAAATTATATTTAGACAATATTTGCTTATCCAAGAGTTTAGCTTTAGGTCTCATGTACACTGCTACTGGTAAACGAATGTTTGGGAGCAGTTAGGCGTTTTTTTCATATGCCCCTGAACTCTCCTCTATGTTATCTTATCAGTACATGTACACATGTACTGATACGACATGGTCGTTTATAGCTGATTCTAGGCAGTTGAGTTTAGAAGCATTTTTTGGAAAGCAATAAAAATGCATTCAGGATAGATGTTCAGAGGCATTTGAAACGCAAAATGCCTGTAAAAGCTTGTAAGAGCGTGTAAACGTGGTAACTCACGTTTAGCCATGTTTCATTTACAGACATTTTTAATGAAGATACATTTTTGACTATTTGAAAAAAAAACTGATCTTTTTAACCACTTCCTTACGGGGCACTTAAACCCCCCTCCTGCACGGACCAATTTTCAGTTTTCAGCACTGTCACTCTTTGAATGACAATTGCGCGGTCATGCGACATTGTACACAAACAAAATTGGTGTCCTTTTTTTTCCCACAAATAGAGCTTTCTTTTGGTGGTATTTGATCACCTCTGCGGTTTTTATTTTTTGCGCTATAAACAAATAAAGAGCGACGATTTTGAAAAAAAAAAAATATTTTTTACTTTTTGCTATAATAAATATCCAAAAATAAAAAATAAAAAAACAAATTTATTCATCAGTTTAGGTCGATATCGCAATCGGCGTATATTGATTGGGTTGCGCAAAAGTTATAGCGCCTACAAACTATGGACATTGGTTTATGGCGTTTTTATTTATTTATTTTTTTTTTACTAGCAATGGCGGCGATCTGTGATTTTTATCGGGATTGCGATATTGCGGCGGACATGTCTGATGTTTTTGACACTTTTTTGGGCCCAATAACATTTATACAGCGATCAGATCTAAAAATAGATGCTGATTACTGTATAAATGTCATTGGCAGGCAGGAGTGCCCCCAGCACGATCCAAAGGGGAGGACGTCTATTGACGGCCTCCCGGCATTTTAGAGCCATGCTGTAGCCGTCATTCGGCTATGGCGCGGACGGGAAGTGGTTAAACATCGGTTACTATCTTTCTAGTTAAATCATTCAGGAGAGGTTTTAAAACATCCTGTTTACTTTAAGCCTTAACTTAACAGGCTTATCAATAGGTATCCATTTCCCAGTTTTGTTAGCAGTTGTAGCAATTTCCTGAACCATAACTGCAAATCCATGTGTCACATGGTTAATCGACTGTAAAACATATCATATGTAACAGATACCAGGTTATTGCAGTCATAAGTATTCTGTTAAGGCTTAAAGTTAAAGGCCAATTACAGCACTCCCACACAGTATCAGGCATTTTATCTATAGCTGCTTGGTATATGAAAGAAAGATATTTCCCTTTGGATGAGAAATTTCTGTTGTCTGCGCCCTTCAGCAGAATCGAAGATGAATTTAGGCTCATACAATATACGTTTCTTCTGTGTATTTTCTTAATATATATTAAATGAACTTTCTGAATATTTATTTAATTAAAATGTATGATTAAAAACATATGATTAACACCACTAGCCTTCAGAGATAAATACTGTACATTCCGCAGTATTGTGACCATAATTGTCAACTGAGTGACTTGAAGTTATACACAGTTTTGTGATTTATACTACAGAACAGCAAACATGTATCTCTAGCTATCTTGATTTTTGCATGTTGGAGTAAGAAATGGATAGAGCGGTCTTAGTCCCATTACAGAGATTTTTTTTTTCTTTCTTTCCTGTCACCGAGATGAAATAGGAACTACAAGGAAATTTCTCCAAAGTGAGAAAATATCCGCCTATTGTAGACCTCTTTTAGGGATTATTAGAAATGGCCCTCCCCAAACAGGATATTGTGTTAAACCTGTAGATAAATTAGAGAACCAGAACAGTTGCTAAGTGGAAGAGTGGTTTTTAAAATAATGTTGGCAGTGCCTCCATTCAGGACGGGGCCTCTGTGCAGGGCCAGATTAAGAGCAAATAAATAAAATGAAGACGCAAACAATTTTTTTAAACAAATTAAATATTTTAACTACCATAACCATTAAGTGCCATAACATTCAGTTCAGTCTCAACTGATGGCTATTAAAAAGGTGTCTCATTGCCATGGTGTCACACAAGAACATCTCATGATGGGTAAAAGCAAAGAGCTCTCTCAAGACCTTTGCAACCTTATTGTTGCAAAACATACTGATAGCAATGGTTAAAGAAGGATTTCAAAACTTCTGTATGTTCCAGTGAGCATTGTTGGGGCCATAATCCGGAAGTGGAAAGAACATCATTGCACCAAAAAACCAGGTGCTCCTCGCAAGATTTATGACAGAGGAGTGAAAAGAATTATCAGAAGAGTTGTCCAAGAGCCAAGGACCACTTGTGAAGAGCTTCAGGAAGACCTGGTATTAGCAGGTACAATTTTTTTCAAAGAAAACAATAAGTAATGAACTCCCCCGCCATGTCCTGTATGCACGGTCACCACGCAAGACTCCATTGCTGAAGAAAAAACATGTTGAAACTCGTTTAACGTTTGCTGCACAACATTTAGACTAGTCTGTGAAATACTGGGAAAATGTAGTCTGGTCAGATGAGACCAAAAGTGACCTCTTTGGATGTCATAATACACACCATGTTTGGAGATCAAATGGCACACCACCTCCAAAACACCCACATACCAACAGTGAAGTTTGGAGGTGGGAACATCATGGTGTGGGTGAGTCTGTTTTTCAGCATACGGTACTATGGCAAACTTTATATCATTGAAGGAAGGATGAATGGTGATAAACATCTGCTGCCATCTACCAGGATGATGAAGATGAAACGAGGGTGGACATTTCAGCAAGACAACCTTCCCAAACACAAAGCCAAGGAAACTCTCAATTGGTTTCAAAGAGAAAAAATAAAGCTGCTAGAATGGCCCAGCCAATCACCTGACTTGAATCCAATAGAAAATCTATGGAAAGAACTAAAGATCAAAGTTCATAGAAGAGGCCAATGGAACCTTCAAGATTTCAAGACAAGATCTGAAGACCTGAGAAACGCATTTGACTAGTTTCTCCATACAGGAGTCTGCATCTTTTAGCTGTCATTACCAACAAAAGATTTTGTACCAAGTATTAAATACTTTTCATTTAGTGTGTTCAATACTTTTCACCTGTGTTATTCCATTATATTGCAAGTGGTAGGTGCGTTTTCAATGTGTGTCAGTCCAAAACTATTTTTAAGGGCATGGTAGCCCATTTTTATTTACAAATATGGAAAACTTAAGCAACAGCTAAAACAGGAAAATGTTCCCTCAGTGATTTCTATTGGATAGGTGGGGCAACAGAACACAAACCCCACTGTCCTCTCATTTGTAATCCACAGGTAAGTAAAGTCTTCCAGGTCATCAGCCTCACCAGTAGTATCTAGGGTCAGGCAACTGTAAATCTTTCCCCTTAGCATTCACAGTGGTGGTGAAGTAGTGAAGATCTTTCTGCTCATGTCTGCGAATTACGACACAGTCTGGATAGATATGACGGCCATAGTTCCAAGTCCGTGAGACATGAACATAATTGGCAGCTTGCTTAGGGGATAGCTCCTTGAAATTTAGGAGTAGAGGGATTTCCAAGAATTCCTGGATAGCGACATCTATCCACTGAGCTCCCTTCCTCTGTATTTCTTCTTCCAGACTAACAGGCACATAGGGGTATATATACCCATATTCCTCGGCCACCCTTTTGGCGATAATCTGCTGTAATTTGGACAATTTTGTGAGAGCCTTAGGATCTCTACATCCAGGCAGAACTCTAGTATCCGCAGCACGCCAGACCAAATATCCAGCAACAACATCAGGCTTAAAGGGCAACTTGGCTACAGGCCTGGGTTTAGGAGTAACAGTCCTGGGGACCCAAACGGTCCAGCGCTCCTCCTCAAAGGATTCAATAGTACTCAACAATGGGGCTGCACTTGTGGGCAAATCAACTTTGAAAGTGGCCACCAAGGCAGGAAGGGCCTCATCCTCTTGGATGGTCTTCGTGAATAGCTTGTGTTTGTTCCATGTGGTATCCCTGTGTGGTTGGGGCTCGCTGCTTCCCCCTGTTCACATTTTGCTCTCTGCCATGTGTGAAAAGTGTGTTTCCATCTTTCTAAATTAACTTCTTATGCACAAGCAATGTTTTGCAGTACTTATTCTCTCCTGAAGAAGAAATAGACAACGTATTTCAAAACATTTTGGGACTTCAGAAACCACTATAGGCATGGCCTCCCACAGTTATGCCTGCCTTATATTATGTATAAGTATTGCTTTTTTCTATATTTATGTATGAGAAGTTTTCTATGTACTTTTTTTTATCACCGTGGTCCTATTTAAAGTGGTTGTCTACCCATCAATTTGATAAATCAAAAAGAGTTAGCTGTCTCCTTGATTGTGCTCTCAACCAAACTAGCAAACCATCCAATGGGTGATGTAATAATGGATGACATGTGCACCATCATGGCAGTTGCAGATTAAACAGAGGTTAAGATGTCAGCTTCCTTAGCTGAAATCGATAGGAGAGTATACAACCACTTTAAGGACTGGAAACTTTAAATATGTCTAAATAAAATTATTGAATTTTATATTTCTACTATTGTTTAGTCTGTTGATTGAACTGTCGCCCGAAAAATCCCCTTTGGGGCTGTATCTCCTCTTTTCCCTGTGGCCAGACTGAAACACTTCCCGCAAATCAGTCCTAAAGCTTTGTGGTCTCCCATGGTATATAGGGCGAGACTATCTTTCGGGATGAAGCGAATACCGGTCAGGACATTCCCCGACCCGCTCGAGCCCGAGCCGGACACCCTCCATTCTGCCACAGGGATCCAAAACATGCCATCTCTTTTATAATACAACCGGGGGGTAATTCTCTGTCCAGCAATGGCAGCACATGTGGCGGCACTTCCCTATCTTCCTCTGCAGAGTGGCTCCTCCTCTCCCGACAACAGATTGGTTCACATGTTTCACTGGAACTTCTGCGCCCACCTCCTTCCTCGTGCGGCGTGCCAGAACTGCAATGGAGTCTGTTTTAACTTTTGTGGCACTGGTGTAAAGTGACAAACAACCAGTCCAGCTCTCTCCCATGAGCAAGGAGACACCTAGGTTCTTCCCCACACAATTCACATGGACAGCAACACAGCCCATGATGGACAGAGGAGTTATCTGCCACCTCCCCACAGAGCCAGATGAAATCTCGTTGTTGTTGCAATGCAGAGATAACGCTTTTGCCCCAGTTGGGCGCCAGACACTTTGATGATGCAGAACGAAAGAGATTTATTTTTCTCTTTAAGAACTGGGAAGAGAGGGTTAGGGCCAGGACACCCTTTAGGTAGATGCAAAAGCACTTAGCAGACTTGGAGACTCTCTGAATAAGAATCTTGATGTAGCAATAAAGTCCCACAGGCCTTCCAGCTGAACTTTGCTTGACTAGAACTATTTCTTTGTGCATTGAACTTGCAATTTGGACTTCCACTCAGATTGATGCACATACCAAACTTGGTATCCCCGTTGTACAGTTCTGGCTTCTGTCTCACAGCCTCCCACTGTAGCTCCACGAGTTTACGCTCATAGTCTCTCAACAAGACTTCTTGGACTCTCACTGCCACTGGGTCCCTTGAACTTTACACAGCCAACTGCTGTGTTTCCCCAGTGTCCCTCACACCAACCTGCTGGGTTCCCTCCTTGGCTCTTCAGCCCAACTGCTGAACTCTCTTGCAAGCATCACCCCCTCTTTCTTGCTGGGTTCCAAGCTTGACTTCTGCTGAGAATTTCCCACTTTTCCACTGGCCCCCAATACATGAAAAAGGCTGCTCTGGTACTCTCTCTCAGACTCTGAGCTCTGGCCTAAGATAACAGGAGCATTGTCCCTTGAGGGTGACAGTTTCCACATTACCTCTGACCCTGGTTCAAGCTTTGCCTCCGGTGACAGGAATGCTTGTCCTCCGCTATCAACTCTATCCCTTCACCTCCGACAAAGAGGGGTTCTCCAGCCGGTAGAACCTGTGCAACTCAGTTAGGCTTCTGACATGAAGGCCCAACCCTCCGCTGCTGCTGCTGGTCCTGGGTAGGCCTCAGACTGCCTAGCAACCTGAAACTCCCAGATAGGCCCCAGGCTTCTGGCCTAGCAGCTTTAGCACACGTCCATCCAGACAGCCGTCCAGGTGGCATAGAACAACAATCACCTGACTCCTCCCAAATATATAGGCTCTCCCAGCAGGCCATGGCGCCCAAGAAAACCTCTGCCCATTGGCCGGAGCAGCCCACCATTCATATTCCGAGTTCATGTACACCTTGTCCTTCCAATGTCATCAGCAGCAGTGTCACCCAATGGCAGAAAAGAGAGATGCACCAAACTTGTTGGGGCGCCTTGAGGATTGGATTTGAGAAACACTACCATAGACACACAACTCTGGAGCATGTAGACACTGTGTGCCCCCCCATGGGGACACACGAAGAAGAAGAGCCAAGATCGCCGGCGGGGGACTGGAGAAGATAAGGATTGGGGCCACTCTGTGCAATACAGTAGAGCATGTAAAGTAGAGCATGTTTGTTATTTTACTTTTAAAAGAAAATGACCTTTAGTAATACTTTAGGTTAAGTGGAGCTAACCAGCCGCTGTCAGATGTTCAGGAGATGATTCTACCACCTTGTGAATAACTGTTTACAATGGCACTAGTGTGCTGCAACCGTGAGCCAAGTATTTGGCTTGTAGTGCGACGTGGATCCTTTGACTTGAATGGGTGAGCATGCTACAAAGAGTTGTTGCCCCGGCACATGAACAGCCCCCTCTGGTTGTATTGTAGGCTTCAGGTAAGTGATTGGGGAGCAGTAAAACTGCAGTTCAACTGCCTGTTTTTAGTGCCCCTAGCTGACAGTGTGAAAGAAGCCTAATAAATCAAAAAATAGAACCGCGCCAGTGTCCCAAAAATTGAAAAGCAGTCAGCACCACAAAGGACAAATATGTGTTTAAACTTGATAACAATAGAGTTGCACATTATTTATTTTTCTTTTAAAAAGAAGTCTAATAGAAGTTTGGGAGCAGAGTATTTTATTGGAAGTTGTGTAGAGTAGGGAAAATATATCTGGCCTAGGAAAAACAGAAATAATTGTAATTAACATGCTATAAAGTGTATGCAAAGAAGGCACAAGCCCAGTGCAGTCTGATTAAAGAGAATATAATACCTGTCCCCTGTGTTATTTACTTCTCCCCAGTGTCTTTTTGTATCTATTCCCGTTGGTCCCGGTGACTGTGCCACAACATCTCAATGTGGGTGCCAGGCCTAGTAGAATATGAGCCCGGTGATTGACAGGTGTGGAGAGCTGTGTAAACTGTGGTAAAGCAGGCACTAATTAGTGAAACAAACATCTACTACTATAATGTTAACCCTTAGAAATCTTTGTGTATTTAGGTTTTGCCCTTACAAGCCTTTTCAACAATGTTTGTTTTATTCTCCTCCTTGCTATCTGAGTTGTTAGCTCATCTGTTTACACAGAGCAGACATTAATATGTTCTTACATGAGCCGTAGTCATGTGCAGTGCAGAATGCGGCATATCCTACGTGTCCACACACTGGCTGCTGGCATCAGAAGGTAATGGGAGCTGCTCTCTATCCTTTCTACGTAAAGACCCGTGCATCCAGTGTGTTTGCATGGTGCTGTGCTAGTACAGATGAGGGCACTTTTGAACAGTTTACATTGTTGACCTGCTTGCATCTAAATATATGGTAAAACACTTCTGCAAGGAACATTATAAAAATGTAGTTCTATTAGTCAGGTATAAAGTAAATCAGGCTCAGGGCCAGTTCACATCGGAAATCTCACAGAAACAAGTGCCGCATTCCTGCAGCCTCCTCATTTGAATAGACTGCAAATTGCATCGGACAGCAGTAAAAGTAGTGCATGCACTACTTTTAAAAATGCACTGTACCTAATTGCGTGGTACTGTGATAACATGCAATTTGGTGCCCGCAAACACACTGAGCTTTCATTCTGCGTTTAAAGTGCCATTAGATTGGCACCCATAGCAGATTGCAAGGGCAGTAAGTTTGAGCACGGTGTGGGAAACGTGCATGGAATGTGCCTGCTGTGAAGACTATGCTCTTGCATGTCCTGGAAGCCCTCCTGAACCTGGGTGTGTGCATTAGGCAGATATCAACCAGGTTAAAGCTCGGACACCCTCACATATCCCACAATGCATTGCATGTGTTGGCTCTTAACTATTAGGAGCAGGGCGGTCTTCTAGGAAGCCTAATCCTTAATTATATAGGAGAAGGCTAGTCATTCACTAAGCCCATGGGTGCTTAATCTGTGAACCTCCAGCTGTTGCACAACAACAAGTCCCATCATGCCTCTGCCTTTGGGAGTCATTTACTAACTGCTAAAACCAATGGCCAATACTACTTGACCTCTCTGTGCCCTTGATACTGTTTACTAGGCATGGTCCTGCCTTTCGCAATTTCCTGAACATTATGGGGCATTTATGGGAAATTCGAGCGTCCCATAATGCAGTGAAATTGCGGGGAAATGCCGCCCTCTGATTGGCCAAATCATGCACATGACCTGCATGCTTTGGGCAATCACAGCACGCTCTGCTGTGAGAGCCATGATTTGCTAAAAGGCAGGGTACCTTTGGCCAATCATGGCTCAGGGGGTCTCAGTCCATGCCCACACTATATAAGGCTGCTTGCGCAGCAGCCGTATATAGAGCTGTGCATGGACTGAGACCTGAACATGTAGCTAGTTTAGCTAGTGGCGTGTAGGCAGGCAGTGTAGCACATAGATCTAGTGTAGAGATAGTATATACAGGCAGTGTAGTATTTAGATCTAGTGTAGAGAGTATATACAGGCAGTGCAGGCAGTGTAGTATATCACTTCAGCCCCGGAAGGATTTCCCCCTTTAGGACCAGAGCACTTTTTGCGATTCAGCACTGTGTCACTTTAACTGACAATTGCGCGGTCATGCGACGTTGTACCCAAACTAAATTTTTTCCCCACAAATAGAGCTTTCTTTTGGTGGTATTTGATCACTGCTGCATCATTTCTGATCGCTGCTATAAACAAAAAAAAGCGACAATTTTGCAAAAGAACTGTTTTTCTTACTTTTTTTCATCGGTTTTGGCCGATTTATATTCTTATCACAATTGCCATTTATTGATTGGATGTGCAAAAGTTGCAGCTTTACGGATGATGAAAATTAATTTCTGGGGTTTTTATTTTTTTTTTATTTTTGACTAATAATGGCGGCGATCTACGATTTTTAGCGGTACTGCGATATTGCAGCAGACATGTCAGACCATTTTGACATCGGGTCCACCCGAGCCGCGGGCACACTCCAGAGTACGGCGGGCGTGTGTGAGCGCCCCCTAGCTGCCAACCCATGAATCGCCGTTTATTTATGGCGATTCACGGGACACGTCCACACTGCCGCAGTAAATATACTGCGCGCGGTGTGGAAGTGGATATAGATCTAGTGTAGACTATATACAGGCAGTGTATGAATATATATGTACAGTATATAGTATATAATATATATATATATATATATATATATAAAATACGCTGCCTTCAGTGTAGACTATATATGCAGCTCATTCAGTGTATAGTATATAGCATTGGTTCAGGCAGTGTAAGAATATATACAGTATCTCACAAAAGTGAGTACACCCCTCACATTTTTGTAAATATTCTATTATAACTTTTCATGTGACAACACTTTGCTACAATGTAAAATAGTGAGGATACAGCTTGTATAACAGTGTAAATTTGCTGTCTCCTCAAAATAACTCAACACACAGCCATTAATGTCTAAACCGCTGGCAACAAAAGTGAGTACACCCCTTATTGAAAATGTCCAAACTGGGCCCAAAGTGTCAATATTTTGTGTGGCCACCATTATTTTCCAGCACTGCCTTAACCCTCTTGGGCATGGAGTTCACCAGAGCTTCACAGGTTGCCACTGGAGTCCTCTTCCACTCCTCCATGACAACATCGCAGAGTTGGTGAATGTTAGAGACCTTGCTCTCTTCCAACTTCCATTTGATAATGCCCCACAGATAGGGTTTAGGTCGGGAGACATGCTTGGGCAGTCCATCACCTTTACCCTCAGCTTTTTTAGCAAGGCAGTGGTCGTCTTGGAGGTGTGTTTGAGGTCATTATGTTGGAATACTTCCCTGTGGCCTAGTCTCCGGAGGGAGGGGATCATGCTCTGCTTCAGTATGTCACAGTACATGTTGGCATTCATGAGTCCCTCAATGAACTGTAGATCCCCAGTTCCGGCAGCACTCATGCAGCCCCAGACCATGACACTCCCACCACCATGCTGGACTATAGGCAAGACACACATCATCTTTAGAAGAGGCTTCCTTCTGCAACAACAGCCATGCAGACCAATTTGATGCAGTGTGTGGCGTATGGTCTGAGCACTGACAGGGTGACCCCACCAAAAGTGAGTACACCCCTAAGTGAAAATGTCCAAATTGGGCCCAATTAGCCATTTTCCCTACCCGGTGTCATGTGACTCGTTAGTGTTACAAGGTCTCAGGTGTGAATGGGGAGCAGATGTGTTAAATTTGCTGTTATCGCTCTCACTGTCTCATACTGGTCACTGGAAGCTCAACATGGCACCTCATGGCAAATAACTCTCTGGGGATCTGAAAAAAAGAATTGTTGCTCAACATAAAGATGGCCTAGGCTAAAAGAAGATTGCAAAGACCCTGAAACTGAGCTGCAGCAAGGTGGCCAAGACCATACAGAGGTTAAACAGGACAGGTTCCACTCGCCATGGCAGACCAAAGAAGTAGAGTGCACATGCTCAGCGTCATATACAGAGGTTGTCTTTGGGAAATAAACATATGAGTGCTGCCAGCATTGCTGCAGAGTTTGAAAGGGTGGGGGGTCAGCCTGTCAGTGTCCAGACCATATGCCGCACACTGCA
>BLSH010232229.1:393022-404275 GCA_018402905.1 Glandirana rugosa
ACCGGCAGCTAGGCCCTCCTGCAGTACGATCGGTGTGTGACAGGGAGAACCGCGGTAACAGCTCGTTACCGCGGTTTGTTTACATCACATGACCGGCTGTGATTGACACAGCCGGTCATGTGGTAAAGAGCCAAATTTATTGGCTCTTTACACGGATCGGAGCTGGGCTTTGTCCGAGGGACAAGCCTCAGCTCCGATCGCCGCGCTGCGCGCCCCCAGGGGCGCGCACGAGCGGCGTGCACGTGAGGCTCGTTTGTGACCGGCTGTGATTGGACACAGCCGGTCACGGGGTAAAGAGCCAATTTTATTGGCTCTTTACCCCGATCTGGGGGGGACACAACCCCCCGGCAGACGAGCGATCCGCGATCGCCGCTGTGCGGGCCCCGCAGTAGCGGCGAGAAGCGGAGGACGTCATATGACGTCCTCCCGGATCGACGGCCAGTCCCTGCCGACGTCATTTTACTATACGTCGGTAGGGAACTGGTTAATGGCTGTGTATTGGGTTATTTTGAGGGGGCAGCAAATTTACACTGTTATACAAGCTGTACACTCACTACTTTACATTGTAGCAAAGTGTCATTTCTTCAGTGTTGTCACATGAAAAGATAGAATAAAATATTTACAAAAATGTGAGGGGTGTACTCACTTTTGTGAGATACTGTATACACATATGTAATAAAGTGCATAAAAAAGTAAAAATATCTTTAGTGAAAGTCTGTTATATAATCAAGATCTTCTTTTCACTCCAAACCACATTCTGAACTTTCTCCTAGCGCTCTCATGTTACACAATGGAAATATACTCATCAGGTTTATTACCTTCCCACCACAGAAAGGTAAACAAGCCTAAATCCATAATCCCTTTGGTTCTCCATATTTTCTTCTTGACATTATAGCCAGGTAATAATATTTCACCACTTTTGCTCCTCCTTTCACCAGGTGCATAAGATTTCATATAGCAATCCCCCATAAATTATGCAAAGTAAACTATATGTACTGTAGTGTAAATCTGTTTACAAAAAATTACATAAATACAATATAAAAGCAGTTCCACTCTTGTGATGTTCCCTGCTTCTCACCCACCCTTTAGTACCCAGCTGTCCTATCCTATCCTTTTCTCACGTACTTCCTGCATCCCCATCCCTGCCCTTACCCTACCCACTTCCCCCTGCCCTTCCCTCTTTTTTTTTCTCCCTTCTCCTAGTCTCCTCCTTTCTCCTATTTCTTTCTTTCTCCCTTGTTTTTTCATTCCCCTACCAGCACCTCCTCACCCTTCACTCCTCTCTATGTGAATTTCTCCCCTTTCTCTCATGGAGACCCTTTCTCCCCCCCTAATCTAAACCCTGTGGGGAGTTTGATGACCAGATTCTCAGTCCCCCGTTAATTGGAGCCATTTATAGTGGACCTATTTGTTCAAGTGGCTGTTACAGTGTGCACATGAATGGAAAAGCTTATATATTGTTTTTAAGTTATTACCTGGTAAGGATGAGCTTGGGTTTCATCCAAACCCATGTTCGGCCAAACCCTGAAGGAAACTGTCAGTGCTGGCCCAATCAGCTGTACCCTAGGCAATCCCCAACCCACATATGCACATACACAAAGGGGAGGGAATGCTGATGATATCATTGACCCAATATGGCCATAATATTAATAATAATATATATATAAAGATATATGATTTATATAAGTCTGATAATTCTGTAGAAGAGAAAATGTTCCTAGAAAAGTTAATAAGACTTCACATAGGCTCTTAAATAAAACCCATCATTAGCTTTAAAGTCTGCAATAATTTCTCTTATGCCACAGGGTTTCTAACATGTCACATAGAAAAGGGTTTCTCCACCAGGGTTCTGTGGAACCCTGGGGTCCCTCCAGAGGTTTCTAGGCGTTTGTTGAGCAATGAGAAATTTCTGCCTCTCAGACAAGTCCCCACTGACACCAAGGGTGGAATTCTTACCAATGACCACAAGTGTAGTGAGCATTATTCTCACTGACCATCACATTAATGCAGTGTTTCCCAACCCAGTCCTCAAGGCACACCAACAGGTCATGTCTTCAGGATTTCCATTATTTTGCACAGGTGATTTGATCAGTTTCACTGCCTTAGTAATTACCACAGCTGTTTCATCTGAGGGAAATCCTGAAAACATGACCTGTTGGTGTGCCTTGAAACACTGCATTAATGTATCATGAGATGTAGATATAGTCATTTTCAGAAAGGGTTCCCTGAGAATGGAACATTTTTCCAAAGGTTCCTCTGTGTTGACAAGGTTGACAAAGGCTAATTGAGAGGCTGATTTAAAAGCAGAGCTGTGAAATTTCACTTACAAAAAGAGGAATGAACAATCACTTTAATTACACAATCAAATTAAAAACAATGTTCATTATTACTTATTTCATCTGCACATGATTGGATAAATAAAGTAAATCATCTCTCTTTTTTGTGGGAACATTCTTCACTCCTTTAACCAGTTCAGATCCGCGCTATAGCCGAAAGATGGCTACATCGGCGGATGGACGTCCACGGACGTCCGCCCTTGTGCACACACCCGGCCCACGTGCGCGGCCCCCGCACGCTGCGTGGACGTGCCCGCAGGTCTGCCGGACTCAATGTCCGCTCGCAATCGCCTGTCAGAGCTGCAGAACGGGGAACTGCCAATGTAAACACGGCGATTCTCCGTTCTTTGAAGGGGGACATGACAGATCTACTGATCCCTGTCACTGGGATCAGTTAGATCTGTTATGTCCCGGCCAGCCCCGCCCCCACACAGATAGAACACATAGAGGGAACGCAGTTAACCCCTTCACTGCCCCCTTAGTGTCAACCCCTATCCTGCCAATGACATTTATACAGTAATCAGTGGACATTTAAATTTCTGATCGCTGTATAAACTGTCATTGGTCACAAAAAAGTGTCAAACATGTCTGACATGTCCGCCGCAATATCGCAGTCCCGATAAAAATCGCAGATCACCGCCATTACTAGTAAAATAAATAAATAAATAAAAACGCCATAAATCAATTCCCATAATTTGTATACACAATAACTTTTGCGCAAACCAATCAATATACACCGATTGCGATTTTTTTTTTTTACCCAAAATATGTAGAAGAATATATCTCGGCCAAACCCAATGAATAATTATTTTTTTTATATTTTTTTTTTGGATTTGTATTATGGTAAAAAGTAAAAAATATTGTTCTTTTTTCAAAATCATCGCTCTTTGTTTGTTTATAGCGCAAAAAAATAAAAACCGCAGAGGTGATCAAATACCACCAAAAGACAGCTCTATTTGTGGGAAAAAAATGATAAAAATTTTGTTTGGGTACAACTTTGCACGACCGCGCAATTGTCATTCAAAATGCGACAGCGCCGAAAGCAGAAAATTGGTTTGGGCTGGAGTGGGGTTTAAGTGCCCAGTAAGCAAGTGGTTAATAAATCATCCTCATAGCATCAGTATAATTTCTGAAAAGCAAAGTTCTACCTTATCTATGAGTTGCCTAAGCATTCTATCAAGGTCTGTTTGAGAGAAGCATCCTGGGAGAATGACACCAGCTTACTACCTGTAACCATCATACAAGAACATAAAGGCCAGTAAAAGTTTATGCTGACCCTGAATAATGCCTTTACCCCTTCTAGTAGCCTCCCAACAGCCAATTTAGTGTACTGGGAGAGCACAATGTGCATATCAAGCAAAATCTCAGCACAGAAACTTGGACTCCCATGGATGCATGTGTATGTGTTTATGTGAAGCAGCTGGACGTTAAGGCCCACCCTGCAACCCTAGGGTCCTTGGTTCGAATCCCAATCAGGACACTACCTGCAAAGGGTATGGAAATTTCCCGTATTCTCCCACACTACAAAGACTAGTAGGTTAATTGTCTCCTGTCTAGGTTGGCCTAATAGGTGTAAGCATACACGTGAGGTAGGGACTTTAAGTATAATATCTTTATAGCAGAACTAAAGGCAGAAATACTTACCTCTATTACAAAGGTCCGATGCCTGCGAGGTCCCTTGCCAGCTTTGGCATTTTCTCACTGGTCTTTGGGTTAGGGTTGCCACCTCATCCCTTTAAACCCGAACACACATTAATTACACAAGTTCTGTGGCTGATTAAGGTGGTAATTAAACTCACGTGGTGCCTTATGTGCATTCAATTAGCCTCAGAACCTGTGTAATTCATATGTGTTCGGGTTTAAAGGGATGAGGTGGCAACCCTACTTTGGGTGCCTTAATTGGCTGATGCAGGATGTTGTCACACCCGTGCAAGTGCAGGAATGCAGTCATCCCGACACACATGTACAGCCCAATGTGCATTCTACAGGGGTTTGCAAACTGACAGGTAAGTGTATTTTATAGAAACATTGCATTTCTCTTCTGCAACAAAGAGTCTGCCTGCTTGCAATTTTATATTTTTTGTAAAGTGCTGCGTAAATTGGCATTAAATAAATATCTGTAATAAAGAAGGAACCAGTTATTTTTACTTTTGTCTAACATATATAAGGTTTAATTAGCTGATTGGGTGCTGTTGTTTAGGGCAGCCATCAACAGCTTTATCTCTCCCACTTGATTCAGTCCAAGATCTCTATAAGAACCCTTTCACACTGATCAGTTTTTGATGTTGAATAAAACTGCATGAAAAATGTACCCCTTTAAATTCTATGGAACACATCAATGTCTGCATGACCTGGGGATCCATGAACTGAGGGCTAGATTACATTAATAATTGACACATCTTTCTGCTGCATTTTTTTGTGTTTACATCTTCTCACCATTGCTCGGTGCAATTTTAAAAGCCCTGCATGCTGCATTTTTGTTTAAAAAGTGCACCAAAATTGCACCTCCCCATTGATATGAATGGAAACACAGCAAAAACGTACCACTGTTGTGTTTTTGGTGAGCTGTTTGAGTTACGTGTGCATGACTTGAGTCAGGCAATCAGAAAAATGCATCAAAAAACACAGAAAATGCATCAGAAATGAATATGAGTTTTATTCAATGGAGCAGTGTGAAAAGGCCCTAATGTCCCAGGTTTCCAAATGACTGAAGTCATATCACAAATGATTTTTGCTAATTTATAGGAGATATTTAATAGAAAAAATAATAAAGAGCAGTTTTCTTTAAAGGCAGCCATATTAAAGCCAAACTATCATATCATTTGTTTGAAGGTATAAACACAGAAATTTACAGCAAAAAGACGTGGCAATTAATGTAATCTAGCCCTCAGTTCATGGAACCCCAGGTCATGCAGACATTGATCCCATGACACACAACTATTTGCACTCAGCTGCTGGATCAGTCAGAGGAAACTATTATTTATTGTCCCAAAATGCAGCATGCCTGACGCTGGATCCAAGGTTTGTTCCTAATAGCAGCGAACTGCTAACATCGCAAGCCGTCATCACCGTCTCTTCCTATTACCATAACTTAATTATATACAAGCAATTTTCTGCAGAGTGATGCTTTTTTTCAGTTTTACTTGTATCCTCTTTACACCTTTACTGTAAGAAATGTAAAGCACCGTGTATGATTTTTTTGCAGCACATACCTTATAGTGCATCAAAATCCAAGAACAAAAATTATATATTAATGATATATTGCAACTTACAATTCATTTTGTTCTGACTTATTACCTATTATTTTTACCTGGTTATTAGTAAAAAGCGGGTTGAAATTATGCCAGTTAGATGCTGCTCCGGAATGGGAGAATAAGGGATAATGCCTTTCCTTTCTTGGTTTTGGCGAGTTATATTTGTGTCCAACCCACTAATCCTGTGATATAAAAGTGGGACAGTGGTCCGAAGCTGGGGTGGTAGCTGAAAGCAGAGAGTGGAGAGCCCCCAAGCAGAGAGGCCCAGAGCCCATAAGAGAGCCCTGTGAGGGAGAAGATCGCAAAAAAACGCACCTAGGAGGAGTGAAAGAATGTTGCTCGCTACTGCCATTATGTTACAGGTTATCAAGACCTGGGGCTCATCCACAAAGAAACCAACACTGAAAAATGCTACTTTTGGATCCCTTAATAGTACATGGACTCTACCTTTGCAGTCAGCACATAGCCTGAGATGGATTAGGGGCGTAGGAGAAATACTGTTCTTACATGTTGGCCTCTCAGATGTCATTTGCACTTTTCTAAGTAAAGCTTTGAAACCTTGTTCCTGCCTGGTCTGAAGTTATTCAATTGTGTAATGCAAGTAAACGGCACCTACAGTTCGGGTCACTGAGGTAATTTGGAGTATGAAGATGTCGGTTCTAAAGTTGATGTAGTGTGCAGGTACAAGTGGTTACCTAGAGTAATGGAGGTTTATCAAGCAGCCTGTAGTGAAACATGTGCCTGGGGCTGGTGGGATAACCTCTTGCAGGAGGGAGTTGTTGGCGGCACTCTTAATGAGCAGTCTGTCTCCCACAGTAATGGGACGGACTTGTACCACAGAGGTCCCCAGCCTGTAAACAGGTATGGAAGAGTTAAAGGAAGTCAAGTACATGCATTGAGCTTGCGTTAGGTGCACGTCTGGGCCCCACACCATTACTGGGATTGAGGTAGCAGTGATGTGCTAGGTGGGTAGATGTGGACAAGGCTCAGCGTGTCCCTCCTAAATGCAAGTTACAGATAAGGTGTACAATGTCATGGGAACCCAAGAGTTAACTGGAGAAGAGTTATGGTGTAAGTGTACATGGTGTACGTTCATCTCTAAAAGTAGAGGCCCACCTTAAGGTTGAGTATTCCCCCATGGCGGTCTCAACCTTGTCCCAGGGCATTGATTGAAACTGCACAGAGCAAAGGTAGCCCATGTGTAATGCAGTGACCCTATCCCAAGTTGCTAGCGTAGCCCAGAAGAACCCACCCCGGGGTAGTCCTCTCATATGACCCAAACATGTCGCCAAACAAGTTAATGGGAAAACATGGAGGAAAGGTCCATCTTCACCTCCCACCCTGCCTACAAGCAGAACTTCACCCCATTCACTAAGCTAAGAGAAAGTTCACTTGCAAAGTGAAAAGTCTCTTTGCAAAGTAAACAGTGTTTTTGAAAAACTCAACAGAGGAAGATAAAAATTGACAGTTTTAGATGGATTTGGACCCCTAGGATCACCTCTACAAAACTTCACACTTGCAACACATTTCTTTATTCTCCTCCTCCTTACCCCAAAGTTTAGATCTGTTGCTGTACCAACCTCTGGGATTCTTCCGGTAGTGACAGTAAAACCTGGGAAATTTCGTATGCTAATACTGTATTAATGCAGAAGTTTTAAACATTTTAAGTGATAGATATGTTGATCAACTGATGTAACACTATTTTCATGTTTTAATACAATGTGTACAATACATTATCTGGAGTAGTTAAACAATTTAAAATAAAAATCTATGAAAAATGAAGGTAATGGCATATGTATTAGAGAAGCCTATTCAGAAAAATGTTTTGGGTATCCTGCCTTTCTTGGAGATAGAAAATCATATTATCTGTATTCAAGTACAAATTTCAGTCCTGACAAGAATGACGTTACTACTGAAATACTTATCCATCAAGTGTGACAAGGTTGTTGCCATGGCTAAAAAAAAAGTACAAAAATTACGTGTTGTTGCGCAGAATATGATTGTTACCACATTTGTTCAGTTCTTATTGCTACTGCTTCATTTATTTGTGTCTGTTATAAGGTAATTGCTATGTCCCCTGTATGTTCTCACTTTGTGCAGTATTGTGAAAGAAGCTGGAAACTTATAAATACAAATGATTATAACAGAGCGAGGGAAAGATTGATTTTCTACAGCGGTAGTATCAAATCATTTGAAAAAGTAGATTTTTGACTAAAACTTCCTGCAACTCTCAAATCAGAGAGATGTCTAGAGGACATAGGAGGGATGTGTTTTACAGTATCTCACAAAAGTGAGTACACCCCTCACATTTTTGTAAATATTTACTTATAACTTTTCATGTGACAACACTGAAGGAATTACACTTTGCTACAATGTAAAGTAGTGAGTGTACAGCTTGTATAACAGTGTAAATTTGTTGTCCCCTCAAAATAATTCAACACACAGCCATTAATGTCTAAACTGCTGGCAACAAAAGTGAGTACACCCCTAAGTGAAAATGTCCAAATTGGGCCCAAAGTGTCAATATTTTGTGTGGCCATCATTATTTTCCAGCACTGCCTTAACCCTCTTGGGTATGGAGTTCACCAGAGCTTCACAGGTTGCCACTGGCTTCCTCTTCCACTCTTTCATGACGACATCACGGAGCTGGTGGATGTTAGAGACCTTGCACTCCTCTGCCTTCCATTTGAGGATGCCCCACAGATGCTCAATAGGGTTTAGGTCGGGAGACATGCTTGGCCAGTCCATCACCTTTACCCTCAGCTGCTTTAGCAAGACAATGGTCATCTTGGAGGTGTGTTTGGGGTTGATATCATGTTGGAATGCTGCCTTGCGGCCCAGTCTCTGAAGGGAGGGGAACATGCCCTGCTTCAGTATGTCACACTACATGTCGGCATTCATGGTTCCCTCAATGAACTGTAGCTCCCCAGTGTGGGCAGCACTCATGCAGCCCCAGACCATGACACTCCCACCACCATGCTTGGCTGTAGGCAAGACACACTTGTCTTTGTACTCCACACCTGGTTGCCACCACACACGCTGACACCATCTGAACCAAATAAGTTTATCTTGGTCTCATCAGACCACAGGACATGGTTTCAGTAATCCATGTCCTTAGTCTACTTGTCTTCAGCAAACTATTTGTGGGTTTTCTTGTGCATCATCTTCAGAAGAATCTTCCTTCTGAGATGACAGCCATGCAGACCAATTTGATACAGTGTGCGGCATATGGTCTGAGCACTGACAGGCTGACCCCCACTCCTTCAACCTCTGCAGCAATGCTGGCAGCACTCCTACATCTATTTCCCAAACACAACCTCTGGATATGACACTGAGCATGTGCACTCAACTTCTTTGGCCAACCACAGCGAGGTCTGTTCTGAGTGGAACCTGTCCTGTTAAACCTTGGTATGGTCTTGGCCACAGTGCTGCAGCTCAGTTTCGGGGTCTTTGCAAACTTCTTGTCGCCTAGGCCATCATTATGTAAAGCAACAATTATTTTTTTCAGATCCTCAGAGAGTTCTTTGCCATGAGGTGCCATGTTGAACTTCCAGTGACCAGTATGAGAGAGTGAGAGCGATAACACCAAATTTAACACACCTGCTCCCCAATCACACCTGAGACCTTGTAACACTAATGAGTCACATGAAACCCGGGAGGGAAAATGGCTAATTGGGCCCATTGTGGACATTTTCACATAGGGTGTACTCACTTTTGTTGCCAGCGGCTAAGATATTAATGGCTGTGTGTTGAGTTATTTTGAGGGTGACAACAAATGTACACTGTTAGACAAGCTGTACACTCACTACTTTACATTGTAGCAAAGTATAATTTCTTCAATGTTGTCACATGAAAAGATATAATAAAATATTTACACAAATGTGAGGGGTGTACTCACTTTTGTGAGATACTATATATCTGGATGCCTCACACACAAAAAAAAATTGTATTTCAATAAATGTTTTTTTCTGCAATATTACAGTGTGAGAGCTTCATATACAGTGTATATGAAGCTATATTCTGAAAAGGCAGGGGTTCCATAAATACTTATATTTGTATATACTGTATCTTTTTTTTTATTAATTGTGGTCGGGATTTTTTTAAAAAAAAAGCATTTAATAATGTGTTACTCCTTTTGCCTTACTATAGGAGAGCGTTTATACTGTAAGTACTCATGCATATGAATATTTTTGGATTTACACTGCAAGAATCCAGCATATGTCCACTCCTGGAACCACATGTGCTGGCATACAGCTGTGGCCAGCAGCCTGTACTTTTTGCAAGTGATGCCGCTCATTCGTCACTGTACACTTGTATGCCCAAATGCATCTGTGTGCATAAACCTTTTAACATTCTGCACTTCCAAAAGTGTCAGAGGCCTGTGTCTTCCACGGAGCATTGTGATCCCATCCTCCAACCCATACATTACTACAGGATTCAGCAGTGATGTAGGGGTCAGGGGATGAAAGCATAACTGGTGGTGGAAGACAGAAGTGTTGAATGCCGAAGAGACAGTGCTGCAATGGAGTGGCGATAAGAGAAACGGGCCACTGCAGAGGTGAGTATAAGAGCTCTTCTCTAATAGGACACCTTCTTTTAGGATTTTTTGCTGCTATGACAGGGTTGCTTTAAAGGATTGTTTCACTCACTGCTTAATTCAAATTTTATGGATATTTTGCTGCTGGAGACCTGAAGAAGATTTGAAATGAATGGATCACGATTCATGAATCCATATTCCAGCAATATTGAAAAAATGTCAGATGATGAAGAACTGAAGGAAGATCTTTTTGATTTGTGGACAAATTGAGCTCTTGAATAGTATGTTGTAGTTTGAAAGCAAGACTTTGGAGGGGTTTTGGTGTGCACATTGGTTATGTTCCCAAGACTTGGTGGAAAAACATTCATGTGTCCTCATTCCATTTGCAACAAAATACTTGTATGCAAATTGATTCAGTTCTCTTTTGTCAATCAAGATAAAATCTAGGAATCACTTGAATCCAGAGATAAGAAATGCACAAAAAGATGTGGGGGTACCCCACGTAGATGGACGTTTTAGGGCACACCACGAGATAACCACTCAAATTATATAAATTTTATATAATTTGAGTGGTTATCTTGTGGTGTGCCCTAAAACGTCCATCTACGTGGGGTACCCCCACATCTTTTTGTGCATGAATTTTTCATGACTGGTGCATTGCAGCCACTCTCCTGGCTGTCTATGGGCAACTGCCCATCCCAACTTAACCCCTTTATAAAATTAAGACACAACACCTCCACTGGAGTTAAATGGCCGCAATGGCCTTTTATTAATACACACAATAAATTGAACAATAAATCATATTATTATTACCTTCCTTAAAACATAACTATTTCCCAGCTAACTGTGCAACCAAATTTTACTTGTACCTTAATGTGTTTTGCAGGTGAGCATGGTCTACCGTATTGGCTGTATCAAAACGACAGGTTCCATAACACGGCCCCCAGCCGCAATTACACCGACCCGGGGACAATTAGTTATCATCCGATACAGCCCCAAGACAATTTACGCCATACTGACGTCACATCCGCTAGCAGGTACCCATACCCTAGATGGGCCCCACCAATAATTCTCCACCAACCATATTTATTACCATGCCCACCTTCAAAAACCTGCGACCCCTGCC
>BLSH010232229.1:410640-445567 GCA_018402905.1 Glandirana rugosa
GACATACATATGGTTACCAAGGGTTGGCAAAGATACGGGACGTGGGGATCCTTTACAAACTAATTACAAAAGTGGGGGAGGTTTTGTTAATAGTATAAACTCCTACTTCTTTAGTTTAAAGATTAAAAACTTGGTATTTGACTTGGCACACTTTTGTAACGATTATTTGTTTGACTTGAAATTCACGTATCTAATTCATTAATGTTTTTTTTAAATTGTCCATTTTAACACCTATATATTGAGTTATTGGAGAAACAAGGACGAAGAGTAAGTATTAAAACAGTTTCGCATTTGAAAGAATAGAGACCCGTTTTTTTTTTCTGTTTTTTCTTTCCCGAAAGTGACCACTCCTCAAATACCCTTAATCTGCCCGACGACAGCCTGGGCTACACACACAGTCATGTAGGCCCTTCACTTAATGCTGCGCATCCCTTTCCAGGCCTGTTCTGGACGGTGGCACGCTTTGGAAAGCCCTTTCTTTTTTGTCTTTTTTTTTTGCCCAGAGATAAGAAAGTTTACGCTTTGACAAAATTATGAATGAGAAGCAGGAACAAAGAGGTTATTGAGTTATATATCCACAATTTTACCTGTTAAATTTTTTTTGTAATTACTTAATCTATGCACTTAAAGTTCAGTTTGTTTATTAGCAATGTTTTCACACGGTTCAGTTTATGGTTCAAAAATTAGAAATTTGATTTCTTCATCCTCAAATATGATAATTGTTTTGGAGGGGGTGAAAACATTAATCAAACATTTCCTAGGGGTGCAGGGCATAGAAACGGTTGGGAACCATTGGTATACATACAGCATATAGTGTGTGGGCAAGCTATAGGAAGGGGTGGCATGGACTGTAGCTAGGACAGAAATTAATTCATGGACAGGAACAGAGAAGGGTGATGATAGAGTTCTGTAGTCCAAAAGGGAGAAACTCAGTCTGGGCTGACATTACTTGAGATTTTACCGGACCTGGGGCACCATTTTCAGCTAATAGGAAATGAAGGAGCTGGATTTCTGTAGAAGCATTATTTATTGTTCTGTACTTGAATTGTTTTTAATGGATAAAACATGGGGAACCGTGCATGTATTACAATGATGTATTCAACATTTTTTATGTTTTCCAGGCATACATTTAAATATGGAATTGAAAGACTGGACTGCATAATAGGCGTATATGTACTGGGATCATCAAAGAGAGTTGTTTGTTCTGTAAACCTGTTTTACTCAATTAAGGGAAAAATGATTTCTACTGGGAAATGCTAGAGGAGATATATTACTGTTCTTCACTGTAACCCAACATAACTATCCTTGTGTGCTCTCCTTATGATTCAAAGTGCTGATTTAATACTTTCAATGGTCCAACAAGGAAAACCTCTAGCAAGAAGGGAAATAAACTGTTTTGGCCCCAGAGGAGATTTTGATGTTCAAAAACAAAATGTAACAATAGAGTTAATTGGAATTTCATGGTTCAGACGTCCTCCTTAAGGGGATCTTCACTCTTCTAAATCATTACTTTAGTTGTGGCAGCAATATTAAAGCGGACATTTGCAGCTCTCAGACTGCTTCCTGTGGAGCTGCCATAGATTTCTTTTAATAATCTTTTCTTGATATCTGTAAAGGAGCAAAGAAGAGCCTTGTAGCTAAAGTCTTTAGTGTAATATGAAGGCAAGTGCTAACACAGCTATTTTTTCACAGAAAGCGCCAGTATTTTATACACTGAATCCAAAGTGCTTTCACAGTACAGACATCTAAAATAGAGGAGATCCAGGAACCATTATTAAAAAGGGAAAGAAAAAAAAAGTTTATACTGCTCATAACCACCAGTCAAATGTTATCTGTGCTGGAAAAATAATGTCTGAATGGTTACCTTAGCATCAAAGACAGATTTTTTTCATCCTTGTTTTATAATCAGGTTCTGTAAAGTTTAAGAGTAAGTGAAGAGTTTTACGTTTTTGACCGTAAGAACTTAAGTAGTGGAACTCTTACGGGATGTGGCAAAACTCCTTGGATAAATTTTGTGTTGTACAATGCGTGCTCTATATTATTTGGTCTCTACTCTCTAGCAATGTATTGAAGTGGTACCTATGGGGCTTCACAATTGGAGATACTCTGTCTATATTAGGGTGGTGCATAGCACCAATCTTATACCTTGGCTGGTGGGATTAGCACACAGCAATAGAGAGAGAGAAAAGAGAGGTTTTATGTTTCTCTGATTTGTGCACTGTAAGCTTTGCCTTTCACACATTTATTTTTTCCTCTCCTAATGACTGTTTTCTGTATTCAGCTAATCCAGTCCTACTGCACACTCACCGACCACTTTATTAGGTACACCTGTTCAATTGCTTGGTAACACAAATTGCTATTCTGCCATGGCAGCAACTCAATGCATTTAGGCATCTAGACATGGTGAAAATGACTTAAAAACCGAACATCAGAATGGGAAAGAAAGGAGATTTAAGTGACTTTGTATGTGGCATGGTTGTTGGTGCCAAACTGGCTGGTCTGAGTGTTTCAAAAACTGCTGATCTACTTTGATTTTCACACACAACCATCTCTAGGGTTTACAAAGAATGGTCCATAAAAGAGAAAATATCCAGTGAGTGGCTGTTGTGTGGACAAAAATGCCTTGTTAATGTCAGAGGTCAGAAGAGACTGGGCAGACTAGTTCAAGACAATAGAAAGGCAACAGTAACTCAAATAAATCACTCGTTACAACCAAAGTATGCAGAATACCATCTCTGAATGCACAACACATCAAATCTTGAAGCAGATGGGCTACAGCAGCAGAAGACCACACTGGGTGCCACTCCTGTCAGCTAAGAACAGGACACTGAGGCTACAATTCATACAGGCTCACCAAAATTGGATAGTTGAAGACAGGAAAAAAAGTTGCCTGGTCTGATGAGTCTCGATTTCAGCTGCGATATTCAGATGGTAGGGTCAGAATTTAGCATAAACAACATGAAAGCATGGATCCACCCTGCCTTGTATCAACGGTTCAAGCTGGTGGTGGTGGGAGTATTTTCTTGGCACACTTTGGGCCCCTTAGTACCAGCAGGATAATGCACCATGTCACAAAGCTCAAATTATCTCACCACTATTTTCTTGAATTTGACAGTGAGTTCACTGTACTCCAATGGCCTCCACAGTCACCAGATCTCAATCCAATAGAGCACCTTTGGAATGTGGTGGAATGGGAGATTGGCATTGTGGATGTGCAGCCGACAAATCTGCAGCAACTGCGTGATGCTATTGTGTCAATATGGACCAAAATCTCTGAGGAATGTTTGCAACTCCTTGTTGAATCTATGCCACGAAGAATTAAGGCAGTTATGAAGGCAAAACAGGGTCCAACCCGATAGTAACAAGGTGTACCTAATAAAGTGGTCGTTGAGTGTATTAATGCCACCAATCAATGGAAGAAGTAGTCAGCAAAGGCCCAATGTGAGATAACAATTTTTGGGTCTTGCTAATTCCCACATACAAAAACATATTCCTTGTACCTACATAAATGCAGGTAGCCTTTGCATTGCTCTGAACTCTGTAACTGAGGTTAGATATCAAATACCCCCATCTCTTTTATCCCAAACATCATGAAGAAGAAATGGGTGAAGCATTCAGCAGGTTTCAGTGCCAGTCAGGAAGGATATGCTTGCTGTCCAAAAAAGACTCGGACATGACAAACCATGAAAAAAGTTAGAGCATCATGAAGAAGGCTTCCTGGTTCTCAGCTGCCATATAGATGAGCAGTATTCAGGTCTACATGACAGCAGGAGGGGTCCTAGCACCTAGCCAACTCACATATCAGGTGGACCTTGTGCAGCTATACAGTTTGCGTAAATGATGCATCTTCCCCTACCACCAATATATAGTATATTGTGTTGTGTACTTTTGTAAAGCAGTCATCATCGTATACCTGTGATGCTGTGTTTGCTCTACCCAGGGTCTGTCTGAATAGGTAGTACCTGAGGGTTTAGAAGTAGGGCCATATTGCCATGTAAGTATGATCCACCAAAAAAGACTCGGACATGACAAACCATGAAAACAGTTAGGGCATCATGAAGAATGCTTCCTGGTTCTCAGCTGCCATATAGATGAGCAGTATTCAGGTCTACATGACAGCAGGAGGGGTCCTAGCACCTAGCCAACTCACATATCAGGTGGACCTTGTGCAGCTATACAGTTTGCGTAAATGATCCATCTTCCCCTACTACCAATATATAGTATATTGTGTTGTGTACTTTTGTAAAACAGTCATCATCATCTACCTGTGATGCTGTGTTTGCTCTACCCAGGGTCTGTCTGAATAGGTAGTACCTGAGGGTTTAGAAGTAGGGCCATAATGCCATGTAAGTATGATCCACTCTTCTAATATCTCCAAACCTATATTATAACCCTTCAAATACTGTAAATGATTTTACAACATTAAAATGAGTATGTACTCTTCAGTCTTCACTCTCACCAGGTGATAGTGCATTACCAATACAAGAAAAGATGCACAAAATGAACTGTGCCCTGACGGTTAGGTATGGTTTACTAAAACTTGAAAGTACATCAGTGCTGCAGATATTATAGGCAACTTAGTAAATGTAACCACCCATGTAAAACCAAGTTTCCACTATGGCACTGTAGGCTTGTAGGAGGTTTCCTGGATGTTTTTAAAGGTTTTTTTGCAATGTGTGCAGAATGTTCAATGTATGAGTTTTGTAGAACCTGTACCTGCTCAAGCTGCTGCAGTCTAGGAACCTATAAAATGAATTGCTTTGCATTGATGAGTAGCATTTTTTAACATAACATTCTCTGCTACAGAGGGAAAAAACAAAGATCTAAAGCACCAGGATTCTGATTGACTACCCTGGCAGGTTCAAATGTGGGGGAATTGAAGAGCTGATGTCTGCCAGTGATTAGCAGCATACAAAATTATCGTATGGAGCTATAGTGAGGCCCACTAGATGAGCTCTCCTTTATATGATTCTACAGCCATGCTGAAACTGCTCCTTCTGAGTGTGATTTGCCTTTCATGATACTGTATTCCTTGCTATGGAAACTTTCTGTTAAGGTCACCATTAAAACACTTATTATCAACGTTTAACATTGATTCTTTGACACATGCTATGCAAAAATAAATTACCTCTAATGATGGGTGTTTCATGTGTGGATGCTGCTGATTTTGGCTTTGTTCACAAGGCCTAAAGGGTGCATGACCCTGTACGCAGACAGTGTGCATTTGGGGCCTTGCACCCGTACTCACAAGGATGTGAAATTGGGAGCAGCAACTATGTCTGTGCAGCCGCTGCGCCCTAATAGACATGAATGGGACTGCCTGCATAGGTATACACAGAACATCTGTGTATCCCTGCGTGGGTAAACACAGCCCTCACATGGGTGTACGCTGTAGTATGCCCATGTGAACAAGACTTTAGGTAAAAGTCTCATTTTCATTCAACCTGTACGCTACTCTAAGGGCCGGTTCACACTGGTGCGTGCTGCGAGATCGGATGTGATTCACATTGCTCTATCTCTATGCGATACAATTTCAGCCATACAGATAGTATGGCTGA
Source organism: Glandirana rugosa (assembly GCA_018402905.1). Lineage (NCBI taxonomy): Eukaryota > Metazoa > Chordata > Amphibia > Anura > Ranidae > Glandirana > Glandirana rugosa. The sequence continues at coordinate 416,199 of BLSH010232229.1, forward strand.
AATGGCTTTGCATTCGGACCAAACTCGCACAGGACCCTTTTTTTGGTCCGCAGCAGAATTGAATTGCGTGGGTGTTCACACCCATGCGATCCGATTCCTGTGCAAGTTTGCAGTTTGCAATGCAATATGCAAACTGATTTGGGGGTGTCATTAGCTTTGTATTGACACTCCTCGCAGTTCGCATATGGCAGTGTGAACTGCCGCCGGGAGACATGCGATGCGGGAACCCGCAGTGCATTCACAGCATTCCCGCATCACAGCAGGGTGAACCAGCCCTAAATGTCAAACTTCCAGCTCTGAAATGTAAAAATCCAGCTCTAGTACAGTGATGATAGGGGATCGCTCGCTTTTTACATAGCATAGAAGATGTTCCGTGAATGGATGAGATTTTGACAATCATCTGCCCCCCTCTTCCCTCATCATAAAAAATACAGGGTGTTTTATGAATGGACGAGGCAAAGAGTGAGCCACCCACAATTAGACATTTGTTTTTCAACAAAATTCGACAAATTCATTAATTCTGAATATTTGAATTAACAAAAACCTGTTTGAATATTCGATAATTTAGAAATTCTAAAATTTGAAAATCCTAAATTCGGAAATTTGAGAATTCGGAAATTCTAAAATTTGGAAATTCAAAAATCTGAAAATAAGAACGATAATCCGAAAATTCTAAAGAACGAAAATCCGAAAATCTGAAATTAGGGATGCACCAATACCGATACTGGAAGTGGGCGGAAGTGACGTCAGCGGTGCGAATGTCGGGAGCAGATAAAGATTTGAGGCCCTCCATTTTGCGGTGAGTGCTGTTACATGATGCATGTCTGTGGTGCTGTCTCCTGCAGGCTGTATGTCTTATGGCGAGCGCAGTTACACCATGTCCGGCATGGCGGTCGGTGAGTGCTGTGTTGCTGTCTCCTCTCCTGTCATTATGCTACTATATGCCCTGCATGGCGGGCCAGCCAGTGAGTGCTGTGTTACATGTCCCACACCACAGTCAGCATATCTTTCTCTGCTTACATGGCGGCCACCGGCCAGTGAGTTACCTGTCCCACATCACAGTCAGCATGTCTCTGCTTACATGGCGGCCAGTGAGTGCTACCTGTTACATGTCCCACACCCACAGCAGCATATCTCTCTCTGCTTACATGGAGGCCAGTGAGTGTTACCTGTTACATGTCCCCCCACAGCATGTCTCTCTGCTTACATGGATGCCAGTGAGTGTACACCACTTTACATGTCCCAGGCACCCACCCACATGTCTCTTGCTTTGCTTACATCATGTGTGTCCCATTGCCCCCTGGCCCTGACTATGCAGTGTGCATCCTTTCCTTTACAATTAGAGTAGTTATTTACTGCTGCAGCCTGTAAGTGTTTTGTTTTACAATGCATTTCGTATGCCATTTTTTTCTTTGCACCTTGGCCTTACATTTGCCCATCTAGTCGCATGGTATTGTACAGTTTTTACTTTGCTGGCTGGGTTCTCAAGAACATTCTCTGTTTCTTTTTTTTGTAGTGTTCTGCTTCTGTTACCGTACCCCAAGTGCATGCCAAATGGATTTTCTGTTCCCCGCTGGGTTACTTGGCCATACCAAGATGCTAGATGCTCGCATGGCTGCAGGAAGAACAAGCGACGACAATCGGTGAGTGTAGCAGAGCTTCATTTAATTATCTTTGAAAATTTGGCAGATGTTTGTCTTACTGAGTTAGAACTTAGAAGTGTCACCTGTGTGAATGTTTTAAAACCATGGCATTTGTAAAGGCTCAAATTTTTTTTCCTTTTTTTTCTCTCCCCCCCCCCATGACTTATTTATTTCAGGCTTTGAGTTTAAGGGATGCCAGCAAAATGTCAGCAGTCTGGAAGTTTTTTTTAAAACCAGTGAAACCAACACACGCATTGCAGACTGCAAACTTTGTTCGGCAAAAATATCCAGAGGAGGAACAAAAGTTAGTTCTTATAATACCAGTAATCTCATAAAACACCTCAAAATGAAACACAAGAGTGAGCAGGGCCACCATCAGGGGGGTACAGGCAGTACTGTTGTTAGGGGCCCCAGTGTCTCAAGGGGCCCTTACAACAAAGACTTTAGCAGTCTTTACCATTGGAGTCTATGGGAGGGGGGCACCCAGTTTTGGGACACCGTTCTCCCGAACCATAGCTGATAAAAATACCAAACTTGGGTCATGTGGAGAGAGCCCCCTGGACAACAACTGGTCCAAGTTTGGAACCTCCAGCACCTATGGGTCGGCTGTACTGGGTCCTCAAATTGACCAGTCATTGAACGGCAATTGTCAGGTGAATTTGGGACTTAACATTGGAGTCTATGGGAGGGGGGCACCCGGTTTGGGGACACCGCTCTCCCGAACCATAGGCAATAAAAATACCAAACTTAGGTCACATGGAGAGGGCCCCCTGGACCACAACTGATCCAAGTTTGGGACCTCCAGCACCTATGGTTCGGTGCAAGGTCTCATTGAAGCCATCGGGGGAGGCTGTGCTGCCTGTGCACTGTTTTTTTTAACCCCTTGGATCCCACACTAGCATGCATTGCATACTTCACTTCACTTCAATGGGTCATGCTTGGCAGGCTACACCTGGTAAGTGTGACAGTGGGCGGATGTGGTGGGATGGCCAGTGGGCGGGCCCTGTGGAATATTGGTGGTAAGACACGGGGCCCAGGTCTAAAGCTATGTAAGGGGCCCCAAAATTTCTGATGGCTGCCCTGAGAGTGAGCATGGAGAATTTATCGTTGCTAGCACTGGCACTCAGCAGCTGACACTGCAGCAACCCTTTCAAGATGTGAAAAATATTCCATGGATAACCCACGGGCTATAAAAATATCTGAGGCAGTTACCCAATTCATCATTCTTGACGATCAGCCACTATCAATAGCTGACAATGCGGGTTTTTGCCGACTTTTGAATCTTTTGAAGCCTAAGTACGAAATTCCTAGTCGCCGTTACATCACAGATGTCATCTTGCCTCAGTTACACATCACAGTGAAAAAACACATTACCAACATGCTGTAGGAGGACATAAAGGCTATCCGTTTCTCCACGGACATTTGGAGCAGTAGTGTAAGCCTTGTGTCTGTAATTATCTTAACTGCACAATGGATTGATAGCAATTTCTCTCTGCAGCAAGTCATGCTCCACACAAAGAAATTTCAAAGCTCTCACACAGGCCAAGCTATAAAGAGCATACTTGAAGAAATGCTTGACATTTGGGCCATTCCCAAAATTTCTGTCCATGTGGTAGTACAGGATAATGCCAGGAATATGATAAAAGGTGTGGAAGATGCTGGTCTTCAGAGTCTTTCATGTGTGGCACATACACTGCAGCTGGCTGTCTCAGAGGGTCTGCCTGCAACTGTCATTGCAAATCAGTGAAATCTCATGGAAAAGATGATCAACATATTGCCTCCCTTTTGAAGAATTGACTTGGCATGTGAGTTGTTCAGATTCTTTTGCCTCAGATGTAATTCCTGCAATCACAGTGCTACAGAGATTGTTATCAAAAGAAATAGATGAGGACCACGGTGTTAAAAAAGAACACATTGCTTGCTGCTTTGCAGAAACGCTTCTCTGACATGGAGCAAAACCCACTCTACTGCATCGCTACCTTACTCGATCCAAGGTAGGTAATTGCTACTGCCTGCTAATATATCATGCCTTGCTCTGTTTTTGGTTACTGGTTACTTCATTTCCAACCGATCAAACTCTTTTTGCTGGGTCCCCGTCAGCACACATGGCTCCTTCCCTTATAGCAGTGGGCTACTCCTGGCTCCTTCCCTTATAGCAGTGCCAGTGGGCCACTCCTAGCTCCTTCCCTTATAGCAGTGGGCCCACAGCAAGCTTCCACAGCTGTTGTTGTTGCTGCTGGCCTTGCATAATTGACATTGTTGTCTTGCTTTTCTTTCTTCTTCTAGATAAAAAGATCGGTTCTCCTCAAATGCAGATGCTGGCAGGCAGGCCAAAGAAATGTTCCTGCTGAAAATGCAAGAAAAAGCCTCACACTGACCAACAGACAAGTACCACGTCCGATGCTACTACTACCAGCAGTGTGTACAGTGTTTTTCAAGAAATTGCTTGTTCATCTACATTTGAGAACAGTGCTCCCACAGCTGCTACCATACAACTCAAAGCATATCTTGGAGAGGTCACTGTGCCTCATTCGGACAAATCTCTTGAGTATTGGGCAGTAGAGTTGAGCGAACACCTGGATGTTTGGGTTCGGCGGGTCCGGCTGAACTTCACGAAAAAGTTTGGGTTCGGTACCGAACTTGAGCCGAACTTTACCTCAGACCCCGAACCCCATTGAAGTCAATGGGGACACAAACTTTTCGGCACAAAAATGGCTGTAAAAAAGTCCTGGCAAGCGCTAGAGGGCTGCAAAAGGAAGTAAAAGATTTTAGAACAATAATCTGTCCCTTACAGCAACAGCAGGAACCTGACCCTATAGGAGTAGGCGATGATTTTAGAACAATAATCTGTCCCTCAAAGCAGTAGACTCTACCTAGCCCAGAATCAGATCCTTCTGTAATGCAGGATGACATCTGCAATCTGTCCCTCAAAGCAGTAGACTCTACCTAGTCCAGAATCAGATCGTTCTGTAATGCAGGATGAGATCTGCAATCTGTCCTTCAAAGCAGTAGTAGTAATCTCTACCTAGTCCAGAATCAGATCGTTCTGTAATGCAGGATGAGATGTTATTAATATCTGCAATCTGTCCCTCACAGCGCCGGCTCCAGCTTATACAGAGGCTGGGTCACATGATGCACTGGCCAATCACAGCCATGCCATTAGTAGGCATGGCTGTGATGGCTTCAAAGGGCAAACCAGTGAAACGCTTGTTGATTTGCTGCCCTGCAGCTATTCAACATGCATGATCTAATACCCGAAACCCAGAACCCGAACCCAAACTTTTTTCAAATGTCCGGGTTCGGGTCCGGGTCACGGACACTCCAAAGTTCAGTACGGACCCGAACTTTACAGTTCGGGTTCGCTCAAGTCTATTGGGCAGTCAATAACCTGTGATTTCCCACTCTTGGCCAAATGGCACAAAAATATCTTTCAGCTCCTTGCAGTAGTGTGGAAAGAGAGATTGTTCAGTGCAGCGTCACACATTCTTACTGACACCCCAATGGGTATTCAGTCACCAGATTTAGAAACCTGAAGACCCTTTAAATCAATGAAACTGAAGTCTCCCAGGCTCCCCTTTAAACATCCAACCTCACACTAGGCAAAAAAGGCTTCACATAGCATAGTACAATCTTAACTTTTATTTATGCCCCCCCCCATAAAAACACACTTACAAGCTTTAAAAAAATGGTAATCACATCAAGCAGCTCACGCTGCGACCGGAAGTGACGTGACAGAGGCAAGGTCCTGTTGGAGGAAAGGAGGACGTGAGAACGCTGTCAGCATGGAGCCTGCTGCCGGATGAGACCGCTCCTTGTTCCTTGAGCATTCAAAATATTTCACAGTGCTGCTTGATGTGACTCTTTGCCTAGTGTGAGGTTGGAGGTTTAAAGGGGAGCCTGGAAGACTTCAGCTTCATTGATTTAAAGGGACTACTGGCTTTCTAAATCCGGTGAGTGTATACCCATAGGGGAGCAGGGCACACGCGGTGGTCCTACGTGGTCAAGTGGGCTGTATTGTGTGACACCTTATAGAAGCTACCTTTCACTAGTTGTTCTATCTCCCTCAACACATGGGAGAATATTGGTGGACTTTAAGGACTTTTTACTTGAGCTCTTTTCCCTTGCATGGTCAAATTTTGCATGTGGAATTGCTATCAAGTATTCAGCATTTAGTGCGCTGTGTCTGCCCATGGATTACAAGGACTGGACTCTCTCTAGTAAATACAATAGGGCAGGCAAAAAAGTATAATACCCCTTGCCACATGGCATCTCCACATGAAAACACTGTGCCCAGAGCAGCCGCCCTCCCCCTTGCCCAAGTCCTGACAAAATGTATAATTAAATAGATCAGACACAAAACAAATGGCTGTAAAAAGCTATGCCCAGGTATTATTGGTCAAAATCAAAAGTGAGTTAAGGACCAAAATAACCATATACTCTGAACATCAGGTAACATGAAGAGCTCTGAAAACGTGGAATAGACTCCCTCAAGAGGTGGTTCTGGCCAGCTCAGTAGATTGTTTTAAGAAAGGCCTGGGTCCTTCCTAGATGCACATAATATAACTGGGTACTGACATTTATAGGATATTTTTCCCCTGCTGGAGAAAATTGGATCATGCTTTATTGTTTTTTTTGTCTTCCTCTGGATCAACTGTGGGTATAGGATTGTATAAATACTTACTTATATATATTTATTATTAACCTCCCTGGCGGTATGATTATTTCAGATTTTTGATGCTGAAAGTGGTAAATTACTTTGCATGGAAATTTGGCGTTTTATATTGTAGGCCTGTAATTCTTAGGAATAACTCAAATCTATCCAAACAAGAGTCTAGTAGACATCCCGGGTATGGTAAAGTTTGAAACAGAAATCATAAATTATAATATAATAAATAACTAAAAATAATTATCAAAAATAATAACGTAATAGTAATAACATTTATTCAATAATGTAATTAAATCAAAAACACTAAAATTTGCTCAGTTGCAGAATTGTTGCTGTCGTCACTTTCAGTATCTGATGATAAATTTCCTCAAAAATCAGTATCACTCAGTATTCCAGGCAGAAAGAATGACATATATAATATAAAAGTGCATGCAGGGCACTGGACAAAGCACTAGGGACAAAGGAGATGTGAAATTATTTCATACAGTAATGTAATCTTACAGATTACAGTGTACTGTATGTGCTGTGTGTGTTTCACTTTTTGAATTTGCCGCCGGTCTCCATCCCCGTGCGACGCGACGTTCGCAGGGAAAGGAGCCCGGCACACAGAAGCATCGGGGGGAGGACACAGCCCGCAGACATGGCGGGGGACATCGCTGGATCCAGGGGACAAGGTGAGTAACGCTGCCTTGGGGGGGGGGGGGTGGCTTGCCAAACAAATGTATCCCCCCCACTTCATTCTCAGAGACTACTATAAAGGCTATTTGTTTGCTGTCATCTAAAGAACCATTATTATTTTACAGCTCTTAGTGTTATCTACCAGTAGGCCTGAATACCTTTAATGTGATACTATATTACCTATTTTAGCTATATATCAAATGCACTATTTCAGTTTTCTAGTGAGGCAAAAACCAGAGTGCAGCAATGTGTAAATAAAAGCAATTCATAGCATTCTATAATTATTCCATATACTCTTTCAGTAAACTGAATTCTGATTGGTTGAAATCAGATCGCTAAACTTTACACATCATCACTGATCTTTGTACTAGTCTATAGAATCTGTCTAGTTGCCTCCGTTCCTAGAACAACCATTGTTATCTTAGAGCTCCTAGTGTTATCGTCCTGTAGAACCAAATACATTCTCGTCATATCTTATTACCTATATCCCCTATGTAATGCATACACTATTTGGGTTATTTAATAAATCAAAGACTGTAATGGAGTAATGTGTCGCTAACAGCAACCCCTTGCATTCAGTCATTATTAAATACAATCTATTAATAAATGTAATTCTGATTGGTTGAAATAGGTTGCCGAACTGCACATCATGCAATCTTTGCTCTACTTTATTAAATATGTCCAGTTACCACTGATGTTAAGGAAATCCCCAGTCATTTAAGGAAATTACTTCTCCTTTCTGTCATACTGAGAGGTCTATGTTACAATATTCATTTGCTGTAAAATGTAGAGCATAAACTTGTTTTTATTATTTCTAAATCTCATAAACCACCTCCATACAGCTACGAGACTGGCGCCTTTTTTCCGCTAAGCGTTCATTTGAATTCCCGTTTGGCCATTTACATCACAGCTATAACAAGGTTTCAGGCTTTATTTTCCCAATCCATGCTGAACTCTATATTTACTTTTACCCATGTCTTATTCTTTCCAAATCAACTGTTTAGTTACAAGAAAGAAATCACTTTGTGTCTGACAGATGTTCCCGAAGGGAAAGCAGAGCCTGAGATAACACTGCAGCAGCAGATGTTTATGAAGCCGATAATATAAAACATAGCACAGAGAGAAAACTGGCATTGTCATACATTTCCCAGTGCGATGGATGGCAGTGCAAAGACATGGGATGTATAGATCACACTGCACAATATAAGTGACAGGAGCATACAGGTTTTATAAATAAACTATGAAAAGAGAATTATATTGTAGAAACAGAGAAAAAAGACACAGTGGTCCAATGAGTGTACAACGTACCCCAACTTTTTTTTTATATTTATATTTTTTTTCCTTTTTTTTTTGTTATTTTTGTTTATATATATATATATAGATATATATATATATATATATATATATATATATACAGTATCTCAAAAAAGTGAGTACACCCCTCACATTTTTGTAAATATTTTATTCTATCTTTTCATGTGACAACACTGAAGAAATGACACTTTGCTACAATGTAAAGTAGTGAGTGTACAGCATGTATAACTGTGTAAATTTGCTGTCCCCTCAAAATAACTCAACACACAGCCATTAATGTCTAAACTGCTGGCAAAAAGTGAGTACACCCCTAAGTGTAAATGTTCAAATTGTGCCCAAAGTATCAATATTTTGTGTGGCCACCATTATTTTCCAGCACTGCCTTAACCCTCTTGGGCATGGAGTTCACCAGAGCTTCACAGGTTGCCACTAGAGTCCTCTTCCACTCGTCTATGACGACATCACAGAGCTGGTAGATGTTAGAGATCTTGTGCTCCTCCACCTTCCATTTGAGGATGCACCACAGATTCTCAATAGGGTTTAGGTCTGGAGACATGCTTGGCCAGTCCATCACCTTTACCCTCAGCTTCTTTAGCAAGGCAGTGGTCGTCTTGGAGGTGTGTCTGGGGTTGTTATCATGTTGAAATACTGCCCTGCAGCCCAGTCTCCGAAGGGAGGGGATCATGCTCTGCTTCAGTATGCCACAGTACATGTTGGCATTTATGATTCTCTCAATGAACTGTAGCTCCCCAGTTCCGGCAGCACTCCCACCACCATGCTTGACTGAAGGCAAGACACACTTGTCTTTGTACTCCTCACCTGGTTGCCGCCCCACACGCTTGACACCATCTGAACCAAATAAGTTTAGGACATGGTTCCAGTAATCCATGTCCTTAGTCTGCTTGTCTTCAATAAACTGTTTGTGGGACTCCTTATGCATCATCTTTAGAAGAGGTTTCCTTCTGGGACGATAGCCATGCAGACCAATTTGATGCAGTGTGCGGCGTATGGTTTGAGCACTGACAGGATGACTCCCCACCCCTTCAACCTCTGCAGCAATGCTGACAGCACTCATATGTCTATTTCCCAAAGACAACCTCTGGATATGACGCTGAGCATGTGCCCTAAACCCCTTTGGTCGACCATGGCGAGGCCTGTTCTGAGTGGAACCTTTCCTGTTAAAACACTGTATGGTCTTTGTCACCATGCTGCAGCTCAGTTTCAGGGTCTTACCAATCCTTTTATAGCCTATGCCATCTTTTTGTAGAGCAACAATTTTTTTTTTCAGATCCTCAGATAGTTCTTTGCCATGAGGTGCCATGTTGAACTTCCAGTGACCAGTATGAAAAAGTGAGAGCAATAACACCAAATTTAACACACCTGCTCCCCATTCACACCTGAGACCTTGTAATACTAATGAGTCTCCGGGGAGGGAAAATGACTAATTGGGCCCAATTTGGACATTTTCACTTAGGGATGTACTCACTTTTGTTGCCAGCGGCTTAGACATTAATGGCTGTGTGTTGAGTTATTTTGAGGGGAAAGCAGATTTACACTGTTATACAAGCTGTACACTCACTACTTTACATTGTAGCAAAGTGTTATTTCTTCAGTGTTGTCACATGAAAAGATATAATAAAATATTTACAAAAATGTGAGGGGTGTACTCACTTTTGTGAGATACTGTATGCAAACGAGGTGAAACAAATGTCAATGTGAAAAAAATAATAATTCCACAGCAGCACACTAATTACTAAATGCTTTCAAATATATATATATAATTTTATTGTTTATTCTTCTCAATTTTCACAATGCAAAGTGAGTGAACAGAAGAAAAATCTCAATTAAATCAATGTTTGGTGTGACCAACCTTTGGCTTCAAACCACCATCAATTCAATCAATTCCACTTGTAGGTTAAGGCACAGTCTTTAACTGAAACAGAAACAGCTTTGTAGGAGGCCTAAAACTGGGCGAGGAACAGACAATCTCTGATACTAAGGTGAGGTTGTGAAAGACAGCTGTATGTCATACAGTAGGTAATAGAATATGGCATGACTGAGCACAGCAACAAGACAAAAGGTTTCCCCCAGGCAAAGATCTCAAAACAGACTGGGGTTTCAAGATGTCCTGTTCAAGCTCTTTTAAAGAAGCTCAAAGAAACAGGCAACGTTAAGGACTGTAGATACAGTGGTCGGCAACGGATGAAAGACACATCATACTTACTTCCCTTTCCGCATCGAAAGATGTCCAGCAATGCCATCAGCACAGAATTGGTGGAAACCAGTTGGACCCAGGTATACCCATCTATTGTCCATAGAAGTCTGGTCAGAAGTGGTCTTCGTGGAAGAATTGTGACCAAAAAGCCATACCTCCAATTAGGGTTGCCACCTCATCCCTTTAAACCCGAACACATATGAATTACACAGGTTCTGAGGCTAATTTAATGCAGATAAGGCACCAAGTGAGTTTAATTACCACCTTAATCTGCCAGAGAACCTGTGCAATTCATATGTGTTCAGTTTTAAAGGGATGAGGTGGCAACCCTACCTCCAATGTGGAAACAAGACTAAAGCTTGGTACACACGGGACGACGATCGTTCGTACTATCGTCGCAAATCGTATGTTGCATAATGTAACTTGCATACTGACTGCACTACACGATCGTACGACCACAGAAAGAACGTTCAGGTGCATGTAATTAGCATCCGGCCGTTCCTGACTTCGGAGCATGCGTGTTTTGCACAATACAACTTGTTGTACCAACTGCTCTGTACACACGGTACAACGGTGGTATGACCGCTTCTTGGTACGACCAAGTTCTCTAGTTTGCTCATACAACTCCCTTGTACGACCTTCGTATGTTCGGCTGTTCTAATCGCGCATATCGCATACAACGGTCGTAGTACGATCTGTTGTATACGATCGTCGTCCTGTGTGTACGAGGCTTAAGCGACTCAACTATGCACAAAAACATAGGAACTGGGGTGCAGAAAAATGGCAGCAGGTGTTTTTCTGTTTGCCTGGATTTCAACTTTAATGTAATAATAGTAATAATAAAGACTATATTTGTGTGCAAATAATTCACAAAGCTACAGACCTATTTGAATAATGAGCTGTGAATGTAAGCAACAGTTAGAAGCATCAGAAGTGACAACCAGAAGATCTGATCTGGACAACATGCAGATAAGAAAGTGCTATAAACTAGCATGCGTTAAATACCATGACACCTGCTTATTAAGAACTAAATCATTGTACATGTCGCCATTTAATTCAGCCACCTGCCGTTTTTCTTTATAACGCATCTCTTATTATAAACATTTTTCCTTCGCACAGACTGTCACTGCTGAAACCATAATTATCATGTGCAAATTGAAATGTGATTTTTACACTGAACAAGTTAATAAAACAATCTTTCAGGGTGTAAAATGCATATGGTAAAAGCAGAACGCATTCCGGTAAGACTTTCTGAAATACTGGCACATATTATGAATACATTATTCCTATTTGATTTCTACATTAAAATGCAGCATTTGAGGTTCTTCTCAAGTTACAATCATGGAATGTGTGGAAACAAAGTGATAAATGTTTAATTTTTTTTTTATTTGAAAGGAGATCTATGCTGCTATACAAAGAAAAACTTTTCTGGGGAAACGAGAAGCGGGCCAATGCTAATGCAAATTCTAGTCCCCTAGTTGTCAGCATGTCTCTAGCTACGCTATAACAGGGATATGCAATTAGCGGACCTCCAGCTGTTGCAAAACTACAAGTCCCATCATGCCTCTGCCTCTGGGTATCATGCTTGTGGCTGTCAGGGTCTTGCTATGCCTCATGGGACTTGTAGTTCTGCAACAGCTGGAGGTCCACTAATTGCATATCCCTTCTATACTGTAACCAAAAACCTATTGTGCTTGCCTTCAGACTATAACATAAAGTGTTATATATCAGTGGATCGCAAGTAAAAAAGCGTACAATAGTTACATACTTAGTCAGGTTGAAAAAAAGACACAAGTCTAGTTTCAACCTATAAAAGAGAAAGCGAAAAAAAAAAATAACATACAATCCCATATACCAATCCTACACCCACAGTTGATCCAGAAGAAGGCAAAAAATCCTAGCAAAGCATGATCCCATTTGCTCCAGCAGGGGAAAAAATTATTTCCTGATCCCCTGAGAGCCAATTGGATATTCCCTGGATCAACTTTACCTAAAAATGGTAGTATCCAGCTATATTATGTATATTTAACTCCTTTCTTATAGGAATCTACTGAGCTGGTCAGAGACCCCTCTTAAATGAGTCTATTCCATATTTTTATAGCTCTTAGGCTTCATGCACACAGGACTTAAAAAAAACGTCCAAAAAACGTCAGTAGCTTATCAGTGATTTTTTTCAGCTTTTACCAGCGTTATATTACTGCCGTTTTTTCGCGTTTTTAAAGGGCCAGCGTTTTTTGTTTTTTTTTTCCAATTGATCTAAAACATCCAAAAACGTTGGGGATTGAAGTTTTTGAGCGTTTTGGGGCATTTTTGAGTGTCTGAATGTTTTTACAGCTGAAAAACGTCTCTCAGAAGCCTCTGGTCTTGTGTTTTTTTTACAGCTCAAAAACGTCACTGCTAAAAACAGTTGATAACAGCCTATGTGTGCATGAACACATAGGATAACATGATGGAGGGTTTATTGACTGTAGAAAAAACATCTGCAGCTAAAAACAGCTGCTGTAAAACAGTCAAAAAATGTCCTGAAAACGGCGGAGTCAAAAACACCGGTTAACGCTGGTACAGCGTTAGTGAGCATTTTGTGACGTTGGCATCAAAAACACCAAAACGTTACAGCCTCGGAACACGCTGGTCCCGCATTCTCGTTACAGCTCACTAACACCGACGCCCTCTACTGCTCAAAAACGTTGTCATTTTTAGGGGGCCATTGAATAACATGGAGAGCTGTAAAAAACACCCAAAAACGTGGCGTCAAAAAACGCCCGTGTGTATGAGGGTTAAATCTCTTTTCCTCCAGATGTAAAGAGTGCCCCCTTGTCCTCTGTGATGACCTTAAACTGACTAACTCAACACCAAGTTCACTATATGGACCACTTATGTGTTTGTACATGTTGATCATATCCCCTCTTAATCTCCTCTTCTCAAGAGAGAATAAATTCAGATCCTCTATTCTTTCCTCATAGCTGAGCTCCTCCATGCCTCTTATCAGTTTGGTTGCCCTTCTCTTCACTTTCTCTGGTTCACCAATATCTGTTCACCTGTACCTAATGATTTGTACAGGGGCAAATGACATCTCTCTCTCTGGAGTCCATACCTCTCTTAATACAAGAAAAGACTTTGCTCACTTTGGAAACCACAGCTTTGCATTGCATGGTAATATTATTAACCACTTCAATACCAGGCACTCCCCCCGCCCAGACCAATGTTTAGCTTTCAGCAATGTCGCATTTTGAATGACAATTGCACGGTCATGCTACACTGTACCCAAACACATTTTTTATCATTTTTTCCCCATAAATAGAGCTTTCTTTTGGTAGTATTTGATCACCTCTGGGGTTTTTATTTTTTGCGCTATAAATAAAACAAGTTTTTCTTTGTTTCTGTCACAAAACTTTGTAGAGAAGTACATTTTCTCCATCACTGACAAGCACTGATGAGGCTACACTGACAGGCACTGATGAGGCAGTACTGATTGGCACTGATGAGTTGGCACTGATGAGGTGGCACTGATGGGCACTGATGATGAGGCACATATATGCAGCACTGATAAGCAGCACTGGCAGGCACTGATAGGTGGGACTGATAAGTGGCACTGATGGGCACTGATAGATGGCTCTGATGGGCATGATAGGTGGCACTAGGCACTGATAGGTGGCACTGATGGTCACAGATAGGTGGCACTGGTGGGCACTGATAGGCTGCAATGATAGATGGCATCCATCTCCTCCTGGGTGGCATCCAAGATGGCAACTGAGTGCCATCCCTGTTAGGCCCTGTGCCCCTTACCTGGTGGTCCCTGGATGGGCTCCCTGGTGGTCAGGGTGGGCTTCCCTGGTGGTCCTGGGTAGCATCCCTGGTGGTCCCTGGGTGGGCATTCTCTAGTGATCCTGGGTGGCATCCCTTGTGGTCCTGGGTGGCGATCCTCAGGGGGGCTGCACTGATAAACAATCAGCGCAGACCCCCCCTGTCAGGAGAGATGCCGATCGGCTCTCCTCTACTCGTGTCTGCAGACAAAATCCTTCTCTTTGTTCCTCCCAAGACCTCCTGCTCTAGTTCCCTCGTTACCCCCTCACACGCTCACCTCCAGGACTTTTCCTGAACCTCTCGTATACTATGGAACTCCCTACCCCAATCTGTCTGACTATTTACAACTCTGTTTGCTTTTAGAGGATCCCTGAAAACCCTTCTCTTCATAGAAGCCTATCCTGCCCACACCTAACAACTGTACTTTTATTTTCTCCATTAGATCATCCCCCACAGCTTTTACCTTTTGTATCACTTGACCCTCCCTTCTAGATTGTAACCTCTAATGAGCAGGGCCCTCCGATTCCTCCTGTATTGAATTGTATTGTAACTGTACTGTCTGCCCTCATGTTCTAAAGCGCTGCACAAACTGTTGGCGCTATATAAATCCTTTATTATTATAATAAAAATAATAATAGGGATCTCATCAGGTTTACTTTTTAACTTTGACCAGTGTTTCCAACCTCTTAAAACTGTAACAAGGAAAGCTACTGCCTCCTGTAACTCATTTGCATCAGAGGCAAAAAAAAACCAATGCTTTGGAGAATGACCAATAAGATATAAATATGCTCAATTCATGGCTTTGCTTCTGAAAGATTAGATTTCAGTGTTACGATTAAGCCGGTATGGAGGCCCCATCTTGCTATACTGGTAACATTCTAGCTGGCTATACACATTACAATCAGCTTGTGCAATCTCTGTTCATTTTTCTTAAAAGAGCTGTAAAGGCAGAAGGTTTTGTATCTTAACGTATTCTATGCATTAAGATAAAAAAAACCTTCTGTGTGTAGCAGCCCCCCAATAACTTACCTGAGCCCAATCTCTCTCCGGCGATGTTGATCTTAGCCGTTCAGAACACTCCTCCTGATTGGTTGAGAGTCGCAGCTCCATGTCTGAATGGATACACGGAGCTCTGACTTGACTTGGGTGCCCCCTGTAGCAAGCTGCTGCTTGAGGGAGCACTCACCAGAGGGAGGGGCCAGGAGAGCAGAAGAGGGACCCAAGAAGAGGATGATCCGGGCTGCTCTGTGCAAAACCAACTACACAAAGGAGGTAAGTATAACATGTTCATTTCTATGGACTACAGAACTCCTCCGCTCTATGTTATGGAGATAAACAGGGGAGGGGGTGTGGTGTTCTGTAGTCCAAGTTAGGTACGAGAAGCCTAGGGTTAGATTGCTGCTTCTCCAAGATATAGTACAATGAGTTGGTGTTGGAAGTGTGTCACTGGCAGAATCACAAGGTGATTCAGCTTCAGCTGAAGAAGGAGCATACGCTCAGAGAAAGCAACGCCAATCTCCGCACCTCGACACGCCAAACCTGGGAAGTGACGTCATCAACCTGTTTTCAGGACGTCCCTCGGATGCAAGTGCCAGGAGCCACCGTTGCTGGCCATCAGTGACCCTGCAGATGTCTCCCCTGTTTCCATCTCTACTCCTGGGATTCGGCTGAGGACCCTTTCCCTTTGATGCCTGATATCTATCTCTGATGTGCCTGATGCAAGTCGAGGTTTTGTGAGTAGACTTGGTATTGTTTTTAATAAATTCTCCACACAGCTACACTTAGATCGCCTGTGTTTCTCTTCTCGTTTTACCGGCAGAGCCGCTTCTACCTCTCCACAGAGCTGCCTAGTGGACTGTAACTTGCCAACATATGGACTGTTTCTGATTAGAGCCCAAACACCTCAGGCTCCATACATTATTTACATTCACTTGTTTATGCTTATTGTAATTTCTTATGGCTGTTGGTATATGGTTATCATCATTTCCGTTTGTATTACCCCTCCCCAGCCTCCATAATTCCTCTTCCCCCTTAATCTCCAGAGCAGTCCTACTTCTATATCCCATGGCTTTGTGTCTCCTCTTTGCGCCAACCTTTATCCTACTCACCGACACCTGCCACTTGTAGTTCCTCTCCTGGAGATCTCTCCCGCTGTCCTTTCCTGCTCTTTCCTTGTTCCTCTCCGCCAGGATCTCTCTTCTCCTCTGGGATGCACCGGAGCCCCAGGCTGAGGTCACCCCCCCCCAGACTAGGGGCTCCCCCAAGGCCCTGATAGCTTCCACACTATACCATCTCCATCTCTTCCACCTGAACTCTCCTCCCTAACTGGGCTGACCCCAGGTATTTGAGGAAGCCTGTCCCCTGCCAATCCAGAGTTGGGGATTGGTCAGGGTTCCTCAAAATACCTCAGAAAGCCTCACCTCCTTTTCCCCACCCTTTCTTCCAGAACCTTATGAGAAGAAAGGAGGGGTAACCAAGGGGTGTTACTCCCTGCAGTCACCAGTCACTCCCTAGGCTACTCCCATGCCCAGGATCAAAACAATCAGGCCTGACTTCTAGTCAAAAAATCTATAAGTTACAGCGCACATATGATACATACTTCTGTCAGGCTATTTTAAAAGCATCTAAAACGTATGTAGCAAGAAATGCAAAGATACAGGGGTTTGGTCACACTGAATGGCCATGAAGTGCTTAAGCCCACTGACTGCTGCAAAGTACCCCGTTACCAGTGGGAACCTACACTGACCTTAGAGTGAATGCTCCTATCTCTTAAACCATGGAAGCTAACGCCTCTCTTTATGGAAGACCAGAGGACACATCCCATGGATCAGGTGGACACTGATTGGGGCTAATTAAGGAGGATGGGGTTCACCAACCCAAAAAGGTCTGGTCAGGACCCAAGCATAAAGCATACAACAAAACTAGATATTTGGGGGGAACACCCTGCCAAACGCATGGTGCTGCTCGTAATGACCAACAAACAAAAAATCTATAAGTTACAGAGCACACATGATACATACTCCATTCAGTGTGACCAAACCCCGGTATCTTTGCATTTTTTGCTACATACGTTTTAGATGCTTTTAAAATAGCCTGACAGGAGTATGTATCATGTGTGCGCTGTAACTTATAGATTTTTTGTTTGTTGGTCGTTACGAGCAGCACCATGCGTTTGGCAGGGTGTTCCCCCCAAATATCTAGTTTTGCTGACTTCTAGTCAGACCTGAGTAAATTTGCCTTACCTATACAAAAAACCTATCATCTAGCACCTACTTATGGTAGAGGGCGCTACACTTAATTAAGGGCCGGTAATGTCCTAATTTCTGCATACTGGAAAGGTGTTTCTGCATGCATGTTTTTGATACGTTCTGGTGCATTTTAATGCATTCCATATCTGGTGTGTTTTATGCGTCTTCTTGATGCAATTCATAAATGCGGTTTTGTGCTTCTTTCCCCTCTTTTTTTCTTCATCTCAATTCAGGACATGTGCAGGCTGATGCATTTTTGATGCGTTTTGCTGCATTGCAGATGCATTCCGTACAGAAAAAGATATGTTCTCCTCTTATTGACTGCACTGGAATACACCACACAACTAGGGCAATTGGAATACAGGGAGAACACTGTATTCATTTTTGATGGAGATTAAGAATGCACTGGACTGCATCTGGTGTGAACCACCTAATGGCAGATTGACATTATAGCAGAAACATGTGTTTTTCTGTAGAAGAAAAATACAGATCTTTAAAGGGCCCCATTGGCATCTCCACACTGCAGGGAATAAAAGTGCGGAAAAATGCAAGAGATGTTGCATTTTTCCACACCGCGCCACAACTGTCTGCATGTCCCTGCCTTTCTATGCATGGAGTGTCACTTTGTGTTGAAAACTTGGAAAAATGCAAGACACCAGTCACCAGCTGCGATTGCTACCCACTAAATGGAATCCACACTTATATCATCTTCACTTACCAGCATGTCTTTGGAGTGTTGGAGGAAACTGGAGTACCCGGAGGAAACCCAAGCAGGCAGAGGGAGAACATGCAAACTCCAGGCAGGTATTGTTGTGGTTGGGATTGGAAACAGCGACCCTAGTGCTGCTAGGCAGAGGTTCTAACCACTTAGCCTCTGTGCTTTATTTTTTTAAAAATAACATGGCATTACTGTATGTCCCTTTATTTGGATGGATAAGTCAGGGATGAGACTTAAAGAGAAAGTAAACCCTAATGAGTTTTACTTCCTCTTTATTACCCTGCAATGTAAAAGCATAATGGGCTAGTATGCATTGCATATTAGCCCATTATGTGGCACTTACCTGCATTGGAAGCCCGTGCTGTCCTGCGATGTCCCTGCTCCAAGCCGCGTCCATCTTCTGCCCCTCTTCCTTCCGGGGCTGCGATCTCTGGCTCTGTGACTGTCTGGAGTCGTGTGACGTCACTCCCGCGCATGCGCGCAGGAGCCACCAATCATGGCACAATCTCAGTGAAGCAACGTCATGGAGGTCGTTTCTTCACTGCGCATGTGCCTGATGATGTGAGCACATCACAGTACACTGTATATCTCCTAAACCGTGCAGGTTTAGGAGATATGCAGGGAACCTACAGGTGAGCCTTATTATAGACTTATCTGTAGGTTAACGTGGTTGTCAAGGGTTGACAACCACTTTAAAGCAGGACTACACTGCATAAGAGTATGTAGCATTTATTTGCTGGAATCCATCTGCCCTTAGCTAAGGCATGCAGACAGGAGAGTGTGCTTAGCTGAGAAAACCTCTCCCCCCTTTCTGAGGACTCCTGGGATGTAAATATGATATACTTTCCTATCTATTTACTAATGCTAGGAGCATAAGGATTAAAATAGTCAGTGTTGATTGAGAGAGTGAAGTTCTGCTTTAATGTGTAATTATAGTACTGTAGAACTCCAGCTTTGTATATAAAATTAGGAATGCTTTTATAAATACCTCCTTAAGACTGCTCTGGTAATCATTTTCATCAGCCTGGATGGAATAGCAAAAGCAGTTTTTCTTCCTGCTTCATCTGAAAGCATTGCTTCCAGCTGTGTGACAGTAAGCGTTGCACAGCCACTTACTACCAGGAGTAGCAGTCGTTTAGACTCCCCTTTGTAGTCCTTGAGATCACAGAAGTGACACCTAACGTTACCCGTGTTGAAGCTGGATGGGATTGAATGGAGAGCAATCAACATTGAATCCCACCCAGTAATTCTTACCCCCCAAGCCCTATCTGTTTTAATTGCATGCATTAGACAGGAAGAGTTGATATGTTAATACATATTTTTCTAGCGCTAAACAGCTGTGGATGGGTGATCACTTAACCACTTGCTTACTGGGCACTTATATCCCCCTCCTGCCCAGTTCAATTTTCAGCTTTCAGTCACACTTTGAATGACAATTGCACGGTCATGCAACACTGTACCCATATGATTATTTAATCATTTTTTTCACACTAATAGAACTTTTTTTGGGTGATATTTAATCACTACTGGTTTTTTTTTTGCTAAATAAATTTAAAAAGACCAAAATTTTTGAAAAAATAACAAAACATTTTTCATAGTAAAATTTTGCAAACAGGTAATTTTTTTCCTCCATTGATGTGCGCTGATGAGGCTGCACTGATGGGCACTGATAGGCTGCACTGATGGGCACTAATAGGCTGCACCGATGGACACTAGTGATAGCCACTAATAGGGCGGCACTGATAGGTGGCACTGATGGGCATTGATAGGTGGCACTGATGAGGCGGCACTGGTGGGCACTGATCAGGAGGCACTAATGAGGATGCACTGATAGGTGGCACTGATGGGCACTAATAGGTGGCACTAAACGGTGGCACTGAAGGGCACTTAAAGGTGGCACTGATAGGCAGCACTGGTAGGTGGCACTGATGGGCACTGGTAGGTGGCACTGAGAGGTGACACTGATGATAAGGCACTGATTGACAGCACTGATGGGCGCTGGTAGGTGGCACTTGTTAGCAGCACTGGAAGCACTGGTTAGCAGCACTGGTGGGAAAATGTTGGGACCGATGTCCCTTTTACAGAAGCCGGTTATCAGCTTTATTCTTTTCTCCTCATGCTGTGAACGTGAGAGGAAAAAAAGCAGATCAACAGCTCCTTTTACATCATGTGATCAGCTGTCATTGGCTGAGAGCTGGTCACGTGGTAAAGGGCCGTGACTGGCCCTTTACCCCGATCTGTGATCAGCCGAGTCCCAAGGACTCGGCATTCACAGAGAGCGCCTCCCTCAGGGGGCACGTTCAGCGCGAGCATGGGAAGACATCCATGGACACCCTCCCAGCATTTTAAGACCGTGCTGTAGCCATCTTTCGGCTATATCGCGGACATGAAGTGGTTAAAGAGAAGTAGGGACAAAGCTTTTTAGGCCCTACTTCTCCTACAGATCACAGAAGTGCAGTTCATTTTGCACTCCTGTGAACTCTTTTCAGCAGACCGATGGATAAATGCCGCTGTTGGCGAACATTAGTCAGTTGGTCCAGGCTGGGGTTCTACCCATACGCCTGGACTGGCAGCTGGCTCAGCCTCTCAGCTGTGCTGTTGGGAGACTAAGCCAGCTGCTCTCTCCCCAGCCCAGTGCTCCTGTGAGCGCCGGAGGGGCAGAGCAGAGAGATGGTGACTGACAGACATGGCTCCCTGCTCGGAGTGGTGGGAAGAACCCCATACTTCTCTTTTAAAACAGTACTCCCTCACAGAGCT
This sequence comes from Glandirana rugosa, assembly GCA_018402905.1. Lineage (NCBI taxonomy): Eukaryota > Metazoa > Chordata > Amphibia > Anura > Ranidae > Glandirana > Glandirana rugosa. Next base: position 437,242 of record BLSH010232229.1, read on the forward strand.
GTCCATAGCATGCATGAAACTACATAACTTCCAAAGAATCATGGGGCATGCAGTTTTAGGAAATTATGTCAAAAGATCACCAAAGCTTCCTCCTGATGCTCTGGACTTGCAAGAGGCTCATGAGAGAAAAGCACTGGCAAAATCTATAAGCAATCTACAGCAAGTCCCTGTCTTACCTGCTAAATGTTCAGAGCAGCTGCCAATCAACCAACAATGGACTCTGATTATAGTGGTTCAGATTAAAGCACAGGAGGACCACAGGACTCTGGTGCCAAGCTGCTTCAGTATCCTGTTCTTAGAACTGCGACCCCCAGCTTCATCCACCTAAGGGTGGACTTCACCAGCCAATTACTCCAGCCCTCGTGCCACTCCGTGCCCTCACACACCTTGTGTCCACCTTCAGGAGTGTTTGGCAGAAGGTGCAAAAGAGGCCTTCACAACATTACAATTGTCACCAGGTACATGATAAGGTTTTAGGTACACGATGGGAAGAAGGACAATGTCAAAATGAAAATACTTGCAACCTCCACACAGAGAGGATAGATAAATGTTACAGAATCATTGAAAAGAATGAATCTACATTACAAGAGAACCAATGACAGAGGAAATGTTGTTGGCATTATATAATGTGGGAGAATGGAGGCACTGCATACACGTAACTGTAGGGTAGAAGAAGGAGAACACTATTGAAAAAAGAGAAGTAACCCACGTATGGGTTCAAAGTAGAAACAGAAATTGAGAAAACAATAGAAGGAAGGAAAGTGATATGGTATACCACAATGGAGTCAGGGCTGTAAAAGAGATGCCTCAAAGTTTGAGGGTAGAAAATTATCCACGCATGAATCCTTCAATTTTTCAATTAAAGATGTCTGGTGGAAGGGAAATTCGAACAGAGTGTTGCCAACTTTACTGAGCAATGTAGGGCTAAAATGCAGCTACAGAAGCAACCTATTGAATTTTAGGGTACTGTAGTCAAACTGGTAAAAGGTTTGTTCTTTATTGCTTTGAATTAGTAGACTTTCCCCGTCACCGTCACCATTGCTGTTTTTGCACTTCCCTATTGAATATGCAAGCACATTTTCAAATTTGGATAGAGTTAGACAAAAAAAAGTAAATGTAAAACACTGCTGGAATGAGAAAGTCTAATATGTAAATGGGTTATCGTATTAAAACGTCTGTGATGTATTTCTGGTCTTTGTTGTTTCCCCCCTGAGTTTAAAATGCTGCGTGCTAGCTTTACCATGTGGAATGTTTACTACAGATGTCTTTTTTTTTTGCCTGTGGTTCATGAACTTTTTCCCTAGTCAAAAAGGAAGAAGTATTTAACTCTTTTGTTGCACAGTCATGTGTATATATACTAAATTAAGATGTTTGTTATAGAAACAGTGGCTGAAAAGCTGTAAATGACGTTCCAGTTCACCAGTCAGTGGAAATATGTGATCCGTGGAGAAAGTTAAAGCTGAACTCCAGGCATAAAGCTAAATACACAGATGAAATTCAAAAATAGGAATTGTTTTACCTGCCAGAGGATTTACCTTTCTGTCCATCCAGGTCTCAGATTTACGCAGCTCTGCCACATGCCACAGCTCTATCTGCCTGGGAAGGAAACCTGATCTTTCCCCCCTGCAATTCAGTAACACTTGCATGTCTTCACCCTACCCCCACTTGGTTCAGCTTTAAAGTAGACCTTTCCCACCTAAACACAAAATGAAATAGTGCTTGCAGTTTTGCATGCTAATATACAGTCAGGTCCATAAATATTGGGACATCGACACAATTCTAATCTTTTTGGCTCTATACACCACCACAATGGATTTGAAATGAAACTAACAAGATGTGCTTTAACTGCAGACTTTCAGCTTTAATTTGAGGGTATTTACATCCAAATCAGGTGAATGGTGTAGGAATTACAACAGTTTGTATATGTGCCTCCCACTTTTTAAGGGACCAAAAGTAATGGGACAATTGGCTACTCAGCTGTTCCATGGCCAGGTGTGTATTATTCCCTCATTATCCCATTTACAAGGAGCAAATAAAAAGGCCCAGAGTTCATTTCAAGTGTGCTATTTGCATTTGGAATCTGTTGCTGTCAACTCTCAATATGAGATCCAAAGAGCTGTCACTATCAGTGAAGCAAGCCATCATCAGGCTGAAAAAACAAAACAAACCCATCAGAGAGATAGCAAAAACATTAGGTGTGGCCAAATCAACCATTTGGAACATCCTTAAAAAGAAAGAATGCACCGGTGAGCTCAGCAACACCAAAAGACCCAGAAGACCACGGAAAACAACTGTGGTGGATGACCGAAGAATTCTTTCCCTGGTGAAGAAAACACCCTTCACAACAGTTGGCCAGGTCAAGAAAACTCTCCAGGAGGTAGCTGTATGTGTGTCAAAGACAACAATCAAGAGAAGACTTCACCAGAGTGTATATAGAGGGTTCACCACAAGATGTAAACCATTGGTGAGCCTCAAAAACAGGAAGGCCAGATTAGAGTTTGCCAAACAACATCTAAAAAAGCCTTCACAGTTCTGGAACAACATCCTATGGACAGATGAGACCAAGATCAACTTGTACCAGAGTGATGGGAAGAGAAGAGTATGGAGAAGGAAAGGAACTGCTCCTGACTGTAAAAACATCCTCAAATTCTATGGTTATTAAAATAATTTCTATTTGCCAATAATTTGTTTTTACCTTTGAAAAATAAACACTTCTTTGTTTCCTAAGGCCCCGGTGATGTAACCCAGACCACACAGATGCACCTGGGAAGACTACTTCACCTATACAGAGCAGGTTTGTCAGTCAACAGTATGAACATGTTTACTAGAGGAGAGAAATGACCAATGAGTTCATCAGTGTACTGCTTCTCTTTCATAGTCTATTTTTGGTATTAGCTTAAAGGCTCACATTGAAGAATTGATGGTTCGATCTTAAGGGCAAAATATAATAATACAAATTGATGCAGCGCTATATCTAATAACTGATAAAGCAATACATGGTGTTCATAATAAATAACGTGATAGCAAATTTGTATTCCAATAATTAATTGAACAAAAAAAAAAATAAAACCCTTCAATCTTCAAACTGCAAAATAAATGAAATAAAAAATAAAAATAAAAAATATATATCATAAATATTTCATAAGTGCAATATATCAATTTTCAGTGCAACTCTACAAATCATCAGTGCAAAAAAAAATCATCAGTGCAAAGTAACAACAACAAGAAAAAATCAAGTAAAAAGATATAAATATAATATATAAAGTGACTAAAGTGCAGGCACTGTACCCAATCACCAGTTTTATCAATTCAAAGAAGCCTAGATGAAAAATCCCATCAACAATGGTGTATGTATGATATTAGTGAAACCAATCAGTCTTTAAACTTCAGTGGCTTCAAACTTAAAGTTGTGCTCCACCAATGTGCAGGGTGCCAGCTTGACTGAAAAGAAGACCTACACAGGTCTTATAATGCGTTTTAGATATAGTGGACAATATGTAATGATGGCAGAGATTCATAAAGTGTAGTAATTCAAGTAAAGTTTATTTAAAATAGATAGCAACTTACATTAAAAATTACACTCAAGTGCAAGTGTAACTGACAGCGTGGTCAGGCACAAGGGAAAGCTAGAGAATCTGAACTTGCGGGCACACCCTTGGCCCCTAAAGTGATATCTCTATTTGAGGGGAGAGTTTTTTGTTGCTGTTTGGGTATCCTGTAAATCTTATGCCTAGTGGCCACAATGAGAAAATTGGACGAAAAATAGCACTTTAGAAGTGATCGTGCAATAATCTGACCTTTGGTACACAGCTTTCGAGAGCCGATCATGACAGTTCATGCTAAATTATCCGAAGGGACAAACACAAACATTTTTGTTGTGCAATACCAGATCAAAAAATTTTCTTTAACAGGTTCCCGACCGCGCACCGTGTTTTCATGACGGCAGTCAGGACGCTGAGCGCGAATCGCCGTAAATAAGCGGCGATCTGCATTCAGCCACCAGGGGGCGCGCGCACCCGCCGCACTCCTGAGGAGTGTGCCCGCGGCTCGGGCGGACCCGATGTCCGCCGGCGAGCCGCGATGAGCGGCTACAGGGAGAGAATGGGGAACCGCCGATGTAAACACGGCGGTTCCCCGCTCTTTTAATGGGGGCATGAGAGATCTACTGATCCCTGTCACTGGGATCAGTTAGATCTCTCATGCCCATGTTAGCCCAACCCCCCCACAGTAAGAACACACCCAGGGAACACAGTTAACCCCTAGCTCTCCCCCCCAGGTTAACCCTTTCACTGCCAATGACATTTATACAGTAATCAGTGGACATTTAAATTTCTGATCGCTGAATAAATGTCATTGGTCCCAAAAAAGTGTCAAAAATGCCCGACATGTCCGCCCCAATATCGCATTACCGCTAAAAATCGCAGATCGCCGCCATTACTAGTAAAAAATAAAAAAAAAATAAAAACCCCAGAAATGAATTCTCACCATCCGTAAACGCGGCCACTTTTGCGCAAACCAATCAATAAACGCAGATTGCGATTTTTTTTATCACAAATATGAGGAATTATATAAATCGGCCAAAAACGGTGAAAAAAATGTTTTTTTATATTTTTTTTTTATTTGAATTTTAGCAAAAAGTAAGAAATGTGGGTTTTTTTGCAAAATGGTCGCTCTTCTTTTGTTTATAGCGGCGATAAGAAATGACGCAGAGGCGATCAAATACCACCAAAAGAAAGCTCTATTTGTGGGAAAAAAAGGACGCAAATTTTGTTTGGGTGCAACGTCACACGACTGCGCAATTGTCAGTTAAAGCGACGCAGCGCCGAATCGCAAAAAGTGCTCTGGTCCTAAAGCTGCAAAACCTTCCGGTTGGTAAGTGGTTAATCAGTATTAAATATACTGTTAAACAGTATTCGTCCGAAAAAATCAAGTGACCAAGAACACGCATGCTCGGAAATTAAAGAATACATTACAACACAATACAATACAATACATTACATCACTTCCAAAGTTGTATTCTGTCGTACAAGAATTTTCATAACTTTAGGAACCTCTTAATTTTCCATATGATGCTAGCATGCAAAAAAAATACTTTGTCCAATATTCTCATCATGTGTATGAGGTTTAATACTTCTTTCACTTGGACTCTGAGCCAATAAAACCCTACAAGCAAAGATTGCCCGAGAATGACCAAGTGGACTTCAGTCATTTAGTTACTGTTTGTGGTTCAGTGAGTGATGTGGGGCACAACTAACCCAGTGCACCAGTAGAAAGGCTAGGATGGCCTGAAAAGTGCATCTCCTTAGGGTGTCATTGTTACACAAATCTTGGGTAAGTAAAACAGTTCAGGTGTAAGTACCTCAACTGTTTATTAAGAAAAAAACAATTTTACCAGAAAAAAATAAAGACTGTTTATTGCCTAAATATTTAGGCTTGAGCTACCCTCTAGACTTGTGCACAATGGAAAATTTTGTTTCATTTGGTGTCGTTTCGATTCATAAAATACATAATTTCATTCTGTTATATTCGTTATGTTATGTTGATTAATTTTCGGAAAATACGTTATTTTCGTAGTGTCTATATTCGTTACCGAATCAATTTGGTTTGTATGTATATTGATTTGATTCAATATATATGTACTGTATATATATATATATATATATATATATATATATATATATATATATATATACAGTATCTCACAAAAGTGAGTACACCCCTCAAATTTTTGTAAATATTTTATTTATCTTTTCATGTGTCAACACTGAAGAAATGACACTTTGCTACAATGTAAAGTAGTGAGTGTACAGCTTGTATAACAGTGTAAATTTGCTGCCCTCCCAAAATAACTCAACACACAGCCATTCATGTTTAAACCACTGGCAACAAAAGTGAGTACACCCCTAAGTGAAAATGTCCAAACTGAGCCCAAAGTGTCGATATTTTGTGTGGCCACCATTATTTTCCAGAACTGTCTTAGCCCTCTTAGGCATGGAGTTCACCAGAGATTCACATGTTGCCCCTTCCACTCCTCCATGGTGACATAAAGGAGCTGGGGGATGTTAGAAACCTTGCGCTCCTCCACCTTCCGTTTGAGGATGCCTCACAGATGCTCAATAGGTTTTAGGTCTGGAGACATGCTTGGCCAGACCATTACCTTTACCCTCAGCTTCTTTAGCAAGGCAGTCATTGTCTTGGAGGTGCGTTTGGGGTCGTTATGTTGGAATACTGCCCTGTGGTCCAGTCTCCGAAGGGAGGGGATCATGCTCTGCTTCAGTATGTCACAGTACATGGTGTTATTCATGGTTCCGTCAATGAACTGTAGCTCACCAGTGCCAGCAGCACTCATACAGCCCCAGACCATGATACTCCCACCACCATGCTTGACTGTAGGCAAGACACACTTGTCTTTGTACTCCTCACTTGGTTCCCACCACACATGCTTGACACCATCTGAACCAAATAAGTTTATCTCGGTCTCATCAGACCATAGGACATGGTTCCAGTAATCCATGTCTTTAGCCTGCTTGTCTTCAACAAACTGTTTGCAGGCTTTCTTGTGCATCATCTTTAGAAGAGACTACCTTCTGTGACGACAGCCATGCAGACCAATTTAATGCACTGTGCGGCGTATGGTCTAAGCACTGACAGGCTGACCCCCCACCCCTTCAACCTCTGCAGCACTCATACGTCTATTTCCCAAAGGCAACCTCTGGATATGACGCTGAGCATGTGCACTCAACTTCTTTGGTCAACCATGACAAAGCCTTTTCTGAGTGGAACCTGTCCTGTTAAACAGCTGTATGGTCTTGGCCACTGTGATGCAGCTCAGTTTCAGGGTCTTGGCAATCTTCTTATAGCCTAGACCATCTTTATGTAGAGCAACAATTCTTTTTTTCAGATCCTTTGAGAGTTCTTTGCCATGAAGTGCCATGTTGAATTTCCAGTGACCAGTATGAGAGAGTGAGAGCGATAACACCAAATTTAACACACCTGCTCCCCATTCACACCTGAGATCTTGTAACTCTAACGAGTCACATGACACTGGGGAGGGAAAATGGCTAATTGGGCCTTATTTGGACATTTTCACTTAGGGGTGTACTCACTTTTATTGCTAGAGGTTTAGACATCAATGGCTGTGTGTTGAGTTATTTTGAGGGGACAGCAAATTTACACTGTTATACAAGCTGTACACTCTCTACTTTACATTGTAGCAAAGTGTAATTTCTTCAGTGTTGTCACATGAAAAGATATAATGAAATAATTACAAAAATGTGAGGGGTGTACTCACTTTTGTGAGATAGTGTATATATATATATATATATATATATATATAAATATATAAATATACGTGATAATGATTTGTAGTTTGGAAAGTAGTTTGTTTATTTAATCCATTAACACACACAATGACAATATCTCTTCTCCTATGCTCAAATACAATACAACACCCTTCTCACTCAGTTCTCAGGAATGCACTTTGTCAGTAATCCAACCTCCAACACAAAATGAATCAACAGATTGGATTGTAAAACTTACTCTGCGTTGACTTTTTGTTTAATTAGACTTTTAACAAATAAACTAATCATATTGAATGAATTCTTTATTTTTGTTATAATTTCTTTCGTATTCGTTGAAATTCTTTTTTTTTTCTATGCAAAATTTGGCTGAATTTAGATTTGTTACAAAACTACCGGTAATTGCACATGTCTACTACATTCTAAAGAAGCCATTCTCAACCAGGGTTCCGTTGAACCCTAAGGTTTCTCCACAGTTTGCTAGGGGGTCCTTGGGCTGTGGCTGAATAACCTTCTATTTGATGGCACCTACTTAGTGCCTAGGCCAAAGTCCTTTGGCAAAACCAGCAGCAAGACACCAATGATCTTTTTAGCTATCTTTAAAGCATTTGTAAAGGTAATTTTTTTTTGTAAAAATAATGAACATGTTTTACTTACCTTCTCTGTGCTAAAGTATTGAGATATGACTTAGTTAAGTATAAAGGGGAGTGAGGGGGGAGATACTTCCACTGGAACATGTTTTACCTTAATTAAGGAAATGCACTAAAGTAAAAAATGTTCTGCTTTTAGAACCACTTTAAGGGTGGCATTGTGACCACCACTGTAATGGTTGCACTCTTCCTACTTACCACCAATGTAATAAACATTTTTCCTATTGAACCTCTGGGGCAAAAATAATTGAGAAAGGCTGCTCTAAAGTGACTCTATCTAAACAAAAATAGCTTGAAAAATTATTTTTTTATACTTACTCTTTTGGTGAACCGTGTATTGAAAAGCTGCTACTTGGCCACGTTCACCCCCCCCCCCCC
>BLSH010232229.1:461156-503958 GCA_018402905.1 Glandirana rugosa
GTAACAGACTAAAAATTGGAGAACGGCTGGCGGCTAGCCGTAGACTGCCGCTGTTCCACCGCGAGGACGCGTTTAGCGGCAGCATACTGCCGCCGACGTTCTAGCGCGAGTGACACAGGCCCCTCCCGGTCCCTCGCCCACGCCGCCTCAGCTAGAGGCGGCCGGTGGGCGCTACGGGGGTGTTCCCTGGGCGTGTTCTAACTGTGGGGGGACTGCCCTAGCTGGGGAAGGGAAGTGATCACACCTTCTGTGTAGAGGAAGGCTGTGATCACAGCCCTTCCCCCTTCACAAAACGGAGGTCCGTGTTTACTTACACGGACTTCCGTTCTTTCACTCCGGGGGGGGGGCATCGCGGGTGGCCGGCGGAGATCGACTCCGCCGCACCCGCTCCCTGGCCCTCCCCGGACACAGTGAGCGCGATCTTGCAGCCGCCGTCATACGACGGCGATTTGCGCAGGAGCGCCACCTTGTCGCCGTCAGATGCCGATCGGCGGTCGGCAAGAGGTTAAAAATCAGACAATGTGATTTTCTGGATTTTTTTTTTTTCTCATTCTGTCTCTCACAGTTGAAGGGTACCTATGCTGAAAATTACAGGCCTCACATCTTTTTTAAGTGGGGAAACTTGCACAATTGGTGGCTGACTAAATACTTTTTTGCCCCACTGTATATGTGCTGGAGATCCCCTAAGTCACCACTATCATGTTTAGTGTTGAGTTTAGTCAGTTATTATAAGCTGTCAGACTCGTAAAAATTGTACAGTTATTGCATGTATATTATCTAGTATCTACAACTTGTTTCAATGGAAGCCTCATTAAGCATGGTTGACGATACCCAAATAATGAAAATAATTGTCAACCCCTCTAAAAGCTTTTCAGATTACATAAATCAATAAAATCAAATTCATTTAAAGAGCTTGTGGTATCAGCTTGAAACAAAAGAAAATTAATATAGATGCGCTGGGACAAATAAAAAGATAATTCTATCTATAAATCATTCTTATTTTTTTAATATCTAGAATCTCTTATTGTTATATCAGCAATGGCTTAATCCTAGTACACACCAAAACTGACTGCTCCAGATGGAGCTGCTGTACTAACAATCGGATGGGGATAGCTTGCCCACCAGAACACTCCGGTTAGTGCTCTCAGCCATTGGCTGAGAGCACTAATCGGGAGCCAGTCGGCTGCTGGTTTTCCAGCATACACGTCCGACAAAGTCCGGTCGAACGCCCGACTTCTGCTGGACCAGCTGCCATACACACGGGCTGAATGTCGGACAGTTTTTATTGAACCTGTCGATGTTGCCTGACATTCGGCCCGTGTGTACTAGGCTTTAGAGTTAACCTGTCACAAACTGGCACAATTAAAACTGTACTTAGAAATGTCAGTAAAGGAAAAAGTTCCCCTATAATAACATCATTCTCAGACACTCATTCCTTTTCTTTTCTCACCCACTTGGTGGCTAGTCCAGGGCTGTAACATGGAAGAGAGTCCTCAGTCCTGTGTAGGCTTCTACTAGAGCGACTCAGAGCTTACAAAGAAATTGACCAAAAAGAGCAGTAGGTTAGTGAAGGATGGAGGAGTATCTTCTATTGGAGAGGGAATGTTAATGCAAATAGTTTACTTTGACCTGAAAACAAAGCACAGGTTTCCTTTACATTTATTTATCTGGCACAGCATGGATGGGTGCACAGTCCAATGACCGGAAATCTCACCACAGACTGCTTCACATGCCCTCAGCACTGCTATTGATCCTTTCCCCAGTTTTTGCATATCTGAAAATGGAAGGTAGGTGGTCACATTTGGCATGACTAGAGGGTAGTGCTGCAGCGGTCATGGCTTTGGCAATACTGCTTCTGGAAGGCCCATTTTCAAACACTAGGTCTAACAAACACTTTCTAAAGTGTTTGTAAGGTTGGTCTAGCTCATTGTCAAGTATACCGACTGCAGGAATGGCCAGATCTGTGTAGCTACACTTAGGAAAGCAAGTTTAAAAACATTGAAACAAACCACACCCAAACACCAGTAAACAGGATACACAGCAAATGTAAATATACAAGTGATACATAACCAAATAATAAAATACTTAACAAGCAACCTAATTAAGTAATAGAAAGCATAACTAGCAAACTAACAATATACAATATATACAAAATGGGGAAAACAGAAAAACAGGGTAACACCAGAGATGCAAGGAAGGGGGGAACCAGGACTGGGATCAGGAACAAGGGAAGGAGATACAAGGCAGCAGGTTACATCATGCAGGGCAAGAGCAAGATCAGGAGCATGGTCAGGAAAAATTGGCATGCAGCTTCTGGCAGGCAGGCAAAACACTGAAGCACTAGGTACTAGTAGAGGAGGAACTAAATACCCTCCCACCAGCCAGCATCAGGTGGAGACGGATTACTGAGATCTGCTGGTGGACCCTTGAACTACAACCTTCCGCTCTGGGAACTACAGTGACACCAGCAGGTGATCCAGGTCCGGATACTAATGCTACCTCTATGATGCTGCCTATGTACATGAATGGGATGGAATGAATGGAAGCGCCACAGCGGTTGAGGTAGTGATGTCACTTTCTAAGCCATGCAATAGGGCTTCCCCACAGTGACTACTGTGTAATTACAGTGTGGGTCTGTCTAGCAGTGCAGCCATTAGCTGCCATTAGCACCTTTGTATACAGTAGAGAGGATTGTGAGGGCTCTGTGTATGATCCTCTGGTCTTCTGGTGGGCTAGTCCAAGTCTAGCTATATAAAACTTCATATCTCCCTGTATACTGTACATAAGCTTGTCACAGTAGTGAACATGAAGCCTGAAAGATGAAAACTCTAGCATGCCCAGTATTAGCTGACACCCATCGTACTGTCTCTGAATAAATAGCTACTGGCTCGCCATCCAGGTTTTTAGCTGTGATGTGATGATTGATTGGGCACTTTCCAGCATACTGTATGCACATAGTTCAGTATTGTTTGAGTTCACTGACTGCACAGCCAGACACACCTCACATTCAATAGATGTGTGTCAACACTCTACACATATGACTGATTATCACAAGCCATAGTTTGAGAAGAATAAATTCCCTCACAATCAATGCGGTTTAGTGTATTTAGGTTACTGATTTTGTAAGTCTTCAGTACAAACTGTTACAAATCTATATTATCCAAGTGACAACAAGAAAATTGCATAACTGTACAAAATGTCAAATAGCGCAAGTGTGAAATAATGCTCTACGTATGGACCAACACAGTTCTGTTCCTACACTGCAATTTGGCTCGTGTAGGAAGCTGGACCCAGATACATCAGGTATCTTCTTCTTGTGAGATGTTGGACCAGCATGCCAGGCATGTTTTGTGCTATGTTAACTTTGCCTTAATATGAACATGCTCCCATGTTATGGACATTCAACTATTTACATATTCTTAACAAACAGTAAGTACATTTCAAAACAAGATCTGAGTTCTGTAGCTGCAGGTACTGTGGAGCAATTCATTCTCCAAATTCACAGTAAAAGCACTGAAGGCATTCAAGTCGACTGACTCAAAAGCTCAGTGCCCCTGCTCTCCCTTCTCTTCCCTGTATTTACTTTAGAGGTTATAAGGCTGGAAGGTTGTGTGGGGGAAAGTAAGCTGAACTGGCTTACAAAATGATTGCAGTGCTTCTACTGTGAATTTTGAGGATGGATTGCTCCGTAGTGCCTGTAGCTACAGAGCTCAATGAGATCTTGTTTTGAATGTTATTTACTGCTTGTTAAGAATAGTTGAAAGTTTATGTTCTAAACCAGGAGTGTTAAACCATTTGAAGAGCGAGGGGCACTTCAGTGATATGGTAACCGGTCGTGGGCCACAATGAACTATGAAGATTTACCACCCCTCTAAAACTGCAAATGTAAACAAGCCTTTAATGTCCTGAGTTCCCTATAAGGCTTCTTTCACAGTGATGCGCTGTGGCAGTGCACCTGTAGCTTTCCTTGTTGTTCGACTTATTGCCTGGGAACACTATGTTTGTCACAGCCATGTTCATTGAAGCGCCTGTGCTCCCTAAAACATTTGTATAAGGGCCTGATGGTTCTCCCTACGTAAAATAAGCTACACAGGCATGTCAGACAATATACAACATACTCCGTAGAGCAGTTGTAAAACTCTCTAATGGGGTAGGTTTTGCCTTCGACAGTAAATGTTTTCTGTCCATGCTGTACAAACTCACAGGTAAGACAAAGTTTCTTTTTACACCGGAACATACCAATGAGGGAGATGAGGGTAATGGACCGTGAGGTAGATTGCTCATGTGAGCCTTTTAGTTTGCTAGGGGCCAGCTTGCTTTTTAAACTCTTGGCTCTATGATAGGATACCTTGGGATGCTCAGTGAGGGTTGATGATAAGAAGGGATCTTCTAACAATATAGACCAATGTTTCCGTAGGATCCTTTCCATCCTTTTTTATTGAGCATGGAATTGAGTGGTGAAACGAAGAGGTTGTGCAGAGCAGACCGTTGACTTTGGGTGGCGTGGGGACTTGTGAAGGTAGGACTGAAAAGCTTCCTGGACAAGGGGACTGGGATACCCCTTGTCCAGGAATTTTTTGGTGAGATGGTTACCATGGGTAACATAGTCCTCGTCACAAGTGCAGTTATTGCGAAGACGGCAATACTGACTCCTGGGAATATTATGAATCCATCTAGGGTGGTAGCAACTTTGAAAGTGGATTTAGGAATTGCTAGCCGTGGGTTTGGCATAATTTTTGGCAAAAATCTTAGGGCTATCATGGCACAATTCTAGATCCAGGAAAGCAAGTGTGTCCAGACCTTGTACATAAGTAAAGGAGAGTCCTAAAGTGTTGTTGTTGCAGTGTGCTGCAAACGTTTCAACGGTATGTTTAGGTCCATCCCAGGTGATAACAATATCTTCTATATATCGGCCATAAAAACTATATGCGCTGCTATAGGATTTTTGTTGTTGATGTAGAGGTGTTCCCAAAAACCCATAGTGAGATTGGCATAGCTGGGGGCAAAATTTGGCCCCATAGCTGTGTATATAAAACGCAGAAGCACTGGCGCTCATATGGGAAAGTGACTGCACCAAACAAGATTAGTAAAAATCTGTATATACAGATGTACCAGTCCAATAGTCCATGGGAATTATAGTTGGTGTGATAGACAAGTGCACCAGTGGGAGTCGCTGGTATGTAAGGTAGCTGCCGTCCCCAGAGTGTGTCCACTGACTCTGTGCAGTAGAGAGAAGAAAAGTAGGAGAGGAAGGCACACCTAAGTGTAGAATTTAAAAGGTGTTTTATTGCACAAAAACCAATGCACTTACAGGATTGTAGTAAAATCACGCATGTAAATCCTCCTCCTCAACGGGTGCTGCCGCTGTCTGTGGGTTCCTCCAGGATGGGTCACTAGAAGGAGAGCCGGGGCTGCATGCAGAGAGACACCTGGAATCCATGGTGGACACCGCAGGCCGGGGGAGGGAGGTCAGAATAGTCCAATGGGCTACGCCTAACAGCTCCTTCTACTGGCCTGATGCACACTAGTAGCGTGCTGTGTTAAAAAGACTGAGTATGATTGACCTCGGCCGTGGGACTACAATGTCCAGCTGTCCCAAATATGCACTAAATTTACAATACTTTTACAATGAACAGGATCAAGGTCAAATAAGGTTATACATGAATAAAATCAAATATAAATTTCATAAAAAACTGATAAAACACAAAAACGAATTTATTCAGATGGGGGGGGGAGTATACTCTCCATGTTTTTATACTTCTCATGGAACTGCGTGGTGAAGCGTAAGGGTTGGATGTCCTTATCGTGTGTGATTTTTGACCAAAGGGGGTGACTATATTGTTCAAAGGCTTCAGATACCAATGCAGGTGGGTAACCTTTATCCAGGATATTTTTGCTAAGGAGCTTGCCCTGTACAAGGTAATCTATTTAAGAGTATTCATAAACACTTCCAACGATTCTACATTACCATCCCAATAAATAGGATATCATCAAAGCGTGACTCACGATTTTTGTTGGTTTCGAGAATAAAGTCTACCTCCAAAAAAAAGGCGTGGCAATGGGGACTAAATTTGCCCTCAGCCTATCAAATTTATTCATGTTGAATTGGGAAAGAGAAAAGATATATAACCAGCAATGGGAACATCTGGTGTTCTAGAAATGCTTTATTGACGATATCCTATTTATTTGGGATGGTAATGCAGAATCGTAACATGTGCAGCGCATATAATCTAGTGACAGTGCACACATATGAATAGTCCACATAAAGTTCATTCCATACAAAGGACTAGATGAAAGGTGTATGAAAGATTCCGCAGGTGAAAAGAATTCCTTTTAGACAAAACATCAGTGTATATTCCCTTCACCAATAGCTGAAGTGCCTCCTCACCTCAATATCTGACCCCTTTATTACCAGCCGGTCAGACACGCTTGTTTCCCGCAATATGGGGAAGATAGGAAAGCAGCTCTCCTGGCTCCAGCACTAATCACACAGCCTTCTGTCTCTCATGAGCTCCCAGACCAACCAGCGATCAAATGATTATGACAAATCTAAGTGCTCTCTATATGTTAAATCCACTATTTTATTAATAAAAAATGTTGCACTCACATGTAGGCAGCTTTAAAAGGACATGTATAAGAAGGTAACACAGCGATCTTCAGTATCATAGATCATGGATCGATGGACAGCAGTGGGTGATGTCAGTCCAGGCTCATCCCCCTGAATCGTTGCAGAATCATTGGAAGCATTTATGAATATCTTACTACTAATGACCTGAATATCCAGTTGATTTTCTCCACTAGTCCCATTCAAATAACTTTTTTAGATCTGTCCATTATGGTAAAAGATGGGGAATTGTGCGCAAAAACCTTATTTAAAGCCACAGACAGAAACAGCTATATTCCGACTACAAGCTGTCACCATCCTACATGGCTACGAAACATTCCAAAAGGTCAGTTCACAAGGATCAAGTGAAACTGTAAAAATGACACCAATTATCTTGAACAATCTGAGATTTTAAAGAAAAGGTTTTTAGCCTAAGGCTATCAGGAGGATGTCTTACAGAGAACAATTATGGAAGTGGAAGTAGAGAATCTTCACTCACCGATAAAAGGGATAATGAAGGTAGAGAAATGTTCTGCCCTTTCATTACAAACTACTCCGTACAACATTATGAAATTGAAAAAAATTATTAAAAAGAGATGGGGCATCCTGAGGGCTGATCCCATTTTAGGGAACTCTCTCCCGGAGGTTAACCAAGACTACTCAAATTTTTCCTTTGGCCCTGAAAAAACACCATATAGGACTAAACTCTCATCGAAAGTATTAAATCTTCACATCCATTTTAGGACCAGTTTTACATTGTTCCAAAGTTCCTGTGCATATTTGCAACTCCAGAAGGCATGTCTACGTGTTTTGATACCTAAACAGTTCGATCTTGGGCACACACTGGGTGCCACTAAACCACGTTTATGCTGAAACTCTCTTGTGGTCAAACATTGCGTAATGATTTGCAAGGTTATATCTTGTTGATTATTAGTTAGACTCTTTACTGTTATGTTTTTCCATATCAGTTTACATTTCTATTCCGAAAAGTTTTCAATTCCTACCACCACATCTCTTTTCTTAATTTCTTCAATTATTTTCCTATGATTCATCAATGTTTCCACTGGCAACTTTTGCAGATTGTATTCCTTGACAGTTTTTTTCAAAATTAAATAAAACTTAGGTGGGTCCAAACAATATGGGTTTCGTAAAGAGAGCTTCATGAGCTCATATCTTCTGAAAATGTAACCAACACAATAACTCATCATTTTGTATGAAAAATCTTGACCTTGAAAAATAACTGTTGCACAATATGCCAAATACTTTGCTCTGACAAAACGTTGTATATCCATCATATTTCTCCCTCCTTTTCCTTTATCTTGACACAAAGTCTTCCGCTTTACTCTTTCCATAGTTGATTTCCAGAAAAAAGAAAAACATAATTTGATAATGTTTTTCAAAACTTTGTCTTCACATGGAAAATCCATGGCTACATACAATATCATTGGGAGGATTACTTGTTTAAGAACAGGCATCTAACCCTCCATTGTTAGATCTCTACATTCCCAAAATAACAGCTTCTTCTTTACTCTTTCAAGTGAGGATTGCCAAGTCTTATATCCATTGTTGTTTCCATCAAAAATGATGCCTAGGATTTTTATCTCTTCTGCCATTTTAACTTTAATCCCCTCCACACTACACCATCTTCAAAACCAGAAAACTCCAGATTTTTCACAGTTAACCGAAAACCCAGATGCGTTCTTGAACTCCTCCACTTCCTTAATAGCTAGTTTTACAGATACCACATCTCGGCAAAAAATAGTCAAATCGTCCATATGCACCATTGTTTTTATTTCATTTAGAGTTCCCGGGATTTCTGCACCCCTTATGCTCTTTGTTCTGTTCAAAGAGCAAAGCATTGGCTCCAAAGAACAAACAAAAATGATGGGTGATAATGGGCACCCCTGTTTCACTCCACATTTCAGTTGAACTCCCAAAGACAAACATCCATTTATCAGAGTTAAAGAGTAAATTACCTTATCATAGGCCTTCACAAAGTCAATTGAAACTGCAGCTAGTTTCCCTCCTCTCTTTTTAGTGTACCAAATTATATCTCTAGTCACAGATAGATTTCATAGACTTTTCCTACCAGGTATTGCGCATGTTTGCATTTCATTTATGACTTTGCCCAAAACGTTTTTGAAAAGGTTGACCAGTACTTTTGAAAAGATTTTATAATCTGTATTAAAGAGAGTTATTGGTCTCCAGTTTTTGAGGCTTTCTTTTTCTCCTTTTTTGAAAATGAATGTAACTGTGCTGGCCTTCCAAGATTTCGGCATCCTATGCTCATTCGCACATTTTAGCAAAAGCTCTAATAAATCCTTTTTAATAGGCTCCCAAAATAAAATATAATATTCAATGGGTAGACCATCACACCCTGGTGTTTTATTTCTTTTAAAGTCTCACTTTCATTTAGCTCTCTATCTAGCCAGACCTGGCCCTCTTTTCCTAATTTATTCTCAAGTTTCCCTAAAAAATGATCTTCAAAAAAAAGTCAGTCTTCCCTGGGGTAAACAAATTTTGGTAGAAGAGATCTGCCTTTTTTAACATTGCCTCAACACCTACCTCTCCTTCTAGCTTATTTAAGTAACCTTTTTTACCAGCAATTTTCTTGAAAAAATAACTTATACATTTCTCATTATTTTCCAATTCATCCACTTTGGCCTGGAAAATTATCTGTTTTCCTTTTTCTTCAATATGGGCCTTTGTCTGACTTTTAATTTAGCTAATTTCCTTTTAAAAGCACAAACCAAACTTTTTTTAGCAAAACTAATTCAGACAAGCAAAAAAGTCTCTTTTTTCTTTGGCATTTTCTTTACTTTTCCGTATTAAGAAAAAATTTGTCTTATCTTAAAGAACCTCCCACCACTTCAGAATGTCTATTTCATTCCTTTCCTGGCTCCATTTTTGATACATTTGTACATATTCTCTCCTTATCTCCGTTTTTTCCAACAAAGAGGTATTAGGTTTCCACAGGCCCATTTTTGTATTTTTTGGGCTTCCCAACTTATATTCACCCCTAATCAACACATGGTCTGAGAAAACTACTGGAACTGATGTAAAATCCACTATTTCCACTCCTCTTGACACAAAAAGGTAGTCGATTCTGGATTTATTCAGACTATTGGCCTAAGTTATCTATGTTCCTCTTTTACTTCAAGCTCACGTCTTCTACTGTGTTTTTTAAAATTCTTGCCGAATAATTTGTCTTATCATTTTTTCCTGCTCTCTCTCTCTAGTTTCTCCTGGCCAGATGCAATTTAGATCCCCACCAATAATTAGTGGGCCTCGACCAATTGAAAAAAAATCTCAAAGCTTCAAAGTTCTCTCTTCTACTTTTTTCTTCCAGTGAAGCATACACGTTTATACATCTTATGTTTTCCCCAGACATATCACACTCTATTTGCAATATCCTCCCTATTTCCATAATTGCCTTTACTTCAATGTTTGCATTTTTATTTAAAATTGCAACTCCATCATTTCGATTCTCATTCGAACCTGACCAGAATGAAGTCCCATAAGTCCATTCCTTCTTATAAGTTGCATAGGATTTCCGGTATTTAATTCCACACTCTTGTAAAAAAACAAAAATCAAACTCCAGTGTGCTTAAAAAATCATACAATACCATCCTTTTTGTTTTAGTTTGCAGTCCCCTTACATTTAGGGACAATACTTTAAGATTCATTTACATGAACATTCAACAACATTTTCTTCTTACTTATTTCGTAGCACTGAGATATTTGGGGAATTAATCCCCAAGTCCCCAATCTCCGTATCCTCTCTATCAGTGGCGGCTGGTGAAATTTTAGGATGGGGGGTGCCAGACCCCGCCCTTCTTTTTGGACCCCTCCCACTTCTCATAAGCCCCATCCCTTATAGTTAACACCCCTTGTGTCAGGAGTATACAGCCCAGCATCACCAGATAGGGTATACAGCATCACCAGATAGTGGTGTACAGCATCACCAGATAGGGGTATACACTCACAGAGTCACTATATAGCAGTATACAGAGCACCATATTGCAGTATACAGAGCCCCATATCGCAGTATACAGAGCACCATATCGCAGTATACAGAGCACCATATCGCAGTATACAGAGTCCCAGACAGCAGTATACAGGGTCCCAGATAGGAGTATACAGTCACCAGATAGGGGTATACAGAGTCTTAGATGGGGTATACAGGGTCACAGATAGGGGTATACAGGGTCACAGATAGGGGTATACAGAGCCCCTGATAGGGGCTCGCGGCAGCACCCCCCCCCCCGAAGTTGGGACAAGTCCCGCGCTTACCCCATCTAATAGGCAGGCTGGCAGGCAGGCAGGACTATGCAGAGATCGGCATGCGGAGAGCAGGCTGATCGTGTGCAGAGGCAGCGCTTGGAGAGAACATGCTGACAGTGGAGTGGTCTGCAGAAGTCCCGGTGGATTGCTGCGCCTGCGTGAGTAATCACGCATCCAGCACATCCGCCATAGTCCCGCCCCCGCCCACAGCATCCAGTGACAAAGAGTCATTGGCTCTGATGGCTCAGGGGGCGGCCAATCAGACTATGTGTGTGCGTCTTTTCAGCACACACACATAGACTTTAATGACTGACCAATCGGCTCACTATTGCTGTCAGCTGACAGCAAGGAGCCGACTAAAAGAAAAAAAAAAAGATAAAAGTCAATATACTGGCGCCTCCTGTAGGGGGCCTGGGCTGACTTTTTTTTTCTTTTCCTTCATGTCAGCGATGCCCAAGCGCCCCTTATACACCAGCCACCGCTGCTCTCTATCTGACAAGTCAAGGCTCAGGGGAGTTTTTCTCCGAAACTACTTCTGCCTGATCCAGGGAACTCTTCTTTCCACTCATCATATGACTCACTTTCTTAGCTGGAGTACCCAATAGGTTTTCTTCCTCCTCACCACCTGGCTCTGCTGCTCCTTTTCTTTTCCCTTCAGGGCTATCTTCCCGTCTACTTCTCTTTTTTGATTCAGAAGAATCCATCTCCTCTGGATTTACTTCCGTCTTTTTGTTTCTGAAGCTTCCCCAGAGGTACCGGGGCCTTCTGCCTCTCTAGGCTCAGGTGCTTCACTAGCCTGCGGCTGTTCCTTCTGAGATTCACTTTTCTGTTCAGGGTCTGCCCCGAACATATTCGGGAACTCCTGTCTCATAGGACATTGTTCTTTCTTGTGCCCTCTTTTTATACATAACTCAGATAGATCTAGCTTTGAACAATTCTCCATAGTATGTCCAAAACCCCTGTACCCCCGACAGTACATAGGCATCCCACTATAATATAGGTAGCCTCTCTGACTGCCCATAATTAGAGGTGGCGGGCTAAAGGTTACCTTAAATTTCCTCTTCCCATTCCAAACTCCGACTTCGTTCAGAACAAGTCCATCATATTTTATTTTCTCACAATAAGGGAACAGGATATTTTCCACATGTTTTTCCGACACATGTGGATTATACATGATGTACCACTATCAGTTTCTCCTGTTTGCTGAACAGTGGATGCACAGTAATTCCTTTAACCGGTTCCCGACTGAGTAGCGTATATTTACTGCTGCAGAGTGGCACTGTTTTGCAAATCGCCGCTGCACTCTGCAGCAGTGTGCCCGCAGCTTGGGCGGACCCGATCTCCGCCGGCAAGCCGCGATTGCTGGGCACGGCTGAAAAACAGGGAATCACTGATGTAAACATGGCGGTTCCCTGCACTTTCAGGCAGCATGACATACATTTTCGATCGCTCTATAAATGTCATTTGTCCCAAAAAATTGTGAAAAATTTCCAACATGTCCGCCCCAATATCGCAGTCCGGATAAAAATCACAGATCGCTGCCATTACCAGTAAAAAAAAAAAAAAAATTCTCATGGTTTATAAACGCAGCATCTTTTGCCAAAAATATGAGGAAGGATATAAATCAGCCAAAACTAAAAAATTAGTTTTTTTTTATATTTTGTTTTTGGATTTGGATCTTAGCAAAAATTAAGAAATATAGTTTTTTTTGCACAATTGTCGCTCTTTTTTTGTTTATAGCTGTGATCAGAAATGACGAAGAGGTGATCAAATACAACCAAAAGAAAGCTCTGTTGGTGGGAAAAAAAGGATGCAAATTTTGTTTGGGTACAACATTGCACGACTGTGCAATTGTCAGTTAAAGCGGCGCAGTGCCGAATCGCAAAAAGTGCTCTGGTCCTAACATGGCAAATCCTTCCGGGGCTGAAGTGGTTAAAGACTTCTAAATCTCTTAACTCAATATATTTTGCATAAGTGTCTTCACAGTGTCCATGTGACTGAAAAGTAGCAACATAGCTTTTTCTTTTAGGGAACGACTGCAGACACAACAACTACTTCAAATCAATGCCCAGGGTATATTGCAAAACAATTTTTGCGAAAAGACGTAAGTCAAACATACCCTGTGCTTCTGGCAAGATCACAAATCGGATTGTATCCTCGATGAAGTCTAGCAATCCCGTATCTCCTCTAGTTGCCATTTCAAATGAATAATCCGCTCTTTCAGTTCTTCCAAAACACCCAAAAACAGATTCGGATTCTTAACCAGGTAAGTCGAGATGTTCCTAGCCTGTACTCTGAATGAGACCGGCTCCACTCCAGAGTGATTGCAACCCGAAAACCTACACTACAACACAACCCACTATTTCTATGGTGTTGGGACTCGGGTGTTCTCCCTCTCAATTTTCTACTTCAGGTAATGCAACTAACTTGGTGGTGGGTTCTTCATCTGCACATATCACTACAGAAACACCTGGACAGACACTGGATTGAGGGTTGTCAGCAGCAGGTTCAGTGGAGTCAGGTATGCATAATTCCTCTTTTTTTCAAACGGTTTTAACAAGTACGATGCCCATCTCCAAGTAATGGATTTGACTGATATGAGCAACTCTCCGATAAGATCTAAACATACAGATAATATTGATGATTCTATGATCGGGAATCTTTCCTCATATAAATTAACACAGGACGAAATTGAGGTCCTTCAAAAGGGCCTCAGTTTCTGTCCTCACGTTCACCCTTGTCAAGGATCTCCAATTATTAGTTCGAAAAATATTATTGAAAAATCTTTACTGTAAACAAAATACCAACACTCAATTTACGTTCAAAGAAAAGAGGGCCTTGGACCATTTGATCTCTCTATTGGAGGAAAGTGATAATTCAGATGTTATTGACCAGGTAGATATCCCTAAATTATTGTCTAGTACTGAGGCAATTACAAGCAAACCAGACATACGAGTTCAAAACTGAAAAAGAAATTCGATCAGTTCCCAGCACCCAGTTCAAATCCGAATGCAGCTGCATTTCTAAAGATGGTCGATCAAGATTTAGACTAAAAATGAACAGACCCAATTCCACTAACATGAACCAATAACAAAGGAATGCCCTTAAAACTCTATCAATGAACAGCAAAATCACTATAAAATCAGCTGATAAAGGGGGGAACATTGTGATAATGGATAACTGCCAATACAAGACTATGTGCAATAAGATCTTAAAAAACAAAGACTGGTATAGACGCATCACCGCAAACATAGTTGAAAAATATAACATCGAATACTATGCCCTAGTAGATGCTGCTTACTCTAATGGCAGCATAAATATAACTATGTGGGACTATATTAGGACCAAATTTCCTAAAATCCCTACATTTTGTGTCTTACCTAAGGTGCATAGAGAAAACAACAATCCTCCTGGCAGACCCATTATCTCGGGGAGGGGTGCCATAAGTGAGAATTCCAGTCGTTTTCTAGACGAGCACTTACGTCCACGTTTATTGAAACTTAGGTCATATGTGAAAGACGCCATTCACTTTATGCAAATTATTGACAACCTCCACGTCCCTGGTGAAGTATATCTAGTTACCATCGACTTGGAGGGTCTATATAGTACGATATCCCATAGTAAGGGGGTAGCGGCAGTGAGACACACCCTACATCAAGCCGATGGGACGATAGGACAATATGATGAGTTCATACTCTCCATGCTGGAATTTATACTTCAACATAATATCTTTACATTTGATTGCTCCCATTACCTCCAGGTGCAGGGGGTAGCGATGGGGACCTGTTGTGCCCCCTCCTATGCCAACCTGTACCTGGGGGAGTGGGAGCACCTTTTCCTCACTGATGAGACTTTGTGAATATTTACGGACCATATTCTTATATGGTACTGTTATATCAATGACATGTTCATCTTATGGGACAGCCCCCCTGATCTATTACATCAGTTCTTGGAGAAAATGAACAAAAATTACTTCAATTTATTTTTTGCTATGTCCTTTGACTCCCACCACATTTCTTTTTTGGGTGTGGAGGTAATCAGGGATGATGATGGGACCCTCAGCAGTAGCCTATACCGGAAAGCCACAGCAGGCAATTATATCTTACATGCTACAAGCTTCCACCCCAAACCATCGGTGGAATCAATACCATACAGTCAATATCTTTGGGCTCGACGGAATTGTTTGAACGATGATACTTTTCAAAAAGAAGCCAACAAACTTAGAGATAGGCTTCTGCTGAGGGGTCACTCCCACTCATCCCTGAAAAAAGCCTTCAGGTGGGCCGATGGACATACACGGAACAAACTACTTTATACGAAAAAATCAGATGAGGATGATGACTCACTGCGAATCATTACAAAATATTCAAATCAACAACAACAAGTTAAAAAAATTATAAAAAAATACTGGCATATTCTCACTATGGACCCTACCATTGGACGTTTCATTCCTGCAACCCCCCTTTTTACCTTTAAGAGAGCAACATCCCTTAAAGACAGATTAGTAAAGACCCCTGTAAGTATAAAGGGACTTTCATGTGTGGATCATGTGGTTACTGTAAATTTATGTGTACTACTAAAAAACCTAAACTCCCTAATGGGATGATTTTCAAGCCTAAACACTTTGCCAATTGTAGAACACCCAGGGTCGTATACATGCTCTTGTGCGATTGCGGGAGTTTCTACATTGGCAAAACAAAATTGGAATTCTGCCACAGAGCCTACAGGCATATTCGCAGTATTCGGTTCTGTGATCCAGAGTTACCCCCGGGCCATCATGCACGTATAGTTCATCAGGGGCGCTTTCCCAAAATACAATTTTTGATCTTGGATAGGATCTCCCCGAGTTCTTGGGGGGGGGATTGGAACAAAGATCTGCTCCAGCTGGAGCTCCGCTGGATTTATAATTTAAAGGCCACACAACCTCCTGGCTTGAACAAGGCAACTTGTTTTAGACCATTTTTGGAAGGATTGTCCTCGGGAGGGATGGAAAGTGATCTATCTCCCTTCTTGGGGTTAGCCTAAGATGGTGGATATCTCTGATCCTGTCTGTATTATTCAGTGAATACATGCAATTCCTATATGAAGAACTGCTCTATTAATGGGCACAGTCCTTTTGCCCTATTTTTGTCCTGCTTTTTGCTTTTTATTGTTTTGTTGGTATGTTCCAATAGAATGGTCCTGGGGTTTATGTACTCCTTAGCTGGCTACCCTACTGAAACTAATATGGGTTTTTCCACCTTTTTTTTAAGGTGATGTTATATGTGTAATTGTCCACTAGATGGTCCAGGTGGACATGGTATTTGGATGTTTCCATCTGTGTATGTATTTTCTTTTTTGTTTGCAGTGTGGTCCTTTTTCCCATGGGGGTGCCTAGCACAGTAAGCCGCCCAAATACTTGGGTGGATATTGAGACAAAGGACGGCTCCTCCTTTGGCCATCTTCCTGTCTCATTTGGCTCTCTGATGCAGCTACACTGCTCCAGCTGAGCCTCCCATGCCGGTGGGACACCAGCTGCATGGCGTCACTCCATCATGCATGCGCAGTCGCTATTTGCATCCGGTGTGTGGAGGCGCGGCACAGGAGACACTAGGGAGATGGGCCCTCCTCTCTCCCTCCCTCAGACACAGCTGTCACCTTTCAGGTGATTAGCTGTTTGGGAGATTGTAGGATATATCCCTCCAACACATGCTCCACTCATTGTAGAGTTGGAGTGTGTGGAGGGAGCACCACACAGCATGTCACGCATGCCTACACAAGCTACTGAGCAGACAAGTTCACATTTATAGGTTGCATATGTTAGGGGTCCCTTGGAGAGAGGGGTGGGGGGTTTTGAAATGACTCTAGCATACCCCCATGGATTCTTCTGGGTGAGGTGGATTTAACCCCTTTTCTCGATGCAGAGGGGATGGTTTTATGGATCAACTAGCTAATTCCTGGGTTCTATAACCCTGAGCCATCCATTTATTTAATTGAGCATAGTGGAGATATTTCTCCTTTATAAGCTGCTAACTCTGTTTTTGTGTGGACAAAAAGGCATGGATGCAAGTATATATGCATCCATGTCTTTATTATTATTTTTACTTATACATACACACACATAAGTTATTGTCCAACCACATAGGCTCCTATGTCCTTCTGTGTACATAGAAAAAGTCGCAGATCTTTAAGTTCAGCTCATGATAAATAGGGGCAAACACAAAAGTGTTGCATTTATAATTTTGCTCAGTGTATATATGGCTCCGGGCACAATTATCTTTGAAAGGGTTGCCAACCGTCAGTAAATTTATGGACACTTTGTAAAAAATGTGTTATTTTTACAGCTGTCTGTAAATATCAGGGGCTGATAATTTGTCATGATGTGTTGACTTTATCAGTGCAAACCAGGCAAACTACTCGTTATGGGTATTGTCAGCATTTTTATATTGCGTTTATACTGTTTAAATATCGATTGTCTTTTGTGTGTCATTTTTTGGGTTGTCAGTAAAAAATGTGCTCCATTACCAAATTCCCAATGTTTTGTCAGTAAAAAATGCTGCAGAAGGTTGACAACACTGAGTACTGGTTGCGCATTTAACTATGTATATAGCCGTATGTGATTTATAACTACTGTGTAGTGCTGCATTTTGTTTCTTTCAATTCTTATACTGTATATCTTATATCTAGATATTTTGCTAGCAGCAACAAAGGAGATTTTGAATAGCCCTGTTGATACGGTGCAGATATTTTTTGCTATATTACATTGAAACAAGATTTTTCTGTCTTCAATTGTTTTTATTGAACGTTGTTGAAGAGTGAGAAATAAACATTACAAAGCAGAGCAGCGAACAATCCTCGCTAAGCTCTGTATATTCAAAAACATAAATACATAATAGAAAGAAAAAAAATGATAAAAGAGGGAACATAGAAGGGCCATGGCAAAGAGGAGGAACTGACCATGGTCTCCCCTATAATCCCCTACAAAGAGGGAGAGATTAAACATATGTTAAATAGCTAGTTAGCTTAGCCCCATACTGCCCTAAGGAATGAATAATGGCCTTCGCAGGGACAGCTTGTCAGGTCCGCCTGTGATATAAGTGCATAACAAAAGTGTGTGACCTCTATGAAGTTATCTTTAGATTGATAAAACAATTAACTTATGTTATACAAATCTCCATTTATATACAAATTTTGGTCATTCATGGGGGAAACTACTCTCCATTACTAATGATTTATTAAACATAGGTAAGAAAGGATGAATAGAGAGGGGGAGAAGGACCGGTCACAGGACCGACAGTGAAAGTAAGAGAGAAAAGAATGAGTAAAGAAAGGGGAAAGGGAGAAGGTGAGTCCATCCATGGATCTTCCACCAAGTGTTCCTGGAGTCAACACCTGCAAGGACCTGCAAGTGGGCGAGCTAAGGGGACCATATTTTACAACAAGTGTTGTTTGTCTCATAAAACGCTCACCATTTTTTCGTTTAACATGATCCACGCGAGTTTACTTTCATTAAAGCTATGTCTAAGGCTGGACTTTTCCAAGCAGTTGCAATAGCAAGAAACAAGGTTTTTGACATTTTTTATACACGTTTACAAGCTTGTTTAGTTACAGTAAGCTGTTCACATCAATGTGATTATTTAAATATCTTCAAAAATATTTTTTTTATTCTTAGCTGAGGTCAGGCTAATCTGGAGGAGATATGGCTATTTAAAGTGATGGCCAGATCTGACAAATATGTTTAGTTGTATCATGTAGGAGACATTAGAAGAATTTTATATGAATAGCACCAGCCATCATGGCCATTCTATCTGAAAGCAGCCTAAACAGCTGTAGACGGTGTATGCCCAGACTGATTATCACTTTAAGAGACCTAATAACTTTTCCATGCAAGCAACTGGTCTACATGAAGAAGCCATCAGAATTTAAGCCTCTGTTTTAAGAATTATTTTTCTGTCAAGAACAGAAATGATTACTGGCCCTGTGAACTTTATTTATAATTATATTTTCTCTCTGGTTAAAAAAATAAGCCAAAAAAGTCTCAGCTGCATTAAAAATAGGTCTAAGACTGGGTGTGCATGAAACAGGAAGCTGATCGTGTGCTTTAAGATAAACATGCAAAAAAATCCTTTTCCTCTCTAATCAAAACACTGTGAATTCTTCCTAATCCTGGCTTTAAATAGACACATCAGGGCTATCAGGGGGAGATATACTAAAACTGGTGCTCCCAGAATTTGGTGCAGCTGTGTATAGTAGCCAATCAGCGTCTAACTTCATCCTGTTCAATTGAACTTTGACAATAAAACCTGGGAGCTGATTGGTTACTATGCAGAGCTACACCAGATTCTGGGTGCATCCGTTTTAGTATATCTCCTTCTCAGTCTAATCAACACTTGTTTTCCCTTGGCAACTAAAATGATTAAACCTGGACTATTATTGGCCTGCTTACAGAGACTCTTCCACTGCACAAAGGGGGGCAAACTGTTGTAGGTATAAAGGGCATGTGCTTAGAGATTCCTGCACATACCTGCAACAGCCCCCAAAATGTTATGGCCTAATGCTACATTGACCTGTCAGCGCTTTGCCTGTAAGCAATGACCCAGTATTTGGTAAGCTCCATCTCAGCGTTTCTCAACCTTCTTCAGAACCTTGTAGAAGTACCCTATCTAAATAGGTAAATGTTCCTTATCAATGGGAAACCTGAGCCTGGAGAGATGCACACTACCGCTTTGATGAAATTACCTTCACATTATAAGCCCCCTTCACATCAGAGGTCCTCCCATCACATCAGTGCCCCCCTTCACATCACAGTCCCCCTCACGTTGGAGGCCCCCATCAGGCCAGGTGCCCCCCATCACATCAGAGTCTTACCTTCATGTCAGAGCCCCCTTCACATTAGAGGATCCCATCACATCAGAGTCTTCTCATCATGTCAGAGCCCACCAATCACACAGTCCCTCCATCACCGAGTCCCCCAAACACACAGTCCCCCCACAACAGTGCCCCCAATCACAAATTCATGTCAGCTTTACCTTTTGGCTCCAGCAATGTGGCAGAGGAAAAAAGAGTGGGTCTGAAGAAGCCTGATCCTGAATGTTGGGGACAGCCCTTTATGTCGACTTCCCTGAATCAGGGGTCAACACCATAGCAGCACCCAGGTTGTGAAGCACTTCTCAATTTCACATATTACTAATGATTTATCACTATGAAGGGAAGCCTAAACGGCCAGTAGGAACACGTAGGATGTTGAGAAGAGATAGGCAAGGTTTGGCACTTGGATTTGTCAAAGCTATGCTAGTCAGAATGACTTGAGATTCTGTTGTGACAGGAAGGTTTGTCTCCTCTAGATGCCTACACTTCATACCTGTAGCATAGGTTGTGAATAGGCTCTTCCTGAATTCCTTTTAGATACAACAACAGTCATATAATAGTTTTTGATGGTCATTTCTGTTAATACACCATATATTTCCCAGTGGTGTAATGATGACCTATCTTCCTTATGTGTTCTACCCAGGTCAACAGGTGGTAGGGTGATATGCCATGTAAAAGGCTGCTCTCGCTACCTCTTGATCTCTATATATCTCTAAAAGTAGGAGGACTGTAAAGCTAAGGGCAGGTGTATCTGTTGGCATGGTTGGTTGGCATTAAGTCTTTCATGACAAAGCCTTAAAGCAATGGAAGCCTGTGGGATGGCATTTCTGCTTTAAGGATTCAGAGCCAATGTTGGGCCTACATAGACATGCACACTAAGCTTTGTGACCACTTGGAAAAAAATTAAAAAGGGATTTCTTACAAATTGTATGCTGTACATATAAAAATATAAGTAGCAACTTTGAAACCAGTTTTTTCCTTTCCTTTTACTTTGGCCATAACCTGCATCCTTATGATCCATATATGGGTGATGGCAGAAAAAAAGACCAAGTGGCCCATCCGATCTGTCCCATTTTTTTATGCTTTTTTCTTTTTTGTTTTTTTTTCTAACTTTTTTTGAGTATAGACCTAGGTTTGTCCCAAGCATGTTTGAATCCACTAAAGCTGGATTTACACTATCCAATTTTCTGTAGATTTTTTTCCTTCAGATTTACCTAAACCATATAATATGAGGTCAAACCTTAGGAGTTGCAATTTGTATGTAATCAGGCAGGCTCTTGCACTACATGGTTTTGGTAAATCTGAAGGAAATCTGACAATAAAAGTTGGATAGTGTCTATGAGGTCTTACTGTTGACTTGCTTGCTATGCTTCTCTCCTGGAAAATAATACTTTCTAAGGTTAGTTTTAAACTTTCCTCCTGCTAGTTTGAGGTCATCCCTGTATTCGTGCTCTTGGCTTCATACTGAAATTATTGCCCTCCTGAACCTTATTCACCCCTTTGATGTATTTAAAGATTTCAGTCATGTATCCCCTTTCCCTTCTTTCCCAGACTGTGCATATTAAGTTCATGAAGTCTCTTCCGATACCAATTTGACAGCTAATTGATGTTAAAATCCCATTAAATGACTGTTCCAATATATTATCTATTAGCTACACTATATTGTCACAAGTATTGGCACCTTTACACACACATGAACTTTAATGGAATTGCAGTTTTTGTTAGAGGAGTTCAATATTGAGTTTGCCCACCCTTTGCAACTATAAAAGCTTCAACTCTTCTGGGAAGGCTGCCCACGAGTTTTAGAAGTGTGTGTCTATGGAAATGTTTGACCATTCTTCCAGAAGTGCATTTGTGAGGTGAAACACTGATGTGGACGTGAAGGGCTGGCTCACAGTCTCCACTCTAATTCATCCCAAAGGTGTTCTATCGGGTTGAGGTCAGGAATCTGTGCAGGCCAGTCAAGTTCCTCCACCCCAAACTCGCTCATCCGTGTCTTTATGGACCTTGCTTTGTACACTGGTGCGCAGTCATGTTGGAACAGGGAGGGGCCATCCCCAAACTGTTCCCACAAAGTTGGGAGCATGAAATTATCCAAAATGTCTTGGTATGCTGACACCTTAAGAGTTTCCTTCACTGGAACTAAGGGACTAAGCCCAAGCCTCAAAAACTACCCCACACTATAATCCCCCCTCCACCAAATTATTTGGACGAGTACACAAAGCAAGGCCTATAAAGACATGTATGAGCGAGTTTGGGGTGGAGGAACTTGACTGGCCTGCACTGTCCTCAACCCGATAGAACACCTTTGGGATGAATTAGAGGGGAGACTGCGAGCCAGGCCTTTTTATCTACATCAGTGCCTGACCTCACAAATGAACTTCTGGAAGAAAGGTCAAAAATTCCAATAGACACACTCCTAAACCTTGTGGACAGCCTTCCCAGAAGAGTTGAAGCTGTTATAGCTGCAAAGGGTGGGCCAACTTAATATTGAACCCTATAGACTAAGACAGGGATGCCATTAAAGTTCATGTGTGTGTAAAGGCAGCCGTCCCAATACTTTTGACAATATAGTGTATATGCATACACCTCTGCTTGGAGATCGTTTGGCTAAATATTACTTGGGTAAGTTAGGAAACCTTGTCTGCCTGCTATTGTATAGGAGCTTCGCAGACCCATTCAGCCTACAAGATCAGCTTAATATTTCTCCGTCAGAACAAAAGGCAAAGGACTGGCAGCCCTGGCATAGCAGTCTAAGAACTTACAAAAGTAAAGTACCATGTACAGCGTGAGCGTTATACTTGCTGTAATAGGAATGCTTCTAAAAAATGACCCAAAGGAAGTAAAAAAGAACAGCAGATGCTTTGTGTGTCACATTTAATAACTATATTTTATATTGCTACTCTGTACAAAACTTTATGTGATCCCCCCAGGCTACATTGATAGAAACCAGTGCACTTGTACTGCCTTTTAACACAGCTAACCAGCACTTTGACATAACTCAAGCTACTATGTCATGATTGATGTTTTATTTCCACATCTTAACACAAAATACAACACAGCGATATCTAAAGGCAATGCAATTTGTACTTGCTAGTAAACACTGATTCTAATAGAAAAACACAATAGAACAAAACCAATTGCTAAAGTCTTGTAATATACAGTTAGTAAGAGAAATGTCAACTGAAGCTTGCCCCTAAAGCTTACTGATCTAAAAGTAGATGTAAATCCTGACCTAAAGGATAAGTTCACTCTTTTTTCTAAATTCAAGCTACCCTGCCAATATACCATTGATGTACCTGGGTTGCAGAAAAAATAAAAGTTTTCTTTGATTTTTAGAACAAGACCTTAGCTTAGCCATTGCTGTATTTCTTAGAAAGCTTCAGAGACTTCCTGTTATATAGAGTAGATTCAGGATGGAGAAACCAATAAGACACAGGAAGGAGTTTACCAGCTGACCTCATTAGCACACACCCTTCACCCATCAACTATGTTTGCACAGCATCCCCTGGCATCTCTCCATGCATGTGCCTGTCATGTCAATGTAGGCTGCTATGTTTGCTATATCAGCATGCTAAACTCTTTGGGGCTTCATGCAGCCCACAAGTTGTGGGTTGGACACCCCTGATGTAGTGCAAGGGGCCTGCCTAATTGGACACAGAATGATTGGATAGATGGTGTCTCCTCCTATTCCATAGTTTTGTTAGATCAAAAGGAGAATGTTCATAGATTGTACAATCAGATCGTATAGTGTATGGCCACCTTTATACACCTAAACTTAACTAGTTGCACTTTGACTGCCATTAACTGTTAATGGCACAGCAAACACACATTTTGCCACATGAAAAAACTGGTGACAAACGCAGCAAAAACCAAAGTTAAAAAACGTGTAACTCCACACCAAAATATCCCATGAGCTACTTTGCCACGTACAGCCCATTGGTATCAACAGCCTGCCCTATGTGGGTCTCACAGGAAAAACAAGCCAAAAAAATATACGCTCCCAGTGTTCTAGGTGTGAATGGGGCCTGAAAGTGAAATTGGTGTGTTTACACAAGAACAATTAGGCTCCATTCACATCTGTGTGTTTCCAAACACATGGCAAACCGCACCGAAATTGCATGCTTTGTTGTGCGTTTCAGAAACACGCTACAAATGCACTAAAAAGCATGGTAAAAAACGCACCACGCTTCGCTCTAAAAAAAAGCTCTCGAACTTCTTAAAGGCAATTGTCGAGCATAGGGCAGCTCATTCAAGTGATAAGGCTACCCTATGCATGACAAGTGGAAATGCTCCAAAAGCTGAGTGTCTCCATTCACTTCCACCTATTTACTTGTATAAAGATGGCCATACACTATGCAATCTCTGCACAATTCTCTTCAGATTTCCTAGAACTGTGGAATAGGATGACCCACCTGAACAATCTATCAATTTATATCAAATCAGACAGGCCTTTGTACTACATAGCTGATGGGAGATCTAAAGGAGATTGTGCAACCAGATTGTAATGTGTATGGACACCTTAAAGTAAGAAGTGGTAGTCCAGACTAATAATACACGCCCTATCACACCCTTTTCTGTGATTCCGCCGATCGCTCGGTTTTCAGAGCTCCCCAAGCGAAGAGCTGTAGACTGTCAGTCACCGCTCTCTGCTCTGCTCTCCACACTCATTGGAGCGCTGAGCTGTGGAGGGGGCGGGGGTGACCGACTCAGGCTCTCAGCGGCTCTCTGAGAGGCTTAGCCGGGTGTCAGTCCAGGCTCTTGGCGGATCCAGACTTTATTGTCGTGATGATGCGGCGCCTGGACTGACTTCTGTGACGTCAGCAAAAAGCGGACTTCAACTCACTCTCTGCTGAAAACAGGTCACAGGAGTGGAAAATGATCTGCACTCCTGTGATCCACAAGAGAAGTACAGCCAAACAAGCTTTGGCTATACTTCTCCTTTAATGAAGTCTGCGGATTTGAACAAAGCAACAGGTTCACTATAATGCCAACTGTGCAGCTTCATATACTCACCTTCCCATTTCTACCCTCAAATCCAATTGTCATTTGGACTGAAAATAAATATCCAGTACTTCCTCCCATATGACAGCACTAATTGCTTGGTCCTCAGGCACTGGTTCCATAACAAGGGTGGGGGGGGAGGGATTCTTAGGCAGGCCATACACAATTCAAATCTCAGCCGGTTCAGCAGGAACCAGCAGAGATTCAAACTGCGTATGGGCAGGCTGAATGTATTAATCAATCAACTTGGGTACAATCAGCCTGCTAGGTTTTACCTACAATTATCTCTAGAGGCTGCTATAGCTGCTAGCAATAAGCACTGTCTTCGCCTGCTAGGGACCGCTTCCCCTGCCGGGAGAAGAAAATGACCCGGCAGGAGGAATTCCAGCATCAACACTGTCTGTGTTGATGAAGGAATCTATCTAATTTCTTTCCTGCTACCCGTGGTTGCAGGAAAGATATTTGCTCCACATATGGCCAGCCTTAGCACCGTGTAAGCGCTAACTAGGATCAACTTTTAACTTACTCAGGACTTTTCACCTGAGGTGAATAGAGCAGTACGGGACAGACAAGACAAAGTCCAGGTTCACTTTATTATAGGTATGTATATAACCTTAACAATTAACATACTGTACATTCACATCAGCCCATGCCCTCAAGGAGGTTACATAAGGTCATTATCTCACATACATACATACGTGCCAATTTACCTACCAGCATGTTTTTGAAGTGTTGGAGAAAGCACACGCTGGAAGAACATGCAAGCTCTGTGCATATAGTGTCCTGGCCAGGATACAAACCAAGGACCCCAGTGCCACAGAGCAGAAGTACTAACCACTAAGCCACATACGATATGCAAACCAAGACAAAATATTGGCCATGGTATTGCAGTGCCACCACTATAGCACCTCATCAGTGCCAAATGTAATGCCTATTAAATAAGGAATAACAATGTAAAATGCACATCCTATATAAACCCTGCATGATATTAATGTATAATAATGCCACTATGGGTTTTGATTTTGAGCCTTTTAACCTCTCCAGAGCTAGGGGCACAGAGCAAAGCCTTATCCTCCTGACAGTCTATAAGATTAATGACTATTGTTATAAGTCGTCCTTGATCTTGAGACTCAGTCTTCTTATTAACTATAAGGTGCTCAAGCAACCTGATTAGCTGATGTCAATGTTCTCAGTCACCGGCTTTATCCTCCACACAATGAGAACCCTTCACTGTGCAAGCATTTCTTAACCTTTGCAAATCAAAGGTTATTTTATGCTTACAAGCCCTCCTCCTGACTACCTCTCTCTAGATGCAAAGAAGTGGTGGGACAAGTAAGAAGAGGGTGAAAGGTGAGGTGCATGTAGCAAATTGAAATTCTTGGCTATACCCTGAGGAATCGCTGCTTAGCAACAGCCCTGGTTTGTGTCACTCTGCAGAAATAGCTGATGTACGAATGTATGGAATTGATTACATCATTTCCAGAGGACAGAATACTTAACTTGCTGTCAGCAGGATGCTTGTGTCTCCTGCTCATATTGCTCTAAAATACACTGCACTATTTGAATGGCGGTGTCTACGAAAAGACAGATGACATTTACTGTGTTTTGATCACAGTGAATTAAATAGAGGCATCTCATTCTAGCTGTGTACATTACAAGCTTTTTAGATTTATTATGTAATTGCACTTAATGTTCTACTTGGTGATATTGGTAATCAAGGTGCAGTTTAAGGTCACACATGGCTTACTAAATGATTCTGCTTTGCTAATGCAAGGTCAAACTGGCAATTTAAGGGCCACATCTGACAATTAAGTTAACTGCTATTGTATGGTATCAGCATTATTTAACTGTTTGCTTTTTAGTCCAATCTTGGAGTACATGCTCCATATGACAGTGCACACTGAATCCCTAGAGCAGAGTTTCTTAACTGGAGTTCTACCATTGCAGATGATTTTATATCTGCTCAGCGATAGCTTAAATGCTGTGACACATAAGGGCTGCTTTACTAAAGGCAAATAGCAGGGCCATCTTTAATATGGGACAAAAGGGGCAGCTGTCCTGGGCCCAGTCATTGTTGAATAGCCTAAAGCAGCTGGATTTGGCTATCACTTAGGAGATGAGGGCAGAATGGAATGTTGGGGGCACTGGTGATTGGTTGGGTGTTATGTCTGAAGCCTATGCAGTGATTGGCCTTCCTTGTCCAGGGAGAGTGCTTGTCAGTCCAGTCTATTTGCCCAGGGTCCAATCAATATTTAAGATGGCCCTGGCAAATAGGCTGTTCACTTTCCAGGGGAATTTCCCTTAAACATAGTGAATGTGGTGAAAATTCACTTTGCAAACAATACCCAATCACACACAAAGAAAAAAAAATATATAGTTTTGCTTGCACATGACTGGATGATGGAAGTCAGCAGAGCTTGAAGTCATTCACTGAGGCTGCATTCACACCTGAGCATGTAGTTTTCAGGCAGAAAGTCACACGATTTTACAGCAATTTTGCTGTGATTTTTACAGCGATTTTTACTGCAGTTTTGCTATGTTTTTGATACGTTTTATACAAGTCAAAAGGTCACCAATGTAAAAAGCAGAAAAACGCCCAAATCTGCCTGAAAAAATACTTCCAGAAATTGCTTGAGCTTCAGGCGTTTTCAGGCTTTTGGCTTCAGACGTTTGAGAGTGGACATGTGAACCATCTCTATAGAGCAGTGGTTCTCAACTCCTGTCCTCGGGACCCACTAACAGGCCAGGTTTGCAGGATAACTGAAATGCATCACAGGTGATATCATTTGCTGCTCAGTGATTGCAGTATTCTAGTCTGCATCTCCCCAAGGTAATACTTAAACTCTGGCCTGTTGGTGGGTCCTGAGGACAGGAGTTGAGAACCACTGCCATAGAGAATCATTGATTTTTTTCCCCTCCAGCGTTTTGTAGCTTCAGGCTTCAAGCTACAAAATGCTCAGGTGTGAATGGGGCCTAAGCCTTCACTCTTGTGAAATCAACAATATATTTGCCTTGTGAAATCAACAATATATTTGCCTTTAACCTAAAGTAAAGTATATTTACTGTGGGGCGGTGGATCCTGTGCGCAGAATACATATTGGCCTAAATTGATAAATAAATTTGATTTTTTACATTTTTTTATTGGGTGTGTTTTATAGCAGAAGGTAAAAAATATTGTTCTTTTTTCAAAATTGTCTGTATTTTTTGGTTTATAGTGCAAAAAATAAAAACCGCAGAGGTGATCAAATACCACTAAAAGAAAGCTCTCTTTGTGGGAAAAAAAGGACATAAATTTTATTTGGGTATAGCGTCACACGACTACGCAATTGTCAGTTAAAGTAACACAGTGCTGTATCGCAAAAAATGGCCTGGTCATGAAGGTGGATAAACCTTCTGGAGCTGAAGAGGTTAATCAATCAACGCCAGAGTCTTGCTAAGTAAAGGTGGGCAGACTGATATCAGCCTGACAGTACTCCTTAAATATGCCTTGAAAAAAAGGAAAATAGCACGTACATGCACTAAATGCTAATGCAGATTGGGGCTTGCGTTGAACACAACCGAGTAAGCTTTGCATTGAACACGGTTGCAGAATAAGGTTTGCATTGAACACTGAAGCAGAGTAAAGCTGGCCAAAGATGAGTTGAATGAAAAAAAAAAAATGACCCATTTCCTCTGTCCTCCACTCGTTACCTGTATTAATGGCACCTGTTTGAACTCGTTATCAGTGGACACCTGACCACAACCTCAAACAGTCAAACTCCAAACTTTCGCCTTGTTAGGCTTCTTTAGGGGAAACAGTCACTTTTTCCCCTGAAGAAGCCTAACAAGGTGAAACACGGTGGGAAAGGACCTAGCACTACCCACCTAGTCAATCTCAATACTTTGTGCTATACCCTTTGTTAGCAATGACAGCGGTCAAGCGTTTTCTGTAAGTCTCCACAAGGTTTTTACACACTGTTGCTGGTAGTTTGGCCCATTCCTCCATGCAGATCTCCTCTAGAGCAGTGATCTTTTGGGGCTGTCGCTGGGCAACACGGATTTTCAACTCCCTCCAAAGATTTTCTATAGGGTTGAGATCTGGAGACTGGCTAGGCCACTCCAGGACCTTGAAATGCTTTTTACAAAGCCACTCCCAGCCACGTTTCATCTTCAATGCCCTTGCTGATGGAAGGAGGTTTTTACTCAAAATCTCACGATACATGGCCTCATTCATTATTTCCTTTACACGGATCAGTCGTCCTGGTCCCTTTGCAGAAAAACAGCCCCAAAGCATGATGTTTCCACCCCCATGCTTCACAGTAGGTATGGTGTTCTTTGGATGCAACTCAGCATTCTTTCTCCACCAAACACGACAAGTTGAGTTTTTACAAAAAGTTCTATTTTGGTTTCATCTGACCATATGACATTCTCCCAATCCTCTTCTGGGTCATCCAAATGCTCTCTAGCAAACTTCAGACAGGCCCGGATATGTACTGGCTTAAGCAGGGGGACATGTCTGGCACTGCAGGATTTGAGTCCCTGGCGGCATAGTGTGTTACTGATGGTAGCCTTTGTTACTTTGGTCCCAGGTCTCTGCAGGTCTTTCACTAGGTCCCCCCATGTGGTTCTGGGATTTTTGCTCACCGTTCTTGTGATCATTTTGACCCCACGGGGTGAGATCTTGCGTGGAGCCCCAGATCGAGGGAGATTATCAGTGGTCTTGTATGTCTTCCATTTTCTAATAATTGCTCTCACAGTTGATTTCTTCACACCAAGCTGCTTACCTATTGCAGATTCAGTCTTCCCAGCCCGGTGCAGATCTACAATTTTGTTTCTGGTGTCCTTTGACAGCTCTTTGGTCTTGGTCATAGTGGAGTTTGGAGTCTGACTGTTTAAGGTTGTGGATAGGTGTCTTTTATACTGATAACGAGTTCAAACAGGTGCCATTAATACAGGTAACAAGTGGAGGACAGAGGAGCCTCTTAAAGAAGAAGTTACAGGTCTGTGAGAGCCAGAAATCTTGCTTTTTTGTAGGTGACCAAATACTTATTTTCCACCATAATTTGCAAATAAATTCTTTAAAAATCAGACAATGTTAATTTCTGGATTGTTTTTCCCCTAAAGAAGCCTAACAAACCTTGTTTCACCTAAAGAAGCCTAACAAGGCGAAACGCGTTGGCAAAGGGCCTAGCACTACCCACCTATATGTGCTCCCACCCTATACCATCTACTGGTCGCAACTGGGTACACAGTGTGTCCCAAAATAAGGGGGGGGGGACTATCTGTCCATCTGTGATCGGAATATCAGTGCTCCAATGAGGATTTTGTGTAGTTTTTATCCCATACTTATGTTGTTAGTTCACTAACCCACTGGGCAATATTTTAACATGCATTAATAAAACTTTATATTTTATATAATTTTGGTCTAATATCTTTTCAGAGGTGGGTACTGACCGGCACCAATAAAGTCCCAATTTTCCTTTTCTGGGCCTAACAACTCTATTCTTCTTATGCTTACAGGGATGTGGTGCCGGTGTAATGTTTAGCTTTTATTCTGATAATGCTCTGCTAAGGTATCTTTTTAAAATTTCTTAAATAATGTAAAAGAAATGAAAAAAAGAAAAGACAAAGACTTGCCAACCGTTAAACGGACACCATCAAC
This sequence comes from Glandirana rugosa, assembly GCA_018402905.1. NCBI lineage: Eukaryota > Metazoa > Chordata > Amphibia > Anura > Ranidae > Glandirana > Glandirana rugosa. Next base: position 491,537 of record BLSH010232229.1, read on the forward strand.
AAAATAAGGGAAAGACATTTCACAATATTGTTTCTCATATTTGAAATTCCATTTTAATAAGACTCTGCTCTGAGATAGTGTATATTATTTATGCAGCATGTTTGGATGGGAATTCATGCTTATGCCTATGGAGAGGGACTAGGGAAAGTGGTGAAGAAGACATGTTGCAGTTAGTCCTGGCCACATCTTGAGGGAAATAGTAATGGCTGGACTAGCTAATTGCATCAAACTTTTAAAGTAGAAATTTAGTCAGAAAATTAAATCCTGCTAGATCTCTTCAGGCTGGCCCTTTTGCAGGTATAGCTCTGTAAAACATTAAAAATAAGTGCTTATACTGTTTAAAAGTCAGTAATACACTGCCTCACTCTGCTCTGCACATGCTCAGTTGCTCTCTACTTTTAGGGTCTGTGCCGAATTTGTAGAGGCCGATCTGCTGAAAGCCTAAAGATTTACTACTGTTCAAGGGCTCTGCGCTTCAGCAAAATGGCAGGCTCCAGCAATAAGAAACAGGAACAATGCTGGAGGCAATTTACAGCACACACTAATTTTGGTGGCATAATTATTAATGTGGAATGTATCATGTAGTTATGGATAAAGTTCTGCTTTAGGATCAGTCAGCCGTGGGCTGTCTGCATCTGCCCAGATTGAGGCTATTTGTGCAAATTAATTTGGCAATGGTATCTAATGTCTAAGGCTGGCCATACATTATGCAATATCCTTTCCTTCAACCACCAGTTGAAGGAAAGAAAATTGATAGATTTCCCCATCAACACTGATGCGCTATTGTATTCTGACAGCTGAGGGTTTCCCCACCGTCAAAATACAATGATCACTACTGCCGGCTCTAACCAGCGCAGTGATTGTACGAATAAAAAAATGACAGACTGAAGTCGATTGATAGATCAACTTCAATATGACCAGCCTGCCCATAGATGGATCGAAATTTGATCCATCTATGGTCGGTTTAAGGGAAGCTTTAGCTCTCACATTTTCACTGTATTTCTACCACCGGCAGATTTATTGCTGTAAAACAAAAAAGCAAAACAAAAATTAAAATAAAGAATTACAGAACTGTGTGATTTTAATTAACCCAGTTAATTAGCATGGCTCTTAACCTACTTAACCTTGTTTCATTTCACAGCTAACTTACCAAAGAATTGAATTCCTTTTCAACGATTAGCGTGTCCTGTTTGTGCTTTAGTAATGAATCCAGTGTGTAACATCCATTCACACTTTATCTGGCCATAGATGGGTACAATTTCAAATGGAAATTCTTGGGAAAATAATGTTCTTAGAAAGCTTGATCATTTTACCAACCATTAGTGGGTAAAATTGATGTTAGTTTTTGACCGCTGTCATGAGCAGATTCGAAGGAGCAGGATGGAAATTTTTCCTCAAACTAAGGAATTTCTAACAGTGGTTTTTATTCAGTAAAATCCATTAATACCAAAATCAAATTTTAAAAGCAAAGGAAATCTTTGGAACAACATTAGAATATTCTGAGAATTTTCCCAAGGCCTGTCCTAAGAATTTTCATTTGAATTTTTTATCCATCTATGGCCAGCTTTATATATACAGTATACAGGTGCATCTCAAAAAAATAAAATACCATCAAAAAGAGTTAATTTATTTCAGTAATTCAATCAAAAAAGTGAAACTTGTATATTATATACAGTAGATTCATTACACACACAGTGATATACTTCAAGCATTTCTTTCTTTTAATTTTCATGATTATGGCGTACAGCTAGTGAAAACCCAAAATTCAGTATCTCAGAAAATTAAAATATTACATAGGACGTATAAAAAAAAAAAAAACGATTTTTAATACAAAATATAGTATAGTATGCACTCAATACTTGGTCAGGCTCACTTTGTATGAATTACTGCATCAATGCAGTGTGGCATAGAGGTGATCAACCTGCGGCACTACTGAGGTGTTATGGAAGCCCAGGTTGCTTTGATAGCGGCCTTCAGCTTGTCTGCATTGTTGGGTCTGGTGTCTCTCATCTTCCTCTTGACAATACCCCACAGATTCTCTATTGGGTTTAGGTCAATCAAGCACAGTGATACCATGATCATTAAACCAGGTATTGGTACTTTTGGTAGTGTGGGCAGGTGCCAAGTCCTGCTGGAAAATCAAATCAGCATCCCCTTAAAGCTGTTCAGCAGATGGAATCATGAAGTGCTCTAGAATTTCCTGATAGAGGGCTGCGCTGACTTTGGACTTGATAAAACACAGTGGACCAACACCATCAGATAACCATGGAAACTTCACACTGGACCTCATGCAACTTGGATTCTGTGCCTCTCTACTCCTCCTACAGACTCTGGGACCTTGATTTCCAAATTAATGCAAAATTTACTTTAATCCGAAAACTGAACTTTGGACGACTGAGCAACAGTCCAGTCCTTTTTCTTCTTAGCCCAGGTAAGACGCTTCTGACGTTCTCTCTGGCTCAGGAGTGGCTTGACACAAGGAATGCAACAGTTGTAGCCTATGTCATGGATACATCTGTGTGTGGTGGCTCTTGAAGCACTGACACCAGCCGTAGTCCACTGCTTGTGAATCTTTCCCAAATTCTTGAATGGCCTTTGCTTCACAATCCTCTCAAGGCTGCGGTTATCCCTGTTGTTTGTGCACCTTTTTTCTACCACACTTCTTCCTTCCACTGAACTTTCCATTAATATGCTTGGGTACTGCATTCTGTGAACAGCCAACTTCTTTAGCAATGGCCTTTTGTGACTTACCCTCCTTGTGGAGGGTATCAATGGCTGTCTTCTGGACAACTGTCAAATCAGCAGTCTTCCCCAGGATTGTGCAACCTACTGAACCAGACTAAGAGACCATTTAAAGGCTCAGGAAACCTTTACAGGTGCTTTGAGTTAATTAGCTGATTAGAGTGTGACACCATGAGTCTACAATATTCTAATTTTCTGAGGTACTGAATTTTGGATTTTCACTAGCTGTGAGCCATAATCAGAAAAATTTAAAGAAAGAAATTCTTGAAATATAACACTCTGTGTGTAATGAATCTATATAATAAATGAGTTTCACTTTTTGAATTGAATTACTGAAATAAATGAACTTTTTGATTATGTTCTAATTTTTTGAGATGCACCTGTATATATAGAAAGATATATGTATATATTATTATATTACTATTTATTACTATTTTATATATATGGATAGGGTGGTATGACTTATTTAACATATAATTTTCAATGAGGTGCCACAGCTCCCAGATTTTGTAATATTAATCTAACTTGTTAAGGCGGTAAGCATATGTTCCAAAAGTTTTTGGCTGGTTTGGAAAAGTCTCTTGGGGAGGCTTACAATGCATGCTTTATGGGTATAGGAAATCCAGGTACCAAGTATTCCCTGAATTAAAGTATTAACTTTTCCCAAATGAATTGGTAAGCAGAAAATACAAATAGAGGTGTTATAATGAAACATTCTTTTACTGGAAGGCCACCATTCTACCTTTATTTTATTTTTTGACAGGCTTGCCTCCCTCTAAAATGTGTAGGTTATTTCTACACTACATTTCACTGTATATTGTGGTAAACTTAAGTCAACTGAGGCTGGATTTAGACTATGTGCCTTGCATTTAGAGCACAATGATGTGTGGCATGCTGAGATGTGCTGTGATGTGTTTTTAGTGTTGGGTTGTTGTGCATTTTCCTTGTTTTTTTTCAACAGCAGCAGTCAAATTACTTTATTTTGTATTTCATTTCAACATGATTCAGTGCATTGCTTTTCATTTAAAGAGGTAGTAAACCCATCCATTTAACAGTTAAAAAACCAGTTACATTTCCGACACGTGCCGGAAATGTAACACTCCCATTTGTTGTGCTCTAAGCCAAACTGTCAAACCATCCATTGGCTGGTGTCATAGCTGATCACATTTGCGGCATCATGGCAGTTGTAGATTAAACAGAGGCCAAGATGGCACCTTCCTTGGCTGAAAATGATAGGCAGGTTTACTACCACTTTAAATGCAGTGTGCCCTATTTTTGCCCAGCACACCAACACAGCATGTTGTTGTTAACTGGCCCATTCAAAACAATTGTTTGCTGTTGCACTAGGTCTCCCATTAAACACTGCTGCCCAACACAGCTCAATGCACATGGTGTGAATGAGCATGTTAAAGTAATATTAAAGTTAAACATTTTTTCTTAAAAAAATAACAAACATGTTATACTTACCTACTCTGTGCAGTGGTATTGCACAGAGCAGCCCTGATCCTCCTCTTCTCGGGTCCCCCGCCGGCGCTCCTGTCCCCTCCCTCCTTGCAATGGGGGCACCCAAGCAGGCGTGCTCCTAAGCTGCGGCTCTGCATGTCCATTCACACACAGAGCCGTGGCTCGGCCCTGCCTCCTCTCTCTCCTCATTGGCTCACTAGCTGCTGCCAATGAGGAGGAAGAGTCCCCAGAGAGTCAAGGCTCTCACGCACATCGCTGGATCGCGATGGTGCTCAAGTAAGTATTAAGGGGGCAGGGGGGCTCGCTGCACACTACAGCCTTTACAACCACTTTAATTCATGTTGGTGAGGTGTCTATAGTAAGATGGGTTTATTCTTGCCAGGAAAAGATGTATCTTCCACCATTATAAAAAGCAACGGATTGTATTATAATATTTTGCTTTACTTAACTCAACACCCCTTTGTATTGTAAAATAGGAGGCACTTAGTGACTGTCACTCAATGGATAGGAAGAAGTTGGAGCAATTACGAAGAGCCATTTTCCTTATGCAGACTGGTCATATGTGTGTAAAAAACAAAATAAATCTGCACTAGGTGATATCAAGATAAAATCTGAGAAAGTTATACAGAAGCAGTGCTCAGCGATTGTCCAAATAAACAAACAACAGAAGAGTGTATATACATAAAACCTGTTGCGTTTCCCCTTTAAATATATATTAACCAACAAATGTGCAATAAACAACCAAAAATATACCATAACTCAATAAATTATGTATCACGTTCCTAGTCAGAGGCCAAAGTGTTGAGAGGGCTTTCCTTGCAGCTGAGTGCAGGGCACCCCTGAAGGTGGTGACAGGGAGTGCTATGCCCAAAGAAACAGGGGTTGCCATCTGCGGCAGGCTGAAGTGATGATATGTCTGCTGGATGGCGGCTGGATGAGTAGGATGCACTGCTGGCAGACTTGGCAGAAGGGAGAGCCGGAAGCAGTGTCAGGAGTCAGGCCAGTAATCATACACGGAATATCAGCCCAGGGTAAGGCACCAAGCAGGGTCAGGAGAAAGCTGGGTTCATACACCAGTAATCAGTTAGCAGAGAAGTCCAAAGAGCAAGCCAGGGTCATACATGGATCAGCAGGCAGAAGCGGAGTCAATGGTGCAAGCCGAGGGTCAAAGCCAGGAATGGAGACAAGACAGCTCAAAGACGAGCCAAGTCAGTAAAAGGAAATCCAATAATATCGGGAACAGGAACTCAGGAACACACGGGGGAGCTGAAGATCATCCAGCAACTAGCGGATCACACTGCTGGCTTTAAATAGGCCACTGGGCGCCAGAATCTGTCATGCTTTGCATGCGTAATTTCGTATTGATTTTCGCAGTCATTCACGGCTGTGTGCACATTTGCATTGGCGAATGCCTAGATGCCCAAAATCTGTGATTCCATTGGGCATAAGCAGACGTGCCAGTTCTTCTTCGAACCTTTCTCTAACATGATATCTCAATAAATATATACTGGTGAACTAATCAGTGATCAAAAATGCATTTATATAAATAATGCCCCAGAATCGCAAACAAATATATTAATATAAATGAGAAAACACCACAATAGACGCAAAGTCCATCCACAGATGAAGAAGTGCTGACTGGAAATCAAACATGATCACTCTTCCTTGTTCTCCACTCTTTCACTGTTCTCCAACCCCAAACACAGCCTCTTACCAGAGGTACCTCTAACATACAGTGCCTTGAAAAAGTATTCATACCCCTGGAAATTTTCCACATTTTGTCATGTTACAATCAAAAACGTAAATGTATTTTATTGGGATTTTATGTGATAGACCAACACAAAGTGGCACATAATTGTGAAGTGGAAGGAAAATGATAAATTGTTTTCAAAAAAGTTTACAAATAAATATGTGACAAGTGTGGCGTGCATTTGTAGTCAGCCCCCCTGAGACAATATTTTGTAGAACCACCTTTTGCTACAATTACAGCTGCAAATCTTTTTGAGTATGTCTCTACCAGCTTTGCACATTTAGAGAGTGAAATTTTTGTCCATTCTTCTCTTGCAAAATAGCTTAAGCTCTGTCAGATTGGATGGAGGGCATCTGTGAACAGCAATTTTCAAGTCTTGCCACAGATTCTCAATTGGATTTAGGTCTGGAGTTTGACTGGGCCACTCTAGCACATGAATATGCTTTGATCTAAACCATTCCATTGTAGTTGTCCTGCTGGAAGGTGAACCTCCGGCCCAGTCTCAAGTCTTTTGCAGACTAACAGGTTTTCTTCTGTCCTGTATTTGGCTCCATCCATCTTCCCATCAACTCTGACCAACTTCCCTGCCCCTGCTGAAGAAAAGTATCCTCACAACATGATGCTACTACCACCATGTTTCATGGTGGAGATGGTGTGTTCAGGTTGATGTGCAGTGTTAATTTTCAGCCACACATTTTGGTTTCATCTGACCAGAGCACCTTCTTCCGTATATTTGCTGTGTCCCCCACATGGCTTCTCGCAAACTGAAAACGGGACTTCTTATGGCTTTCTTTCAAAAATTGCTTTCTTCTTGCCACTCTTCCATAAAGGCCAGATTTGTGGAGAGCACGACTAATACTTGTCCTGTGGACAGATTCTCACACTTGAGCTGTTGATCTCTGCAATTACTTCAGAGTTACCATGGACCTCTTGGCTGCTTCTCTGATTAATGCTCTCCTTGCCCCGCTTATCAGTTTAGGTGGAAGGCCATGTCTTGGTACGTTTGCAATTGTGCCATACTCTTTCCATTTTCGGATGATGGATTGAGCTGTGCTCCGTGAATGTTCAAAGCTTGGGATATTTTTTATAACCTAACCTTGCTTTAAACTTCTCCACAACTTTATCCCTGACCTGTCTGGTGTGTTCCTTGGCCTTCATGAAGCTGTTTGTTCACTAAGGTTCTCTAACAAACATTAGCGAATGAACAGCAGTATTTATACTGAGATTAAATTACACACGGTGGACTCTATTTATTGATTAGTAAATAGAGTCTATCCAATCTGAAGGCAATTGGTTCCACTTAATCAGTGGTTCTCAACACCTGTCCTCGGGACCCACCAACAGGCCAGATTTTAAGTATTACCTTGGGGAGATGCAGACTAGAATTCTGCAATCACTGAGCAGCAAATGATATCACCTGTGACGTATTTCAGTTAGCCTGCAAACCTGGCCTGTCAGTGGGTCCCGAGGACAGGAGTTGAGAACCACTGCACTAGATTTTAGTTGGGGGTATCAGAGTAAAGGGGGCTGAATACAAATGCAAGCCACACTTTTCAGGTATTTATTTGCAAAAAACGTTGAAAACCATTTATAATTTTACTTCCACTTCACAATTATGTGCTACTTTGTGTTGGTCTATCACATAAAATCTCAATAAAATACATTTACATTTTTGGACGTAACATGACAAAATGTGGAATTTTTCAAGGGGTATGAATACTTTTTAAAGTCACTGTAAAGGTCATAAATACATGAAGACTATCCAGGGTGACGGTCAGATGAACCCCCTCAAGCAGGTATCACAACACTTCAAAACATCATTAATGGACCATGGAGAGAGGAAAAGGACAGATTCATAATGCAATACTGTCACACAGTTTTATTATAAAAGGCACCAATGGGTACTCACATGAGAAAACAAAATACAGCATGTATCAGCCAAACACTTTCCACCAGCAAAGTGTCAGCCACTTAGACTCCTCCCAAAATGTTTCATCGCTAAAGAATGTTTACAGTGGTCCCAGTGATGGACTTTCTTTCTATTGTAGAGTTTTTTCATTTACATGAATGCATTTGCTTGCTATTGTGGAGCATTATTTTAATATTCACTGATTTGTTCACCAGTATATATTTATTGAGACATTATATATGAAGTTATGCTATATTTAGGTTGTTTATTGTACTTTTGTTGATTCTTATATAGTGCAAAGGGAAGCACAACAGGTTTTATATAGTCATATAATAAACTAACTCCTTTGAGTGCGGCAGTAAAGTCAGGACAATATTGCGAGTGAACTGTAAGTGACTGATGCTTTTGCAAAACTAGGAAAGTTTACAGTTTTTAACTGATACCTTGTTGTGATTAGATTGCAATCACACATAAGCAAAAATGCTCTAAACTGTCTGCTAGACGGGGAAAGAACAGGCAAAAGTCTGATCAACAAAGCAACCTGTCTGGATCTAGAAGTTAATTACCATGCAATGACAATGAAATACGCTGCTGTGAGCACAGCTTTCCATAGTAATATCATTTATATAACCCTTCATGACATCATTTACACATATAAAATCATGGGGCAAGGATATGGTGCCCTCTCTTGTTAACCAATTACAAAAATCTATCAATCTTATTTAAAGCCCACTTGAATCTTCAGTTTAAAGCGTAACTTCATAATCTTGTCTGTACACGGTACACGTCCAGTATTTTATCTTGATGATTATCCTAGGTCTGTATTGTTACTGTTTACTGTACAAATCCTACAAAACAGTGTTCATTTTCTGCCGCTGGGCCAAGAGCTGTGATTTTTATACAGCGGAGGGATCCTGTCGTTTACCCTCACTTTTCTATCCCATTATCCATTCACAACCCAGATAGCAAGGATAACTTGCCAGACATTTGTGGCAGTGTTGAATTGTAAGTCTGTCAACTTGCTGCAGATTTTAACTGGCAAGTTGTACACTTGCAGAGCACTTGAAGCACAAGTTCTAGCTGACACTTTTCCAATTTGTAGCAAATTTCCTTGGCAAGTCTCTAGCATGAGCAAAGTTGCAGTGGTGAGTCTACAGTAATAGCTCTGCAAGTCTACAGCATGAAAATTCAGCCACAGTGCCCCCTGTGGTGGGATGACTATTGCACAACATAACTGAACCACAACTTGCAGCAGACTTGCAGAATGTTTGCAAAGAAAGTTAATCTGGCTGTTAAAAAAAGAAAGTTAATCTGGTGTCATGCAATGCGGACTTTCTCAATTGTGCAACAAACTTGTGAAGCCTGGCAAGTCTAGCAATATGTTAGCAAGTCATTTTCAAACTTGCAGCACAATTGCTTGCTATCTGTATTATTATTATACAGGATTTATATAGCGTCAACAGTTTACGCAGCGCTTTACAACTTGAGGGTAGACAGTACAAATACAATACACTTAAATACAGTAGGAATTAGAGGGCCCTGCTCATTAGAGCTTACTGGGAAAATGTCATACAAGACATTCTATGAATGGACAAAGGGAGATCCTGTTGTTCAATCACCTCTCCTCTCCCATCATCCATTCACAAAACGCCACCTTGTGAATGAACAATGGCAGTGGAAAGTGAGGGTGATTAACAGTATCCCTTCAATATATGAAACTCGAAGCTTTCAGCTGCATCACCATATGTTATCTGCATCAATAACACCAGACAGTAAACAGCAGTGATCCAGACCTAAGATAAGTATCATTAGAGGTAACTTATTTGACTTGTGCAATATACAGTAAAACAATTCTGGAGTTCTGCTTTTATTCAGTTAAATACATTCTAGGTCACAGGTGTCAAACTGGCGGCCCTCCAGCTGTTGCGGAACTACAAATCCCATGGGACTTTGCAAAGCTGACCGTTACAAGTATGACTCCCACAGGCAGAGGCATGATGGGACTTGTAGTTCTGCAACAGCTGGAGGGCCGCCAGTTTGACATCCCTGTTCTAGGTGCATCAAAACAAAAGGTTTTCAATGTCTTACAGTTCATTTCCTCCAGAAAGCGGAGACTGAGCAGAAAAGCATGTCCCCTGCCAGCAGCTGCTGAATGGGACCCTTGCTCTTTGTGGAGAAGCAGTGGTCTCTCTGCAGAGGTCCAACACAAAAGAAAACCAACTGTGAGATATTGAACATGTTTTGATTTTATGTACAGTACTTTCAATGTTTTTAGCTGATAAAGGCTCAATTTAGCTTTAAAAGGACAGAGGTTAGATTTTTGCATGCTTTTACTGCTGTCTACATGCCTGTTGGTGATGTTTCACAGATGTCAACAAAGCCAAAGAAGTTGTGTCTAACTTTGAGATTTATGTGCTACTGCTATCAGGCAGAGGCTGTGCTTGTAATTACCGCCCCAGCGTTATAATTTGGTAAGCAAAAGGGATTCCCAGATTATCAAATAAATTACAGACAGCAGTGTGGTGGTCAGGATTATCACAACAATGCCAGGATGAAAAACTGAACTAAGCTGAGCTTCCTGCATACATATCTGCATTTGCAATATTACTGGTTCATAACCTGCTAAACAGGTTTTGGTGAGCCATAACAAGTCCGGTATGAAAAATGAACAAACACATTAAATAATGATCAGCATTTTAAGGCAATGATACCAATGAAATAATTTCAATTTGAGCCTATACATAGGTGACACCTACAGTATATTGTGATATTTTTCAGACATCCAGATACCAAGTGCTTATTGAGAGGCTACTGAGTGCAACATATTAGCAGCAAAGAGCTACACATGAAAAATGAAATGGATAATCTATTCTTAAAATGATCCTGACTTTACTTGATTGTTAATCTCATATTATGTCCATGTGGTGAAAAAAATATTCCTGCCGTAAACTGTCTGCTTTATCCTCAATGATGACTGTAAACTTGGACAATACTATGCAACCCACTATGCAACTCAAAAAAAGACAGAAAGGGAGTTTGAATGAGGCTAATTGCTGCAAAAAATGTGTGTGTGGACAGTATATATATACATATATATATATATATATATATATATATGTGTAATATCTTTATTGTATCAAATGGTCTACAAATGCATAATACATTTTCAAAACATGAGCACCACCATATATAATTGGCTGACATAATGATAAAGATATATCATGGACATATACATTGTATAGGATGATAATGCATAGTAATACATATACATACAACCAATTACATGTTGAATAAAAGCCAAACTGTCTTGGCATCACATGGATGGAAAAATTCTATGCAGGTTTCGTGACTCACGTTCACTCATCAGGAGTATGGATGCAAAAATACACTGCAAGTACATAATAAAAAATCAGATATATAAATATATTCAACCCCTCGTAAATCTTGAGGGGGGGGGGTTCCTGAATGTTCCAAAAACATAGGATGAACTAGTGCATACAGATCAGCCTGAGAACAGAACTGACTCACAAGGGGGTACAGGGCTTCCCCCCCAAAATGCGTCCGGTTCAGAGCTGAGGTAGGGAATCCCAAACCAGATCTGGGGGTCAGCCGACTGTCAGATCAGGTCACCACAATGCAATCCCTAAGAGGATTTTTCTTTTCTACCTTTATCGATTTTTTTCACATCCCATTAGTTTCATATACCACTCACTATACAACCAGTCTCTTCCAGATCAATGCGGTTTGTCTTAGACCATCTTTCCTCTCAGGGATTGCATTGTGGTGACCTGACCTGCCAGTCGGCTGACCCCCACATCTGGTTTGATATTCCCTACCTCAGCTCCAAACTGGACGCATTTTGGGGGGGGGCCTCTTCCAAGCCCTGTACCCCCTTGTGAGTCAGTTCTGTTCTCAGGCTTATCTGTAAGTACTAGTACAACCAATGTTTTTGGAACATTCAGGAATCCCCCCCCCCTCCCCAAAATTTATGAGGGGTTGAATATATTTATATATCTGATTTTGTATTATGTGCGTAGAATTTTCCCATCCATGTGATGCCAAGACAGTCCGGCTTTTATTCAACATGTAATTGGTTGTATGTATATGTATTACTGTGCATTATCGTCATATACAATGTATATGCCCCTGATATATTTTTATCATTATGTCAGCCCATTATATATGGTGGTGCTCATGTTTTGAAAATGTATTATGCATTTCTAGACCATGGAACTGTATTTGATACAATAAAGATTTTACTATTCTATATATATACACTGTCCATACACCCATTTTTTGCAGCAATTAGCCTCATTCAAAGTCACATTCTTTCTTTCTTTCTTTGGCTGTAGCCATTTCCTGGTCAGGTGGACCAGGTCGAACATCTGCAAGCGGGGTGGCTTGTTCGTGCGGTTGGCCCACTGATGCTCCCGTTGGGTCCGGACTGGAGGAGGATGGAAAAAGGGGGGAGTGGGTAGAAGATGGGGAATAGGTAGAGGAGAACTGGAGTGGGAAAGAAAGGAGAGAAAGAGGGAGAGAGGGGGAGGAAGAGAGAGA
>BLSH010232229.1:513762-529151 GCA_018402905.1 Glandirana rugosa
CGATATCTATGTCCCTAAAATCAAAAACGTACCTGAAGGTGAGATTCAAGAAAACCGGTGGTGTGATACGGTACACCACCTTACGGAGTAGGACACATAGTGACTTTAAAAGCCGTGTGGGGTAGGTGTTTGGTGACGTTGTGTCACCACACTTGACCTGTTCATCTTCTGTCCCGTAAAACGAAGCAGAACAACTCCCTGACACGACCGTATCGGCAGGATGTTTCAGGGTGACGTGGGTTACATTTACCTGGGATTTACAAATGATTAACACGGTCGTTCTTCTTTTGAAGAATAACCTGGTGTTTTCTTGTCGTCGTCTCACTAGGAAGTCCATGCAAAAACTAAAATCCCTGTATCTATAGCCACCCACATTCTAACACTAACCTACTTTACCCTGTGAAGAAAAAATGAGTATACATACCTTTTCTGCAGCCACTCCGACCCAATCCCACGCTGAGCTGTCTGTGGCTCTCAGATGACAACGGAAGCCCCATAGTAAGTCGATGGGTGACGTCACTCCCCATTCATTTCACAGCCATTGTCAGCCATGTCCTGTGCAGAGCTTCCGCCGCTGGAGATCGGGTCGGATTGCCTGCAGAAAAGGTATGTATATTGCTTTTTTACTTCACAGGGTTAGAGAGGTTAGTGTTAGAATGTGGGTGGCTATAGATACAGGGATTTTAGTTTTTGCATGGACTTCCACTTTAATGAAATGCCACTGTGTGACATTAGTTCATTTAAGAAAACGTGAATAGTGTGTTGCATGGTGATCAGCGCATCAGCACTACAATTATATAGCCAGATTGTACCGCACACTAGCCACTGCATTGTAATCGACCCTTATACCATATGTACTGTACTTTTATCTTCTAGTGAAGAGACATGCTTACTATACCCTGTGGAAATAATTAGGCCTTTGTGAGAACTTTACGGTGTTTTTGTACTGGAATAGATTCATGATTACAGCTCAAATTGCATGCCTGAAATATTGACCGAGAGTTACCAGACTTCAGTCATTTAGACGTAAAATAGAATGAGGTTAATTAATCAGGTTAGGAATCATGGTAATTAATCAGGCTAATCAGGCTAATTAGAATAGACCTGACACTAGTTTGCAAGTAGCAAGCAATTATGCTGTGCCATAGTACTGTAACTACACTACAATATAACAGACAAATAAAAATACCCACATAGGAATTCACAGTATATTATGCCATTTCAGCAATCTGGCAAAACTGCAGGGCAAACCCAAAAATATGCACACATAGGGGTTGATTTACTAAAGGCAAATAGACTGCTAATTTTGCAAGGGATTACAAAATTGCGCTTTGTGAGAGATTTTCCCCAGAGCTTAAAATTATACTTTAGTCCGAAAATGAAGGCCTGCTAGATCACTTCACGCTGGCCCCTTTTGCAGGTATAGCTATGTAAAAATAAGTGCCTATATTGTAAAATCCAGTAATACATTTGTCTCATCCCACTCTGCACATGCTCAGGTTCTCTCTATTTTTAGGCACTGTGCCAAATTTGTAGAGGCCATTCTGCTGACACCATAAAGATTTACTGCTGTTCAGGGGCTCTGGGCTTCAGCAAAATGGCAACCTCCAGCAAGAAGAAACAGGAGCAAAGCTGGAGGCAAATTGCAGCACACACACTCATTTTGCTAGCATAATTATTGTTGTGTGATGTACTTCTTGGCTAAAGAACATTATTTTTATCAAGCTGTTGTGGGTAAAGTAAAAGGGAGAAGGCCATATGCTCCCCCACAGTTGAACAGCTAGGATTGAAAAGACCTGGAGCTCTGAGTAATGATATGGTGTATAAATAGCGGGTGTGGCCAAACTGCTCTAACAGTGGAAAGGCCTGAAGAGGTATTTTAAAGTAAAACCTGAGCCTACTCATAGTATGAATGGCACACATATTCCATAGTCCTTGTCCCAATAACTTGTACTTTAATTGCTATACCTCAAGTGAGAATCTCACAGACACGTGCAGTAAATCTCAGCACAATAATTTTAAAATATTTAAGCATTTCTATTACATACTGTATGGTTTTATTCACAAAGTAGCTAACATTTTTACAGAGCCAACCTTAAAAAAGAACTTTCAGGTAGACTTAGCAACCAGTACCTGCTGAGACAAGAAGCATTTTTGTCAGGGGTATGTAATGAACAATAAAGCACAAAGAGTGCATAGATCAGGAGTATGTAATGTACAACATAGTGCTTACAGTGCAGGAGTGTGTAAAGCCTCGTACACACGGTTCGACGATCGTATACAACAGGCCGTACGAATGACCGTTGTATACAAATCAGACCGTTAGTACGTGTGATTAGAACAGCCGACGTACGACGGTCATACAACAGGAGTTGTATGAGCAAACTAGAAAACTTTGGTTGTACGATGAGCGGTCGTACGATCGTTGTATCGTGTGTACAGAGAAGTTGGACCAATAAGTTGTATTGTGCAAAACACGCATGCTCAGAAGTCAGGAACGGCCGGACGCTAATTACATGCACCTGAACTTTCTCTTTATACGTTCATAACACGTCACTACATTCGACTTGGTCATACAATCGTTTAGTGTATGTCAGTACGCGAGATACAACAGCCAACATATGATTTGGGCCATTCAGTCGTACGATCGTCGCATCGTGTGTACGAGGCTTAAGACTGCAGGAATCAGGAGTGTGTAACACATTGAATGCAGGAGTTAAAAGCAAATAGGCTGTTCACTTTGTGAGGGCAGTTGCACTGTGCAAGGGAATTCTCACTCAAAGCTTAGTGTATGTGCTAAAAGTTTTACTTTGCAAAGCATTCCCCATCACATATGTAGCGCTGCCCTCTTGCGGGTCGCAAGATAATTCAATACCCCTCTGGTTTCCCTGACTCTGTGAGTCCTCTGCCACCTCTGACACTCTGGGTTTACTCATAGTGTTAGTTTCCCTTTAAGTAAAAACACAGTAATCGAATACACAAGATTGAGGTAAATTAGGAATGTTTACTCAAAGAATATGTTAAATGAAGAACTTTGACCCAACAGGGTAAGATTAGGCACATCAAATAGTTTTCACAACTGGACAAATGTTACACACCAGTAAATAACACTTTATGTCAATCACAATTTTGCAGACTTAACCAATGTATATATATATATTTCTATATACTGTGTATGACTGTGGGGCACAGGAGAGTAGGAGAATGACTTCTGCAAGAGTCATACCACTCTCTACTGCTCACTCACATGGCACCAGCAAACAGTAGATAAACAAGTATAACACCAGAATAGTAAATATAGCAATATTCAACCTGCTCTGAGGGAGAGAGTTCTTTAGTGAATGCAGCTGTATAATAAATGTTATCATAACATAGGCTACCTAAGTGGGTGGGAAAAATGAGGAGTAGTTGTAGTTTAATGTTCCTTGCTTGACAGTTCAGTTATTCTTCAGCTAGCTGTCTATAGATTAAGTGGTATATACCAAACAAGGCTGATAGAACAAGGCAAATTCCAAGGAAATGTAATGTGTTTATATAAAGCACTCAACAATGAAAGCTTCACAGTGATCACTGACTTAAATCTGTGGAGCTACAAGTAGCAACAACCCAATGTGAAATATGGATGCCTATGTATAATATTCACACCCAGAGCGAATGAATAGGCCTCTACTAGTATCAGATATGCTAACAGATATGAAGAATCAGGCTGTCTGTGCACAGTGTCTGTTAGGATGGGCTTTCACCACACAGGAACAGAATATGTAGATGCTGTATACACCGCTGATGATGATGATGATGGTGATGATGATGATCTCTACAGTCTATGGCTCTTAGGATGATTTCTGGCCTCCACCGCGGCTCTCCTGGATCTGTCACCCAAGCGAGGTGTATGGAACAGGAAAAGGCCCCGCTTGCTGTAGAGCAGGATTATCGGGCTGTTTGCTGATGTCCCGCAGGGTATCTGGATTGATGAGCCTGTGAAAGCAAGCTGCCACTCCGCCACTTTCAGCAACAGATTCCCTGCATACAGATCCACACCGGTCCAGAGAGAGCACACCAGGCCCAAAGCCTCTGCTCTTATATTCTCTCCCACGAGTCACTTCTTCTCCCAGAAACCTTCTCTTCCCACAGCTTATTGGTAGATGTAGTTTCTCCAGTTACAGCCGGGGGCAAATCCTCATAAGTAAACTACAACTCCCAGAGTGCCTCTCTCTCTTGTCATTATTAGAGTCACAGATCAGCAAACTGAAACACTAGGGAAAACAACTGCATTATGTTTAATAGCAGAAACGTCTTCTAGTTGCCGGGAGTGTGTATACCCAGCTCCTGGCTACACATGCAAGGAAAAAAAACAATTTTTTTTCTTAACTGAAGTCAGCAAAGTCTCTCCACATCCATTAAGCTTTGAGGCAAATTCCCTTTACAAAGTGCAACTTCCCTTGCAAAGTGAACAGCCTATTCACCTTTAGTAAATCAACCTCACAGAGTCAGGGGTTTGTAACAGACAAAATACAGAGGATCAAGAGTGTGTAATGCAAGAGTGCAGGGGACATGGATATGTAACAGAGTGCAGAGATCAGGAGTATGTATTACATAGAGTATAGGGGTCAGAGGTGTGTTACAGAGTTCAAGGGTCAAGAATAGGGATGGGCCGAACAGACCCCTGTTCGGTTCGCACTAGAACTTTCGAACATTGCGAAATAACGAACCCCATTAAAGTCAATGGGACCCAAACGTCAAAAATCAAAAGTGCCCATTTTGAAGACTTATATGCAAGTAATTGGGCATACAATGGTTAGAGGGGTCCGGGTCCTGACCTGGAGGACATGTATCAATGAAAAAAAAGTTTGTAAAAAACATAATTTTAAAATGAGCAGTGATTTTTGGATTTTTAAAGTGAAAGCATAAAAACGAAAAATTCCTTCCAATATAGTGCCTGGGGTCCCCTTAGTCTACCTGTAAAATGTGTCAGATCTGTACCATGTCTAGAATATGCTGCAGCAATAATTGCATTTATAAAGCCAAAAAAAGACATTTTCCCTGCAAGCTGCCTTTATTTTGCTTAACATCAGCTGGGGAGCCAGTGTGTATGATGAGGCCACAATGCAGTGCACTGGGAACAAGATCAGGGATTTTTGGATAAATTCTGGTGTCACTTTGACTTTTTTTAGAAGTGATAGATGCGTAAAAACTGGGCTTTGGGTGTCGGTGGTGCCTTCACGCCATAACCCTATAGAGGTGCTCTTCATAAAGGCAAGAATTGGCCTTTCTGCAAAAAAAATTGCAATGATATGCACCTGTCAAACAGTTGCAATAAAATTGGTCTTTGGGTGTCGGTGGCACCTTCCCACCATAACCATATAGAGGTACTCTTGTTGAAAGCAAGAATTGACCTTGCTGTAAAAAATTACAATGATATGCACCTGTCAAACAGGTGCAGAAAAATGACTCTTTGGGTGTCAGTGGCACCTTCCCACTGTAACCCTATAGAGGTGTTCTTGATGAAGGCAAAAAAAATTGCAATGATATGCAACTGTCAAACAGGTGCTGAAAAATTGGTCTTTGGGTGTTAATTGTGCCCATGAAACCTATACCAAAAATATTCCTCCAGATAAAATGATTGAACACCCTCAAAGCTAGGCAGCCTCGAAGTCCTGCAGAGATTCACATCCCAAAAACACTTAATCAGTGACATCGGCATCAGGGGCTTCATAGCTAGTAATCCAGGACTGATTCCGTTTGATAAAAGTCAAACGGTCCGTGTAGTCTGTGGACAGACGCGTTCTATGATCAGCAACAAAACCTCCTGCAGCACTGAATGCCCGTTCTGAAAGCACGGGGGATGCAGGGCAGTCCAACAACTCAATAGCATACTGGGCAAGTTCTGTCCAGTGGTCTATTCTCATGACCCAGTAGGCCAGTGGATTGTCAGCTGGAAAGCTCTCCATCTCTGTTTTGGCCCGAGGTAATCGTCCACCAAGTGGTGCAGATGCTGCCGATTGGATGTGGAAGCTGACAGGCCTGGGCGGCGAGGACTAAAAAAATTACGAAATGTCTCACTTAGGCGGAAGCCTTCTCCAACGCTCCTCTCTTGACCAACAGAAGATTCAAAAGAACGTTTTCCACGACACTGTAACCTACTGGGGTCTGGAAAAACATTCAATAAAATCCTCTAACGTGTGGGGACGGGATGAGTTCTGAGACCTTACTCTTATAACGGTGGTCAAGGAGGGTTGCCAACCAGTTATGATCATTCTCCTTTATGCCACATATTCTTGGGTCCTTTCACGGGCTTTGAAGCATGAGGTTGCACATGCGCCTCAAATTTGAAGAGGCTTGAGAAGCAGACTCCTCGGGGTCAGTCAGGATGACAGCACATGGAACTTCCTCCTCCCAGCCACGTACTACTCCCAAGAGTACTGGGGATGAAAGCCATTGCTTACAGATCGATGCATGTCTTCCTCTTCTTCGAAGCCTGCGAAAGTCCCAGAATCCTCATCCCCCTCCCCTCTCTCCTCCTGTGTGTTCTGTGACATGGGAATGATGGTGTCTGGATAAAGTGGGCCTTGAGAGGAAAGGAAGTCCTCCTCTTCCTCCTGCTGCTCTGCCTCCAGTGCCCTGTCCATAATGGAGTCTGCTCCAGCAGAAACACAACAGGGATTGTGTCACTGATGCATGCACTGTCATGGCTCACCATCCTTGTGGCCTCCTCAAATAGTGACTGTACAGTGCATGCATCCTTTATGACCAGCCATTGGCGTGGGGAAAAAAAGCTGAGGAGGCCTGAGCCTGCCGTCGTGCCATACTCACACAGGTACTCATTGACGGCCCTCTGCTGCATGTATAGCCACTGCAGCATTGCTAAAGTCGAGTTCCCCCTGGTGGGCATGTCACAAATCAGGCGGTCTACGGGCAGGTGGAATTCCTGCTGAATTTCAGCCAACCGAGCACTGGCTGTGTATGACCACCTGAAATGGTTACAGACTCTTCTGGTCAGCTTTAGCACATCTTGCAACCCTGGGTACATATTTAGGAAATGCTGCACCACCAAATCAAGGACATGTGCCAGGCATGGCACATGTGTCAACTTTCCCTGTCTAAGGGCGGACAAGAGGTTTGAGTCATTATCGCACACCACCATTCCTGGCTCCAGCTGACGTGGTGTGAACCACCTCTGGGCCTGTTCCTGCAGAGCTGCAAGAATCTCTGGTTCGGTGTGGTTACTGTCCCCTAGACACACCAGCTGAAGCACTGCATGGCACTTTTTAGCCTGGCTCATGGAATAGCCCTTTGATCGCTTAGGGGGTACCTGATGTTCATAGGACGATTCTGTACAGGAGGGCATGGAGGTGGCGGAGGAGGAGGGGGTAGAGCTCACAGGTCTGGCATCATCATCACCAGCTGTATGGAGACGTGGGGGCACAACAAGCTGCAGCACCAAGCCTTGTCCTGCATCACTTCGAGTTGCAAGCAGCGTTACCCAGTGTGGTGTGAACTAAATATATCGTCCCTGCCCATGCTTGCTGGACCACGTGTCAGCAGTAAGGTGTATTTTACGGTTGACTGCCTTGCCCATTGATGGCAGAACATTCCCTTCCACGTGATGGTAGAGAGATGGAACGGCCTTACGTGAAAAGTAGTAGTGACTGGGAACCTGCCATTGAGGTACAGCAGATTGTGCGAATTCACGGAAGGGGGTAGAATCCACCAGCCTGAAAGGCAAAAGTTGGAGAGCCAACAGCTTTGACAAGTTTGACGCCGGGCATGTGGCTACAGTCTACAGCTGGTGGTGTGCTGCTGGCAGATGTGCTGCTAGGACCTGGGACACCCTGTGCTATACCATCATCCCTGTCAGTGGAGGCTGCTGAGAGGTAATAACTCAGTATAGCAGGGGCAGACTGAAGTGGGTAAGGAGGAGGAGGCAAACGCACTAAACAGAGGATATGATGCCTTGCCTGAGGACTGACCACCACATCCACCTTTGCCTGTGGACACATTTGTTGCTGCCCCCTTACAATCCCAAGGGAACGTCTGCCTCTCCTTCTTGTCCTCCCAGAAATTATTGGGAGGGAGGGGGCGGTGCTTATTAGCAAATATTAAGACGAAGTGGAAATCTGTATGTAGATGCACTTTAATCAATGTAAAGTGGTGTTTGGTGCAATTTAATATGAGTACTCACACTACACAGACACACTCCACGGATACAATATATTGCAATATTATGCGCCAAATGTACAGTGACGCACAAAACTATATGGCGTTAAACTTGCAGTAATGCACAAAACTATATGGCGTTAAACTGTCAGTAACGCACACAGAACTATATGGTGTTAAACTGGCAGTAAGGCACACAGAAGTAAATGGCATTAAACTTGCCGTAACACTCACAGAACTATATGGCTTTAAACTGGAAGAAACTCAAAAATTATATGGCGTTAAATTGGCAGTTACGCACACAGAAGTAAATGGTGTTAAACTGGCAGTAATGCACACAGAACTATATGGTGTTAAACTGTCAGTAACGTAAAAAACTATACAGCGTTAAATTGGCAGTAAGTAACGCACACAGAAGTAAATGGCGTTAAACTGGCAGTAACGCACACAGAACTATATGGCGTTAAACTGGCAGTAACGCACAGAACTATATGGTGTTAAACTGGCAGTAACGCACACAGAAGTAAATGGTGTTAAACTGGCAGTAACGCACACAGAAGTAAATGGCGTTAAACTGGCAGTAACACACACCAAAGTGAATGGCGTTAAACTGGCAGTAGGGTACACAAAACGATATGGTGTTAAACTGGCAGTAGCGTACACAAAACGATATGGCGTTAAACTGGCAGTAACGCATACAAAACTATATGGCGTTAAACTGGCAGTAATGCACACAGAACTATATGGTGTTAAACTGGCAGTAAGGCACACAGAAGTAAATGGCATTAAACTTGCCGTAACACTCACAGAACTATATGGCGTTAAACTGGCAGAAACGCAAAAACTATATGGCGTTAAATTGGCAGTTGCGCACACAGAAGTAAATGGCGTTAAACTGGCAGTAATGCACACAGAACTATATGGTGTTAAACTGGCAGTAGCGCACACAGAAGTAAATGGCGTTAAACTTGCAGTAACGCACACATAACTATATGGCGTTAAACTGGCAGTAGCGCACAGAACTATATGGTGTTAAACTGGCAGTAACGCACACAGAAGTAAATGGTGTTAAACTGGCAGTAACGCACACAGAAGTAAATGGCGTTAAACTGGCAGTAACGCGCACCAAAGTAAATTGTGTTAAACTGGCAGTAGCGTACACAAAACGATATGGTGTTAAACTGGCAGTAACGCACACAGAACTATATGGCGTTAAAATGGCAGTAACGCACACAGAAGTAAATGGCGTTAAACTTGCAGTAACGGACAAAACTATATGGCGTTAAACTGGTAGTAATGCACACAGAAGTAAATGGCGTTAAACTGGCAGTAATGCACACAGAAGTAAATTGTGTTAAACTTGCAGTAACGCACAAAACTATATGGCGTTAAACTTGCAGTAATGCACACAGAACTATATGGCGTTAAACTGGCAGTAACGCACACAGAAGTAAATGGCGTTAAACTTGCAGTAACGCACACAGAAATATATGGCATTAAACTTGCAGTAACGCAATCAAATATACGGTGTTCAACCTTCACTACACTGATGCTATCTGAACTGTCCCTACTAATACACTAATGTAATGTAATGTAAAGATTAGTGACACAGTCTCACTACACTACATTTAAACTATCTGAGCTGTCCCTACTCTACATATACACTAATGTATGTATGGATGACATGGTCTCACTACACTACAGTGACACTATCTGAGCTGTCCCTACTCTAGCTGCACACTATGCAAAGCTGAATGATGGTCCTCCTCACTACACTCACACTACCCCTAGACTGACACTAAACTAATATTCTATACTGACAATTGAAGCACAATAGCACACTAACTAATAGCACTGAACAGAGCCTTGTTTTATCTCTCTCCACACCGAAATTGCACTGAAAATGGCTGCCTTTGAAAGAATACTTTTATACTGTGGGGCAGGAATAAGCCATGATTAGATAAAGTCATGATAACAGTATCCAATCATGACCCTGACAGTGCTCTGTGCCCTGATTGTGCCACGTTTAGCATTAAGAGTTGGAAGGTATTTGGTACAACACAGACCCTGCCTGGATCAGGATGTCACTCCAAACTGGATGAAAAAGCCAGGAGGAAACTGCTCGGAGAGACTGCCAAGAGGCCTACAGCAACTCTGAAGCAGTTGCAGGAATTTATGACAAAGAGTGCTCATTGTGTGCATGTGACAGCAATATCACAAATTCTCCACAAATGTGGCTTGTATGGGAAAGTTGCAAGAAAAAAGACACTCTTCAAGAAAGGCCACATGCAGCCACGACTGAGCTTTGCCAAAACACACCTTGAAGATTCTGAGGCCACATGGAAAAAGGTGTTACGAGGGGCTTCCTGCTCCTTCCCCTTCTCTTTCGCTGAGAGGCTGAGCTGGGTGCCAGTCCAGGCATGTGGGCGGATCACGACCATATGATCGCGATCTTGCCCGAGCCTGAGCGAGCTCCGTGACATCAGCCAACAGCTGGCTTCAGCCTGCTGTCTACTGAAAACAGGTGACAGGAGTGCAGAAGGAACTGCACTTGGCTGTACTTCTCCTTTAAGGCAGCTCATACATTAGTAATTGAAAAAAAATGACTTGATTTCCCCATCCACACACTCAATGTGGATGGGGGAATCCTCCCCGCTGACGTTTTGTATTCTGACAGCAGGGGGACTTCCTCACTGCCAGAATACAATGATTATTGCTGCTGGCTATAGCTGGCTATATGATCAATCCGGAAAAACCCGGCAGGCTGGTTGTACAGAAGTCGATCGGTAGATCAACTTTTGTACAATCATGGTGCCCATAAATTAATTGAAATTCGTCCATTCCTGCTGAACTGGCCAAATAGTAATCCATGTATGGCTGGAATAAATGCTGCTATGAATATATTGTAAAATTATTATCCACTTCAATGCAGGGCACTGTCACCCCCTTCCTGCCCAGGTCAATTTTCAGCTTTTAGCGCTGTCACACTTTGAATGACAATTGCGTGGTCATGCAATGCTGCACCCATATGAAATTTTTATAATTTTTTCCCACAAATAGAGCTTTCTTTTGATGATATTTGATCACTACTGGGTTGTTGTTTTTTTTTTTAAACAAATAATAAAAAAAAAAATGAAAAAAAGTTTTTCTTTGTTTCTGTTATAAAATTTTGTGAATAAGTATATTTTCTCCTTTACTGACAGGCACTGATGAGGCTGCACTGACGGGCACTGATGAGGTGGTGCTGATGGTCAATGATGAGGTGGCACTGATGGGCACTGATGAGGTGGCACTGATGGTCATCGATGAGGAGGCACTAATATGCAGCACTGATGGGCACTGATATGCAGCACTGATAGGTGAAACTGATATGCAGCACTGATGGGCACTGATAGGCAGCACGGATGGGCACTGATAGGTGAAACTGATGGGTATTGATGGGCACTGATTGGCAGCTCTGATGGGCACTGTCAGATAGCACTGATAGACAGCATTGATGAGGTGGCACTGACAGGCATTACTGATGGGCATTGATTGTCATCACTGATGGGCACTGATTGGCATCCTTGATGGGCACGGATTGGCATCCCATATGGCCACTTTTGGGCATCCTGGCAGGCACCACTGATAGGTCTGCACTGATAAACAATGTGCTGATTATCCGTGCAGACCACCCCTGTCAGGAGAGCCGTTGATCGACTCTCCTCTACTCACAGGGATGTGCATGAGCGGTTTATTCTGCTGGATGTCATATGACGCCCAGTCAGGATAATGGAACCACCGCCTGGCCGTCATTCTGCTATTGGCCAGGTGGGATGTGGTTATAATTATTATACAGGATTTGTGTAGCACCAACAGTCTGCGCTTTACAACACGAGGGCAGACAGTACAGTTACAATACAATTTAATACAGGAGGAATCAGAGGGGCCCTGCTTGTTAGAGCTAACAATCTTGGATAAACATGGCATAATTTCAGATTCAGGAATAAAATACAAACACAGTAATAAGCATGATCAATATCTGAACACCAAGTAAAAATGGACATTATTTGTTGTCATTTTTATCATGGTTTGCTTATTATTCACACACAAATACTGTACATTGGAATAGGCTTATTATCTTCTTCCACTAACAAATTGCTTTTACTATTTTCCTTCCTTTTATACAGTGCTCATATTTTATTGCTAATAATAAAGGATGTTGAAAAAGTCATAATACAATGGTAAAAGGTTGCTAAATACACCATTCATTTTTTATTGAAATTGCAAAAAATTAGTCTCTGTTATGAAGCAGAAAATTTCAAGTTCAATTACAGTCTGAAAATGTTTTGGGTTCTAAGCTTTTTATAATTTAAATAGTCTTCTCAGCAAATAAAAATGTCAGACACATGAAAAATATTCATTAGTTTATGTGATTATGAGTAGATGAATTAGCCATCTATCTTATTGTTATAAGAAAGAATATTGTAAAAAACATAAGGAAATTGGTTTTAACCAGAAGTAAGAATTTTACTAAAAGTCAACATCAAGCCTGGAAAATGGCAAGGCAGAGATTAAACATAATGATACATATATATATATAATAATAGCTCAATGTCACCATAAATAAACCTAAAAGCAGAAATTCGGCTTAGATGACCTACTGTGTCTCACAGAATAATGGAAGCAATAATCAAGGCATATTTTCAAAGAGCTGCTAACCTGAAATGCAAGGTTTGTTCTTTTTTAATTTTTGCATTCTTTCCACAAGAAATATGATGAGACCTGTAACATCAATTAGCAAGAACAATGGGATCCAAAGCATAACAAAGCGCATTATGCCATGTAAGTCAATGTCAACTCACTCAACAATAAAAAGAAAATAAATCACTCAGAGATAAAGGCTCTGTGAAATACAAGGTTATAGAGAATACATTCTGATATTTTGTTTTGTTCACCAATGTCGGGCCATTTTGATACTTTCTATCCTGGATACCAGTTGGAGGTGGGGGGAGATACAAGGCTACAATATGTCATATACTGTATGGTGGGATTTCTTGCATATCCAACCTTTATGGACTATTGTCTTCTCCATATTCGGTCAAGTGACTTCATTATTATTATTATACAGTATTTATATAGCGCCAACAGTTTGCGCATCGCTTTATAATAAAGAAGGGACACAGTACAATTACAATATAGTTCAATACAGAAGGAATAGGAGGGCCCTGCTCGTAGAGCTTACAATCTAAAGGGAGGGGGAGGTGGTACAAAAGGTATTGGCTGCAGGGGATGATCTGATAGAGCTGGCTCAAGCACGGGTCTTAGGTGGAGGTGGGGTAGCCTTCCCGAAATAAATGAGTTTTCAAGGATCGCCTAAAGGCGGACAGGGTGGGGGCTGACCGGACATTCTGGGGCAGGGAGCTCCAGAGGATGGGAGAGGCTCTGGAGAAGTCCTGTAGGCCAGCATGGGAGGAGGTAACAAGGGAGCTAGAGAGAAGGAGGTCTTGGGAGGAGCGTAGAGAACGATTGGGGTGATATCTGCGGATGAGATTGGTGATGTAGCTGGGGCAGTGTGGTAGATGGCCTTGTATGTTGTGGTTAGTATTTTGAAATTTATACGGTGGGGTAGGGGAAGCCAGTGAAGGGATTGGCAGAGCGGGGCAGCAGTCGTGGATCAGTTAGTAAGGTGTACAAGTCTGGCAGCAGCATTCATGATAGACTGAAGGGGGGATAGCCTGTGTAACGGTAGGCCGGTGAGGAGGGAGTTGCAGTAATCAAGGCGGGAAATAACCAAGGAGTGAATAAGTTGTTTTGTGGTGTCATTAGTCAGGAAGGGGCGAATTTTTGAGATGTTGTGGAGGTTGAGGCGGCAAGATTTAGCCAGTGATTGGATATGGGGGCTGAAAGAAAGGTTGGAGTCTAGGATTACACCCAGCACCCTGGTATGTGTGGAAGGACCAATGGTTGTGCCATTGATCCTTAATGGTAAAGTCATGAGGAGGGGACAGAGGAGGAGGAAATATTACAAGCTCAGATTTAGAAAGATTGAGTTTCAGGAAGTGGCGTGACATCCATACCGATATGTCATTCAGTAAGTTTGTGTTGCGTGAGGAGATTGAGGTGCATCGTTGAGGAGTCGAGAGGTAGATCTGGGTGTCATCAGCATAGAGGTGGTAATTGAAGCCATGGGAAGTTATCAACTGGCCCAGGGAAGAGGTATAGAGGGAGAATAGGAGGGGCCCAAGGACAGAGTGCCATACCACAAACTCCTCAAATTGCTTTACTATTGATCTTACCAGGATCTGTTACTTGCATCAAGAAAGGTCTTCGATTCTTTCTACTGTCAGCTCGTGCAGTTATACCACACCATTTGAAATCTCCAGTAAACCCTATGGTGGCTGAATGGGCTAAGGAACTATGACTTATTTTGAGAATGGAAGGCTTGAAGGTATGAATGAACTAAAACTCATTTTAAATCCTTATGTCCTTGGTTATTATATATGGACTATGGATATTTTAAATCTTACCTATAGTTTAGACCTGGCCAACATAAAGTAGTAGAGT
Organism: Glandirana rugosa; assembly: GCA_018402905.1. Classification (NCBI taxonomy): domain Eukaryota; kingdom Metazoa; phylum Chordata; class Amphibia; order Anura; family Ranidae; genus Glandirana; species Glandirana rugosa. The sequence continues at coordinate 528,463 of BLSH010232229.1, forward strand.
TGAGCGAACCCGAACTGTAAACTGTAAAAGTTTTGAAAATTGCTGTAACAAAGTCCACATAAAAAAATCAAAAATGGAGGTGGACGTGGACCATCTTCAAACTGTGTGAGAAAAGTATAAATTAGCGGGAGAAGCCATAGCAGTATTCTAAAATCATCTTCAAACTGTGTGTGAAAACTATAAATTAGCCGTGAGAAGCCATATCACTGTTCTACAATCATCTTCAAACTGTGTGTGAAAAGTATAAATTAGCCGGGAGAAGCCATAGCACTGTTCTACAACCATCTTCAAACTTTGTGTGAAAAGTATGAATTAGCGGGAGAAGCCATAGCAGTGTTCTACAATCATCTTCAAACTGTGTGTGAAAAGTATAAAGTAGCGGGAGAAGCCATAGCAGTGTTCTAAAATCATCTTCAAAGTGGATGGGAAAAGCCTATTGCAGGGGGATAGAACCATATCACTGTTCTACAATCATCTTCAAATTGTGTGTGAAAAGCCTATTGCCTATTGGAGCCATATTAGTGTTCTAAAATTTAGAACAATAATATGGCTCTCTATGCGTCTGGAAGAACAGTAATATGGCTCTATCCCCCTGCAATAGGCTTTTCCCATACACTTTGATGATGATTTTAGAACACTGCTATGGCTTCTCCTGCTAATTTATACTTTTCACACACAGTTTGAAGATG
>BLSH010232229.1:529903-566645 GCA_018402905.1 Glandirana rugosa
GACACACACTTTTCATATTTAATCGGCCCTCTTCGGTATAGTGACAAGATGTTAGTAGAAGTTTGACACACACTTTTGATATTTAATCGACCCTCTTCGGTATAGTGACAAGACGTTAGTAGAAGTTTGATACACACTTCTGATATTTAATCGGCCCTCTTCGGTATAGTGACAAGATGTTAGTAGAAGTTTGACACACACTTTTCATATTTAATCGGTCATCTCAACTCGCTTGTGGACCTTCAAGCCCAAGACGACCAGGCAGGCTTGAAGCCCTGTTTCAGGCCCAGGCCCAGGCCTGCCTCCGTGCGATCGTTCGGGTTCCGTCCGGACCCGGACCCGGACTTTGTCCCGAAGTTCGGACGGACCAGCAGAACCCGAACTTCCAGGTGTTCGCTCAACTCTACTGGCTAATTTATACTTTTCACACACAGTTTGAAGATGATTGTAGAACAGTGATATGGCTTCTCCCGGCTAATTTATAGTCTTCACACATAGTTTGAAGATGATTGCAGAACAGTGATATGGCTTCTCCCAGCTAATTTATAGTTTTCACACACAGTTTGAAGATGATTGTAGAACAGTGATATGGCTTCTCCCGGCTAATTTATACTTTTCACACACAGTTTGAAGATGATTGTAGAACAGTGATATGGCTTCTCCCGGCTAATTTATAGTTTTCACACACAGTTTGAAGATGATTTTAGAAAACAGCTATGGCTTCTCCCGCTAATTTATGCTTTTCTCACACAGTTTGAAGATGGTCCACATCCACCTCCATTTTTGATTTTTTTTTTATGTGATTTTAGTTTAAAAATGCTTTTAAGTTATTTCCCTGTCCCCATTTCTTTGTAGGGCACTTGTCCGACCCTTACCCCCATTTTCCTTCCTTTTGCAAGCCTCTAGGACTTTCCAGGACTTTGTTACAGCAATTTTCAAAACTTTTATTAAATTACCAGAACCTCGGACCCGAACCCGGACTTTTTTTGAAAAGTCCGGGTTCGGGTCCGGGTCCCGGACACCCAAAAGTTCGGTACGGACCCGAACTTTACAGTCCGTGTTCGCTCAGCTCTACAGATAACACTGTTTGAGATATCAGTGCAGCACAGGCAAGGATGTACAGAAAGTTATAAGTTCTTTGCATTTCTGGCAGGATCAACAGGAATACACACTAGTGACACTAGACACGATACCGGAAGTGACATTCCGACAGAGACGATTTCGGTGTAGGTGAGACACTGTCTAACATAAGCTGGGTCCTCCGTGACCGCGATATGCCCGTGTTATGCTGCTGCAGGAGCATGCGTGTATATACTGTGCTTAATGCAAGTGTAATATTTGAAGGTTTTTCACATTTTTTAAATAAATTTGGTTAAACGTTATTGCACTATTGGAGCACTTTTGTTTCCATACATGTGGATTGTCTGTGAGATCACTACTAAGGAACGGAGACCGATGTGAACACCTTTAACCCTTAATGCGTTGATGCTTATTTGCCGAGCATGAGAGTGTGACGCAATCATATTTGTTAAGTTGACACCTAAAGGGGAGCGATGTCACAATCTGCATGTGGTGTGGTGGATGAATTGGTTAAACAAGATCCTTCGTTTATATTAACCTATTGAACATTTATTTTTCATTGAGGACTTTATGAACTTTTTTGAATTATTACTTTAATTTTCCTTTTTATTATTCACTTAATCACGAGGTGATAGTCTGTGATATGTTAGCTTTTAGCGCCACTATTTACTGTATTGGTTATCATGGTAGAAGCAATTTTATTATTCATTTATTTGAAGTGACAGCTTGTTTGTGTTATTCAATTTATATATTAGTGATATTATTCTCAAATAATTTGGCGCAGTGGTGGGGCCTATAGTGTAGTTGGGCTTGGCTTTTTAGACCCTGTGTTTTAATAGATGTGAATAGTATACTTAGCAAAAAAAAAAAAAGCACGTTATAGTAGTTTGTTATGAGCATTTACATGCATTTCCATGTGTGTGAGTTTTAAAAATGGTGGTTTTATATCTGTTTATTTAATATTTATACACAATATTTGATTTGCAAATATACCCTATTAAATGATTCTCAGAGTATTATGGGTAAGCTTAGGAGACAAAACAGTAGAAACAAGTTATATATGTGTACATTTCAGATTTACCTATTAAACTCTGTAAATGATGGGGAAGCTTTTACTCTTAGTTGTAAGGGTAGTTAAAAGCCATGGTTAAGCTGTATTATTAGTGCCCCCCCAAATGCCCACATCTTAAGTTGCAAAGGCACGGACATGGGTGTTCACATGCCATGGTTATGATGCTTTGCTTTGCACCCATGGCAAAAGCTATTGCTCTTAATGCATTTGGTGAACAGTAAGCCCACCAAACATGATCCATTCAAATGAATGGCATTGGAAGAAAATGTATCTGGGCCCACCTGCATGGACTTCTGGCTGTCATCTACCCCATTTGATTTTGGATTTAAATTGGCTTAAATTAAGTGTTACTGCCCATTTAAATGTCTGGGCTTACCTGTACAGATGAATTTTTAGTGGTCAAAGACTAACATGATTTTCTAGAATTTTCTACAGCTCAAGGGACCAGTATATAAAGGCGTCTTCACCCCAGGATTCTTGCTGTTGGCTGGACACTAGACATCGAGCTCCTGTGGGTCCGCCATGAAAACTTTAGTATGGAGAATCCTGGAGGGAGCAGAAGGTACCATTTTAGAAGATTGGCTGCAGTGCTGTCTGGCACTGGCTGAAGATGGATCGGCTCAGCAAAGGGGAGAAGAGGAGGAAACTGCTGCACAGCCGCCCGGACCATTGGGACACTGGCTCCAATCAAGCCACCACAAGGAACAGACATCTTCTTTTCACTGGCCTCCGGTCGTGCCATGGAGAACCCGGCCTCTTCTGCAGCTCGAGAAACGGAGCTTTGGCAGTAATGAGAGAATGCTGCTGACATCCCCCAGGCCCTATGGATCAGCACCAGGACCAAAAGAAGATGGGGAGCCCTCTCTCCATCTGAAATCAGGAGCAGTGGTAGACCTTACCAAGGTCATCGCTTGTCTCCTGAACAGCCGGCCTTGCCCACAGCCTCGGCCAGGCAACAAGAACAGCGGCCCTCCAGGCATTTCTCACTGGAAGATTCTGTGATCACAGCTTTGTTTACATCTTCTATACAGCCGGGTAGCTTTGCTTCTTCCTCAGATCAGGAATTGGACTGTTTTATGCAGCTTCCTGCTAATATTGGTAATTCCAGAGATACATTTATTAGGTAATGAAATTGCTGGCTTTTGCCTCTCAGCCTCCTTTGCCTGTCCCTTCTGCTTCTGCTACTAATGTTTGGACCCCTGCAGTTTAAAATCTATCTGCTTCATCTATTCCTAATATTTCTTGTGGATTTTCAGGGAGCACTTCCACCCGCATTGATTCTAATCCTTCTGTACCTGAAACATGTGTTAGAGAAGTACTCCCTTGTAGAGTTGAGCGAACCCGAACTGTAAAGTTCGGGTCCATACCGAACTTTGGGGTGTCCGTGACCCGGACCCAAACCCGGACATTTGAAAAAAAGCAGGGCAGCCAATCAACAAGCGTTTCACTGGTTTGCCCTTAGAAGCCATCACAGCCATGCCTACTAATGGCATGGCTGTGATTAGCCAGTGCATCATGTGACCCAGCCTCTGTATAAGCTGGAGTCACGTAGTGCTGCATGTGACATGCTCTCAGGCTAGTGTAGGGAGAGGATGCTGCCGGCACTGTGAGGGACAGATTGCAGATATAATAACATCTCATCCTGCATTACAGAATGATCTGATTCTGGACTAGGTAGAGATTGCTACTACTACTACTGCTTTGAGGGACAGATTGCAGATCTCATCCTGCATTACAGAACGATCTGATTCTGGACTAGGTAGAGTTTACTACTCCTGCTTTTAGGGACAGATTGCAGATCTAATAACATCTCATCCTGCATTACAGAACGATCTGATACTGGACTAGGTAGAGTCTACTGCTTTGAGGGACAGATTATTGTTCTAAAATTATCTCCTAGTTCTATAGGGTCAGATTCCTGCTGTTGCTGTAAGGGACAGATTATTGTTCTAAAATCATCGCCTACTCCTATAGGGTCAGGTTCCTGCTGTTGCTGTAAGGTACAGATTATTGTTCTAAAATCCTCGCCTACTCCTATAGGGTCAGTTTCCTGCTGTTGCTGTAAGGGACAGATTATTGTTCTAATATCATCACCTACTCCTATAGGGTCAGGTTCCTGCTGTTGCTGTAAGGGACAGATTATTGTTCTATAATCATCTCCTAGTTCTATAGGGAGAGGTCCTACACTGCCACGGTCACGGCCTAGTCAACCTCTAGGCTCCTACTCCACATCCACCCCCCTTCCCATTTTTATTTTTTTAATTTGATTTTAAGTTATTTCCCTATCCCCATTTTTTTGTAGGGCACTTGTCCTACTCTTACCCCCATTTTACTTCCTTTTGCAGCCCTCTAGCACTTTCCAGGACTTTTGTACAGCCATTTATGTGACAAAAAGTTTGGGTCCCCATTGACTTCAATGGGGTTCGGGGTCCGGGGTAAAGTTTGGGTCAAGTTCTGTACCGAACCCAAACTTCTTTGCGAAGTTCGGCCGAACCCACTGAACCTGAACATCCAGGTGTCCGCTCAATTCTACTCCCTTGTGAACTCTCACCAGGTTTTCATTTGTCATTATCAGTCAAAGAAAAGATTTAGAAAGGGGATTTCATTGACATTTTATCTTTACTTCCTTCTTCAAAGGAATTTATTCTGAAACCCGTCAAGAAGCTTGACAATAAATCTGATGATGATAGGCGGAGGCCTGTCGCCAGATTTTCATATTTGGCTTCAAGCATTTTGTATCTTTGCAGGTACACATGGTGAAAAAATTCCTGAAAATTGCAGTGGTCTTTCAACATTTAGAGATCATTAGAGGCTTATAAAATTTCAGTGGTTTAGGTTGGTTCTTTTATGACAAATCATTCTGTCAAAAATTGGTGGTTCATCCCAATCTCAGATGGGGACTGAAAGACATTGGTCTTTGGCTTAGTTTAATATTGCCTCAAAAACCTTTTCTTCCAAAACAATCCTTTTAAATACTGATATTCATTTGGCTTACAGAAAAGGAATTTGTTACGCCTTCAATAAAAATCAGTGCAGATGGAACTCGGCCTGCCGTCATAAACATGAATGTTCTTTCTGCTCCAGCACTCATCCCTTGTTGATCTTCTGGCTCTAATTCATCTCAAAAATATATTTTTTCCACGCCTGTGACACTGGAAAAAATGCTTCATTGGCTGTTACTATACATAGGCAGGGAAAGAGTCAATCTGTTAATTAATGGTTTTACTGAAGGTTTCCCAATTTCTTTCAGGTAAGGGCTATTCTACTTGAAATATAGTCATATCGCTAGGGAAAACATCTTCAAGGAAATAGCTGAAGGGTGGGTTTCTAGTCTTTTCAGTTTCCCTCCATTCAGAAACTTTTGCAACTCTCCTTTGGGACTTGTACCTTAAAAAGAGCCTAAATAGGCTCATACATCATTTATCCTTTCCCAAAAGTAAATCTCTTAATGATGAAATCCATAGCTCTCTATCGTCTGTCTCTTATTCCACTTTCGATGATGATACCAGATAGATGTTTTGGTAAAAGTGCTCTCCTAGCAGATGTTAAATCTGGTTTTAGACTCTTACCTATCTCGCCACATTCATTTAATTCCCTCGGTTTTTATTTGAATAGTTTTTACTTTCATGCGATATATGTTTATCTATGGGCTGTTCCCTATCCTGCTCCTAGTTTGAGACTTTTGTGTGCTTTCTACAATATATTATTAGATGAATCTGATTTCTATAGCATAATTCACCACGCAGATCATTTTTTGTTTATCAGTCCACCAGATTCTCCTTTTTGTTATTTCTTATTAAAACTTTTTTGCTGTATCACTGCTGATTTCGGTATTCCACTAGCAATTGTTTCTATTGATTTTATTGGTACCTGTTAGGACTGCCAGGAACCCCCAACCATCACTCCCGTTTTCTGACCGGTAGTCTTGTTATTCCGGTATCAGGTGGAGGACGATTGTGATCCTGCAGCCAGAATCGTGGGACCTCTATGGTAAGTGCAAACAGACCAAACCAAGGAACAACAAATAAATAAATGACTCACAGTTAGTAGAGGGTGTAGTTGGGAGCCAAGGGTGACCCAATGTCATTCCAGTAGCAAATCCAGGCAGAGAGCAGAGATCCAAGGGGTTTACCAGAGAAAGCATCAAGGACAGGCAAGGTTCGGCAACAATCGGTAAACGAAGTACAAAAGGGCAATCCAAAAGCATAGTCGGCAACAAACAAAGTTAGTAACACGCCAACAAACTGGTATAATAACAAGCAGGAACTGGAACCTATACTAGGGCAGAGACAGGAATGGAAAGTGAGGATTTATAGGGTACTATTTGAGGAGGCTGCCTACAGCTGGCCACTGGGTGGAGCCAGAGTCCAAATCACAAAGCAGCATAAACCAAGAACTCCACAAAGATTATAAGATTCCCTGTGGCACAGGCAGTAGGAAACCAGACCCATGAACACCAGCTCCCAGGATTGAATCCTGGTCAAGGCGTGACAGTACCAACATTGATACTTTGTTATTACAATTTAAACCTTTGGAATCTAATATTTCTAAACCTAAATCATCCATTTCTTTCTTGATCTATAGGGGAAAAAAAGCTTTATTAAAGGAGCTTCAATCTTTACTTGGCCTTCTTTTCTTTGCATCTACAATCATGCTAGTTGGTAGGATTTTTTTTCTATACATTCATCCCTTGTAACGATTGGCTTAAAATCCCCCTTTTCACATATTCATTTATGTAGTGGCCTTAAAGAGGAAGAAAACCCAGATTGGGTTTTATTTCCTCAATATAACCCTGTAAAGTAGAAGCATAATGGGCTACTATGCATTGCATATTAGCCATTATGTGCCACTTACCTGGAAACGAAGCCTGCAGCATCCAGCGATGTCCCCGCTCCAGGCCGGGTCCATCTTCTGCCCCTCTTCCTTCCGGGGTCACGACTCCGGCTTTGTGCGCACGGGAGACGCCAGTCACGGCACAGGGTCAGTGGAGAAACATCCATTTCTTCACTGCGCATGTCCCGACATGACGTCGGCACATGCAAAACACTGCATGTCTCCAGATCCGCGCAGGTTTGGGAGATATGCATTGCACCTACAGGTAAGCCTTATTCTTACCTGTGGGTTAAAGTGGTCGTCACAGGTTGACAACCACTTTAAAGATGATCTGCTAATATGGTTTTAATATTTTGATGAATACAATGGCAGATCATTTTTCAAGATTACTTTATTTTTTATTGCTGAGTTGTCCATAGATGCGGCTGAGTCCAAGGGGTTAGCAGCCGTCTGGTGCACTCATTGGTTTTATGGTACTTGGCCTAGGTCTTGGGTTGTTTAAAAGGCTAAATCGCATGTTGTTTTGTAGGAACTTTTCCTAATTGTTGCTGCTTTTTAGCTCGGGTGAATGTTTTTCTAATAAAATAATTATTATTCACTCAACATTTGGGTAAAAGCTAAACATATTCCTGGTAAATTTAATAATATTGCAGATTCTCACGGGGTTGCGCTTTCCCAGATCATCTGTGGAATCTAATTTAATCATCCTTTTCAACGCTATTAACAAATCACTTGCGCCACACACATGGACCGAATACTCAGCTGCATGGGACAGGTGGCTTTCATTTTACAAGGCTTTCTGCTTTAATTTCGAATATCATTCTGAGAAATCGATCTTATCTCTTTTATGTGTGTTAATGCATGACCTCCCCTACTCTTTCCATAATCTTAAAGGGACCCTGCCACTTTGCTAGGAAGTTACTTTCAACAGTGGGGACTAGTACCAGCACTCTGTCACCGGGGATGAAAGTCCGGTTCTTGGCAACCCGATTTTGAATCAAGGATATATGCTCTATGACGCTTCTATACGGGGTGGCTATTCCTTCCCATGTTTCTTTTGCAACATCTAACAGTCCTTTGGGATATCTACCAAACAAGAGTTCAAATGGGGAAAAACCCATAGATGCCTGCGGAACCTCTCGTATGGCAAAGATGAGATATGGCAGCAAAAAATCCCAATTTCTCCCATCTTTGTCAACCACCTTTTTCAGCAAACATTTGAGGGTTTTATTAAATCTCTCCACAAGTCCATTCCTTTTGGAGTGGTAGACAGAGGTACGGAGATGGGAGAGTATGTACAACTTGCACAATTCCTTAGTAACTCTGGACATAAACGGGGTGCCCTGATCTGTTAAGACATCTTTTGGGATCCCCACACGACTAAATACCTGGACCAATTCCTTGGCGATAGTCTTAGCGGAGGTATTCTGCAAGGGGATGGCTTCAGGATAGTGTGTTGCATAGTCGAAGAATATCAGAATGTGCTGGTGGCCTCGAGCAGACTTCACTACTGGCCCCTCCAGATCCATGCCGATTCTCTCAAACGGCATGCAACCTGGGCCAGAAGAATCTCTGGGTTATTCTCTCCTTGTATACCCAGATGTCCCCACATTATGTGACCATGGGCTAAGTCTAGTACCATCCTGCGATAGGGTTTGGGAACCACTAGCTGCTCTACCTCCTCCTCACCATGTTTTACTGCTTGACACAACAAATTGTTCCTCAATATCATGTAGGGAAAGGACACCCCCCAATTAGGTTCCACAAGTTCGCAATCCACCATCTTAATGTTTTCTTTGGCTCTAGTGAGTTTGGCATCTCGTAGTTGTTCCATACAAAAATCTTCTCTCCTGACCTCTAAGTCAGATATTACATTCTGTCCATTCTCACTGCTAGAGTCAGAGATGTTTTCTGGTTCAATATCCTCTATCTGGAAGCTGCCTTCCATCTCCTCCTGTTCCCCAGCCATTACAGCAAAAGGAAGGTTCTCCTCCTTCCGCGGTCATACCAACAGTCTCCTCTTCATTTTGTCAATCAAACGGGTCTGGTGTGAGTTCCCGTGCCTCCCCAGCAGGGGAAGCTCTATCCACCTCCCTTTGCTTTCCCATAGCCTCCAAAGATGGGGAAAGTCTCTCCCCACTAGGGCTTCATGAAGCAGTGAACCACCCCTACTGAATGTATCACCCTGCCCCAGGGGGTGTCAATCTTAACCACTGCAGTCTGGTAGTCCTGTGTGTCACCATGAATACAAATAACCCTGACAGTGCTGGTGTAACTTTGCAGGATTTACACAATTACTTTTGAGTAATGTCACAACACTGCCAGAATCAAGCAGTGCAGTGACTGGCTTTCCGTCAATAGAAATTACACACATTTGTATCTCCATGCTTTCCTGACAGGATGCTGTACATGCGACCTGTGAAAAAAGAGAAAGGCGTCATTTCACATAAACATTATCACATTGCATAGGTTCATCATTCAGGGGACAATTGACAGCAATATGACCTAATGCATGGCAGTGGTAGCATTATATAAGCCTATACCCAGTCCTCGTAAGGGTCCCAAAGACCTTCCTGGCTTCTTTGGCCAGTCTTCATGTCTAGAGTCCATAGTCTCATTAGCCATTACGGCAGTCTTATCATTCTTCCCCATGCCCTTGAACCCTGGAACAGTCTTACCAGATTCGCTGGGCGATCTTTCACCCCTAGATACATTGGAGTGGGGTGCAGACAGGTGCAACAAGTCCTCAGCAGCAGTGTATTTCTCCACGAGGTCCACCAATTGATTTTGGGGTCTCCATGACTGACCCACGTCCTCAAAGCAGCAGTGATCGCACGTAGATACCAGTCCATGACCACACGCTCCACAATATGGGGGACTGGCAAGGTCTCTGGCTGCAACCACTTCCTCGTGAGATATATCAGGTCGAACATTTGCAAGCAGGGTGGCTTGTCCATGCGGTAGGGCCACTGTTGCACCCGTTGAGCCCGGACAGCCATGGTGACCCCCAGGCGTGCGAGTATCTCCGTCTTTAGAGTGTCATAGTCCTGGGCCTTTTCTGGTTCCAAATCAAAGTAGGCCTTTTGGGGTTCACCTGTCAAGAAAGGTGCTAACAGTCCCGCCCACTGCTCTTTTGGCCATCCTTCGCCAAGAGCAACTCTTTCAAAGTTCATGAGGTACGCCTCCATGTCATCTGCAGGTGTCATCCTTTGCAGGTGGTATCTGGCATGTACCATCTTTTGTTCCACTGGCACAGGACTTGCGGACCCCTTCTTTAATTCAACCAGGGCCTCCACAAACTGGCGATTTGTCTCCTGCTGGGCTGTGATGGCCTGGTGACTCACCTCATGCTGCCTGCGATTTTCCTCCTGCTGAGTCGCCACGGCCTGCGCAACTTGGCAATTTGTTTCCTGCTGCTGGCGATTGCTCTCTTGTTGGGTTGCAGTGGCCTGTTACAGGGCTTTTGCTACATCCTCCATCTTTCAGGAAGATGTCCGCCGAGTCCACCACGTGTGAGGGATTAGTTCTGGTGGGGATCATCTTTCCTGGGAAAAAGGCAGTTGAGACAGCAGTTTCTGCTTGCAGCCAGGTTTATTGGAAGAAAGGTTGCATTTAAAATAAACAAAACATAAAATAAATCCTTGCCATGCAGGCTCTAACTATACATCTCAGCATACCTATCTGAGCAGTGCGGGGCTTCTCCCCAGCACCCATAAAACAAAGTTATTGCAAACCTTTCTTTTAGTCCAAAGCACAAAGCTCCGTGTGTCAGCTATCTCAGGCTGAACGCTCTCAGGGACCCAGGGAAGAGGCAACCTTTGCTTCCCTTCAGGTTATTTAAACTACACCTGACACTGGACTCCAGTGGACCCGAATATCCGGTCAGGAACCAGCCCTGCCACGGTGGCTGGGAAAACCCGAGCCGGACTCGCTTTAGTCCAATCCAAGTGAAGGTATGCGAGATGACCGATAGCGTCCGTCTACCACCTTGCCTCGCATAACGTCAAATAATATATATATATATAGTATATATATTTGTTATAATGGTTTCTGTATGGGGGACCTGCAGCCTATGATCCCATGGGAAAGCGTAGAAAATGCCCCACAATTGTGTGTTGGTACAGAAATTACAGGGGTTATAATAGGCGGTGAGGAGGTGTCACATCGCCTGTCAAATGTCTCTGAAAAGCAACCCAAATACAGATCACTTTTTAGAGGAGCAGCAGTTTATATGCATGTCTAAACTTAGCCTTAGAAGTTCATCAACACTTCTTTAAATGTGTTTTCATTTAGTTATGTTGCACCTACTGTGGTAGATGTCCAGAAATCCACAACTTAACCAGTCTGACCATAAAGAAACTATTCCTATAAGGCTGGTAAAACTTTCTTTCCTTCATATGCAAATTAAGTCCTTTTGTTCTTTGTATAGTCCTTGGGATTAAACCGTTAATCTGCTAATTATTTATACTGAAGCTGTATACGGTTATTTTAATTTATGAAAATCACCTTTGTTCTGAACTAAATAAGGACATTTTTTTCTAGTCTTTCTTTAAAGTGACCCTGTCATTAAACAAAGTATCCTAAGTGTAGCACCCTCCTAGGTAGGTGCTAGAGAGCGTATATCGTTTTTGGCTTTTCTGCTTAACAGAGAAGCAGACAGGCAAATGTAGGTGCTGTCTGCTTAACAGAGAGCAGTGATTTATTGGTGAGGTCTGCTCAGTGTGCTCTGGTGCTGCTAATGCTGTTTTAATGTTTCACACTGATCCAATAGCAAAGAGGCATATTGGACAGTGGGAGGAAATCTAGGGGATGTGCCCCAAGTAATGCTGACTGCCTGTATTTAAGTCTGAGGAGCACATGGGCTTGGGGTTCCAGTCCAGCCTGCCTCTAAGGGGGAGGTTCAGATGGGGAGGAGGCTGCTGCCTCTCCCCAGCGTAGGCTGCCATGCGGCCTCAAGTGGTTGGCCTGAGGGCCTGAAGCTACAACCCAGGCTTCCTTGCAAGCTGGCTGTGGGAGGTTGTGTATGGATTTGGTCTGATGTCACTGGGATAGAGTGTCGCTTGGCAGTTGGAAGGAGGCTACCAGCTGTCCCAGGACATTTTGTGAGTACAGTGTGTGTGTGTGTTGCTGAAATCCCCCTCTTGGTCCTAGAAGTCAGCATACTGGGTGTGTGAGCTAAAGGGGACACTAGCTAGTATCTTGAAGATACAAAGTCCACCGAGTCCCTTCTGCTACAGATGGACTTGTTCTTCCATAAAAATGCTGTAAGGTTCAACAGACAATCTGCTCCACAGTTCTACAGAGAGAGTTGTCTTCACTTGTGCATAGTTAATTTGGTGTATCCTACTATTTCCCTTCTCCTATCCACGTTCTCCAAATAAAACATAAAAACACATCCCCTAGACTGGTCATTGGAGACAACGAGCAGAAAAGTGTGTGCACCTGGCTGTGTGAAGATACTGTGTAACTGGCTGTGGATTAACCAGTGGGAGACCCAGGTACAGATATGCATATGATGAGTGCTGAGTTTGAAAGAATAGAAAAGTCTTATGCCTGGTACACAGTATAAGCTTTTTGTTCATTCAGCCCAGCGGGTTGAACAAAAAAAAAATTAGGAGCTTGTGAGGAAGTCTCTGTACAACTATGCAATGTTAGTACAGTGATCTCCCTGCTGAGCTATTTTGTTCTGACAGGGGGACTGCCCCTCCACAAGAACACACCGGTCAGCGCTCGCAGCCATTGGCTGTGAGCACTGATCAGATGCCGATCGCCAGATGTTTTTCTGGCATGCCCGTTCTACGGAAGCCAGATTTTTCTATTGTACAGGCTGCTGTACACACGGGCTGATATTTGGCCCATGTGTACCAGGCTTAATCCATTTTTCAGCCTATTGCTGTGCATTGGTAGCCAATTCATAATGCATGGTCTGCCTTAATGCAACACACATTAACAAGCAAAATAACATGTGTTAATACACTACAATGGCCTTTTAATCTAAGGATATAATTAACATTTTTTACATTAACTTAATTCTAATGTATGTTTGACGGATCCCTAAAAACAGTTGTATTGTTGGGACTTGTAGAACCCTGGCTGTAAGTGTTGCTTCACCTGCTCTCTTTATGTATTTCTGCTACAAAATACCTGAAGGCATAAAGTAACGACTTGTTTGACTGTTTCCTTTTCATTGACATCCTTTCACAAACCACAGAAACCATCATTTCAGTTCCTGCAAGATAGCTATCTCTGTGTATTTAATGTCAGCAGAGGAGTTTCTCATTCATGTATACTTTTACCAGATAACTGTCGGTCTATACATGAAAAGTGACACAGAGAAAACAATACATTCTGTTTTCAGTTTTCTTATCTACATGACATGGCGACACAGTTCAGACACACACAGCAATTTTGAGAAAAAAAAGATATTTTGAAAATAATGAACATCAAGTCAATGGGAAAATTGTTGGACAACCTCGTAATATGTGGTCAAAGATTACTGATATCTATAAATGAAAAGTGTAGATGTCATCTAACTTGCCTAAGCTATATAAAGGATTTTTTTTCAGTTTGACCAGTTTCCACATGTTATATTTTGTAAGTTTAAACTGAATTTTAAATATTGACATTGGATTGTTAACCTTTGATGATGCAAGTTCATTGGCTGTCATGTTAATCTAGTGGTTTCATAATATTCTGAGCCACAGACTGGAACAATACAAAGAATAGGAATTTCAGCTGTCTCCAACTTTCTTTTGCTGCATGTTAGCATTTTCAGAAGTAGACCAACAATGGTAGACTCCATATATTCTGACAGGTGTAGTATAAGGCCTCATGCACACAGGATGTTTTTTGGCTGTTTTATAGCAGCTGTTTTTAGCTGCAGACGTTTTTTTCTACAGTCAATAAACCCTCCATCATGTTATCCTATGTGGTCATGCACACATAGGCTGTTATCAACTGTTTTTAGCAGTGACATTTTTGAACTGTAAAAAAAACCCAAGACCAGAGGGTTCTGAGAGACGTTTTTCAGCTGTAAAAATGTTCAAACACTCAAAAACGCCCAAAACGCTCAAAAACTCGGCTAAACGTCGATCCCCAGCGTTTTTGGACATTTTAGATCAATTGAGAAAAAAAAATAAAAACGCAAAAAACCACCGGTAATATACCGCTGGTAAAAGCTGAAAAAAAATCACTGATAAGCTACTGACGTTTTTCGGATATTTTTTTAACGTCCTGTGTGCATGAACCCTAAGGGTTGAAGACAGAGCCTCTCCAAGCAAAAAAAATGGTGAACAATCAGCACCCAAAAAAGTGAGTGAATGAAGAGCAGCAACGCAAACAGAGAAAACACTCACTCCACAAAAAATCTAGAAAAATGTGCAGCACTCAAAAGTGACAAAGAACCATAAAAAAGGGTACTGAAAAAGTACCAAAATAACCGTTAATAGTCCAAAGTTCTGGTGTGTGTATATATAGTCCGTTCCAAATAGAATATCCAGACTTTGCATGTACAGTTCACATTACAGGATACACACAAAATAGTCAAGGTGGCAACTCACCAGATCCACATGCTGCCTCACCTAAGAGGACAGCAAAAGCGCATGAGATGTTATATATGAAACCGGACCTTCTGGTGGCCGTCTCCTTTCATAATGACTCCGTAGTAAAGAGCAGGATAGTGAGAGAACCATCCCCCGTACACCAGTACTTATAAGGAAAAAACATATCACAACATCCCAGATCACTGAAGGGCAAATCTTCCCCGCATGGATAGATGAATCCCACTTGTGCACTCATGGTGGATATATAGGGATGTATGGATCAAACGTGTATCAACATCATTCCCCCTTTAAATAAAGGAAGAATGCTCATAGTGTAATCACGTATTTAATCATAACTTAAAAAATCCATAAAACCATAGAAAACATGTAGGAATAAAAATAGCAACATCGGCTGACCACATAAATGGACCTTGCAACATATTAACCTAATCAGCATTTCAACTGTTAAAATATGAAATATCATTTAATGTACCTTAAAGGGCAACTGTACCTTTGCTACTGTTGTTCTTTAATTAATGTCAACCTTATTACATATCTAACAGATGCCTAAAACATCCTCAATGGGTCCTCGTCTTTCTGTGCATGTGTGCCATACTCATGGTGGCTTATAGTAGTCTAGAGGAGTACAACTCTACATAGGAATGAATGGAGCTAGGCCATGAATGTGCAAGAAGAAGGGGACCCAGTAAGGACATTTTCAGTAAAAAAAAAAAAGGCATGGGGTACTAGGTGGGGCAGTTCGATGAATATTACTGGAACATGGAGGAAGATATTATTATTATTTTAGGTACTTATATAGCGCCGTCAATTTACGCATATATATATTTTACATTCACATCAGTCCCTACCCTCAAGGAGCTTACAATCTAAGGTCCCTAACTCACATTCATACATATACTAGGGACAATTTAGACAGGATCTAATTTACCTACCAGCATGTCTTTGGAGTGTGGGAGGAAACCGGAGTACCCGGAGGAAACCCACGCAGGCACAGGGAGAACATGCAAACTCCAGGCAGGTATGTATTTAACCAGGTGGGCTGCACTCGGTTGGAGGGAACTAATTATATGGCAACTTACTTTTCTCCTTTAAGTTTTTATACAATACAGTCTAATTACTCTGGCTTTCCAGGGCACATTCATTTTTGTCCCTATGATGGCACTGGTCTAGCTAGGCAGTTGGTGTCTGGTGCCTAGAAGATTATGTCATTGTCGTCAAGATGGAGCCTTTGGCACACTGGAAAAGATTATGAATCTGTAAAGTATGGAATTACATAGCTAATAAGATATCCATCAAGTTTGATCTGTTTCAATTTTCTATTGCAATTTTTGGTCCAGAGGCAGGCAAAACAAAACTCCAGGGCAACTGCTATCATTTTGCTACACAGAAAATACAATTCTTTCCTGACCCTTCAAGGGCAGTCAGATCAATTTCCTGGGCCAAAATATTCCCATGCTGTTCTTTGGTAAATTCCACACATTTTGCATGAGGACATACGTGGGGAAATGTTTGTTAGATTTGGTATAAGCTAATGCCTACAGACCCATAGCCACATCATTAACACCAGTTACATGACAAGTTAGAGCAGTAATGGAATCCACACTCCCTCTCCTTGCTGTTGTTTCTATGGGCATGGTTCGGGCAATATGCTGCAGCTGAGCCACCAGATAATAAAACCACGGATTGGGCAGGGCCAACCCCCCACATCTTTGGGCTTCTGAAGTTATTCTAGTTTACCTATTGGGGGACTAGTCAGACATAGGAAGGACCTAAAGATCAAGTTGATGATACAAAACATTTTTAAGGGGGCTGTGGCATAAAAATCATCTTGATAAGGTTAACGTTCCCCACTACACTTTAACTTTATCCCAAATACGTTCCAATAGGGGTGACAGGTTAAGGGAAATATAATCTAGAATCTTAGAAGTGGCATAGATCCCTAAGTATTTAAAGGAAGAAGAGACAGGAATATTTTGCAGTGTGGACCCCTGGCTATCTAGAACAGTATCTAGTAACATAATTGAGGATTTGGTCCAGTTGATAGCCAGTCATTCTTTGGTAATATAACAGTGGACATTTAACTGCTAAAATGAGTTGAAAGTATTTTTTTTATTTTTTTATTCCACTACTGACTTTATCACTACTATCTCTTGTGTAAAGCAACCCACAACTTAACCACTCTTACTATAAAGAAGCCTGAAACTCTGTGACCAAACAGATGGTCAAATCTTCTTTCTTCCTCATACAAGTGATGCTGTACCGTCCTTGAGATAACAAGTTAATTTGCCAAATCTTAAAGCGGTATTCAACCTAAAAACAAACATTTATTAAATTGCAACTTACCAATTCTTAAATGCGATGGCTGCATTAGTTTCCTTTTTTAGCCTTTTTTTCCTTTATTTTCACCTGGTGATCCGATAAGTATGTGTGTTATTTTTCAACTTCAATTAACACACCAAGCTGTCCGGACAAAATAGTATTTAGTGGGTTAAGACAAATTATTTAATACCGATAGGAGTGCTTATTATAATCAGCTTTTTAATTTGTATTAAACGTTTATTTCAAAAGGACAATCAATTACTTGCTGTAACTGCTTATGAAATGTTATCTTGAGTTCAGCTTCAATTTGTTAGTCAGATTAATTTAAATCTGCTAGTCTAACACTACCCTCCCCGAGACTGATAATGCTGCTGTCCAAAGGTGTCTTATTTACTACCTCTTCCAGAATGCATGCACCCAAAGGCAGGAGGTGTTTCTGGCCAGATCTCCATGTGAAATAAAGGAAAAAGCCTAAAAAAGAAAACGAATGCAGCCACCACATCTAAAGATTGATAAGCTGCAATATACTACATTTTTGTTTTGGGTTTAATAGTGCTTGAATTCGGGCTTTAGATATACAATATTTATGGAATATTTAAGGAATAACTTTACCTATATTTTAAAAATCAATATTGCAATGAACCTAGTGCACTTATTAAAGTATAACTAAGGGGCGTGGTCTGACTTCCGGGATGTAAGCAGCTCATCTTCGGAGCTCCGCACCGCGCATTAATCCTGAGTTATCCTGCACAGCCTGCAGCCCAATTATCCAGACCGAAGAAGCACCGATCGGTTGCTAAAGACCTACTGGACCTCGCTATGGTGAAGATAGGTCTGAGCATGCCGCCGACACCCATGGAGTGACTGTCCAGATTCGCCCATGAGGCCGGCCAAGATGGCGCCCGGGACATGCGGGACTTACAGCAACCTCCTTGAGCTGGCGCTCAGCCATGGGCAGAGGGGAACAGACTGGATGGATGCTACAGATCCACTGGCGGGACCTGCCCCCTCACCATCAGCGGAACTAGTGTCAGCTGCGCCTGATGTGCAGGTAGGGGAACCGACCCTCTCTGAAATCCTGGTGACCATTAAGATTTCCCATACCTCAATTTCTACACAGATAGATACCATCCGCATGTACTTTACACTCCTAAAGGATGACGTACATAAGGTCCGGCTCCGTGTGATGAATGTGGAACAGTGGATTAGCGCTGTAGAGGATGAACTGAAGCCCCTCATGGTGTTGGTCAGTGACATGGTGGCGAACCACAGATCCCAGGAGGCCAAGCTGGGAGACATTGAAGATCGTCTCTGCAGGAATAACCTTAGATTCCTGGGCTTCCCCGAAGGATCTGAGGGTAAAAAACCAGAGGAATTCCTACTGAATTGGCTAAAACAAACCTTTGGGGAGGATGGCTTTTCCCGTATGTTTGCCATAGAAAGAGCCCACCGGGTCCCGCTGAAGACCCCTCCACCAGGTCAGTATCCTAGACCCATGCTGGCCCGCTTCGTGTACTTCAGAGACAAAGAAATCATCCTGCAGTGAGACAGTAATATGCCCAATATCGTATACCATGGTAATCATATAGCCATCTTCCGTTCCCAGACTTCTCGGTGGCAACGCAGAAGCAGAGGGCAGCATTTCAAAGTGTAAAGCAATGACTGCGGGAATGCAGTCTGCCATACAGTACGCTATAGCCAGCGAAGCTTTGGGTGGTATACAAGGAAAAGCTCCATTTTTTACCTCCCTTAGGGAGGCTAATGGTTGACTGGAATCCCAGGGAAGTACCTGATCTCACATACTCTTCCTGTGGCCAACCTTTCTGGAAAGTGATATTTTGCAACCTTCTTTGCTTCACCTTATGTTTTTCTCTCTATCATTTGTCATCCCCAAGACTCTCGGCTGTTCTACATCAATGTACCAGGTACAAGGTTTGTTTCTTACTAACTACATTTTCACCCTCCACTCCCTCCCTGTCCAAACGGAGGAGGACTCCCCCCTGGGGGTGTGACTGTTTTGTTTCTCTCTCTGGTTAATTGGGATAGAGGCCTGTGGTATGTTTGGGACTGCGGCACGGTGGGTGGGCTTGGAAACGTGCCCATGGGTACTGAGGTTCGCACCGGTTGGGGTACTCACAGTTTTTCAGTTTTCCTCAATTTTTTTCTTTTTTTTTCTACCATGATCTATTGCTTGAACCACTATACCATTGATTTCTATGGTATAATTTGAACAAATATGCTCCACCACCAATGGGATCCGATGCAACTTTGGACGGTGACATTTATCTATGTGATAATCCTGTTGACACCACACCTTAATGGTGGGTCCTATATTTTAAATGCTAAAAACTATGGGGTCTAATGTAGGAGCTCTCAATGTATTTTCTTAGAATGTAAGGGGTCTCAGTTCTAAGATTAAGCAGGCACTGGTGTTTAAATATATTCAAAGGTATAAACCCCAGGTAATTCTCCTGCAGGAAACTCACCTGACAAAATCCAAATCTTTGGCCCTTAATCGTGCACACATAGGCCATACTTACCATTCCATGTACTCCAATTATGCTAGGGGGGGGCTCTGTAATGATAGCCAAATCCCTTCCGTGCACCCCTAGGCCATTGTCATGGACCCGTTTGGTAGATTTGTTGTGGTGGTTTTATTGATAAACAACTTACCTTACACCCTGGTAGAGGTATATATCCAACCCCCCTTTGCAGCAATGACTTGGGAGGGTGTGATGGAAAAGGTTCTTACAGTGGCGGAGGGACCAATTATACTAGCGGGGGACCTAAATACGGTTCTGTCGCTAGATTTGGATAAATTTAATACCACCTCTAAATGCAGTACCCCATTGGTGACTTCATTACCACAATATAATTTGGTGGAGGCCTGGAGATGAAAGCACCCGGATGCTAGAGGGTATTCTTGCTTCTCCTCCACGTTCAATACCCTTTCAAGGCTAGATTTGTGCCGTGTGTCTAGAGAGGAGCTGCACAGAGTGATTGAAGTCCAATATCTTCCACGGGCGGTCTCAGACCACTCTCCCCTAATGTTAACATTGTCCTTAGGTCAATTCTGCGGGTATAAAATATGGAGATTGAGCCCTATGTGGCTACAGGAGGAGTGTTTTGCTAGTCAAACAGCTTCCGCCATTAAACACTTCTGGGCAGAAAACAAAGCAGAGGTTCCTATACACCTTACATGGGATGCCTTTAAGGCTACCCTTAGCGGTTCTATCGCCAGCACTATCAAACAACTATGGTCAGATAGAGAGAGTAGGGTTAGAGAGTCTGAACAAGTAGCTACAGCTGCAGAGGTTGTGTATATAAGAAACCCATCTTCGGCTAATTTCAGGATCTGTACAGAAGGTCTCCACTCCAAAACTCCAATGCAGTACATGTATTGATATGTGCAGAGATAATACATGAACAGCAGATGCGTTTCGGCGGAACAAGCCGCCTTGGTCACAGCTAACAATAACACTAAAAACCATAACATATATAGGGAAAAGTGAAGTGGAGAAACTCCGCCCATCGAGCTCACTCCATCAGACCGGCAGTAGGTAAGTGACAGCTGATCTGTAAAAAGTAATTAGAAATGTTGGTGAAGTGAACAGATGGGCAGTTGATCCACTTATACAGCGAATTTAAAACAAAGCAGGCAACAAAACATGGAATATAGGCACACATGTCCTTAGCTTGAGAGAGCAGAAATACAGCAAGATGATAAAGCTGGAGACTCAAGAAGCGCAGGTATGGAAATGTACGTCCAAAGAACCTTCAGTTGAACATAAACATTTAGAGAGAAAAATTCATAGTATCAGCTGAATAACAAACAAAAAATGTCAACTGTCCTCTCATTTTATCTGAGGCCCCATTTAAGAGGTTTCCACTCACTTCCTGTCATAGTGACAATATTGGAGAGATATACTCTCACTTCCTGCCATGGTGACAACATTGGAGAGATATACTCTCACTTCCTGCCATGGTGACAGCATTGGAGAGATATACTCTCACTTCCTGCCATGGTGACACTATTGGAGAGATATACTCTCACTTCCTGCCATGGTGACACTATTGGAGAGATATACTCTCACTTCCTGCCATGGTGACAACCTTAGAGGGAATTTCAGGATCTGGTGAGACTTGGCACAGCAACTTGATTTAGTACTGATAGAAAAAACTGAAAAAAATGATTGTACCAGTCTCAGAGAATCTTTGAGTTTGGGGACAAAAAAAGTAAACTGTTGGCTTACTTGGCCCATTCCCAACATCCTCCAGCATCCATTCCCTGTGTCTATGATGCAAATGGAATCCTTTGTGAATCCCCAGACGACATAGTGAGGGCATTTGTGCAGTTCTACTCCGAGCTATATACCTCAAGGGTGACTTATGGTGAAGAGGAGGTTCTAGTATATCTGGAGCACATCCCTCTATCCGCGTTGTCCAGGGAGGAAGCAATGGATTTAGATCTCCCCATCTCGGTACAAGAAATAGAGGCAGCAATGCGTTCCCTTACTCCTAATAAAACACCAGGTCTTGACGGATAACCAATGGAATGGTATTGCACGTATCACAAATTCTTTGCACAAAAATTGCTGGAGGTATACCGGGATGCCTTTGATAGAGGGCTACTCATTAAATCTCTTAGAGAAGCCTTAACTGTCCTGATCCCCAAGCCCCGCTGAGATCACCAACTCTGCAAATCTTATCGACCAATCTCATGAATTAATGTTGATAGAAAATCCTGGCTAAACTATATGCTAAAAGGTTGAACAAAGTGATAGCCTCTATTATTAACCCCTTCCTTACCGGGCACTTAAACCCCCCTCCTGCCCAGACCAATTTTTGGCTTTCAGCGCTGTCGCATTTTGAATGACAATTGCGCGGTCGTGTGACGTTGTACCCAAATAAAATTTCCGTCCTTTTTTTCCCACAAATAGAGCTTTCTTTTGGTGGTATTTGATCACCTCTGCGTCATTTCTGATCGCCGCTATAAACAAAAAATGAGCGTCAATTTTGCAAAAAAGAACAATATTTTTTACTTTTTGCTAAAGTACAAATCCATTAAAAAAAATATTCATCAGTTTTGGCCGACATATATTCTTCTACATATTTTTGGTAAAAAAAAAAAATCGCAATCGGCGTATATTGATTGGTTTGCGCAAAAGTTATCGCATCTACAAACTGGGAATTGATTTATGGCGTTTTTATTATTATTTTTTTTTTTTACTAGTAATGGCGGCGATCTGCGATTTTTATCAGGACTGCGATATTGCCGCAGAAATGACGGACATTTTTTACACATTTTTGGGACCAATGACATTTATACAGCGATCAGAAATTTAAATGTCCACTGATTACTGTGTAAATGTCATTGGCAGTGAAGGGGTTAACCTGCAGGGGGCAGTGAAGGGGTTAAATATATCCCTGGGTGTGTTCTAACTGTGGGGGGGCGGGGCTGGCCGGGACATAACAGATCTAACTGATCCCAGTGACAGGGATCAGTAGATCTGGTATGTCCCCTGTCACAGAACGGGGAACCGCCGTGTTTACAATGGCGGTTCCCCGTTCTGAGGCTCCTGAAGGAGATCGGCGGGTCCGGGCGGACATCGAGTCCGCCCGAGCCACGGGCACGCTCGCGCAGCATGCCGCTAGGGGGCGCGCGAGGAGCGTGCACAGGGGATGACGTCCATGGACGTCGTCCCGGCATTCCAGATCCGCGCTGGAGCCGTACTATGGCAATAGCGCGGATCTGGAGTGGTTAAGCAGGACCAAACTGGTTTCATACCAATGCGGCCCACGGCTATAAACCTGAGACACCTATTTACGATCTTGCAAGTAGAAGGGCCTGACTTGGACACTAGAGTTGTAGTGTCCCTAGATGCACATAAGGCCTTCAATTCTATTGAATGGCCTTATTTACTGGCTGTCCTTGGGAGGATGGGTTTCGGACCTAATTATATTTCTGGATAAGACTGTTGTATGCAAATCCTGTGGCCCGTATCCGGGTTAATCATATTGTCATGGATACTTTTGAGATAGGTCAGGGCACGCGGCAGGGGTGCCCACTCTCGCCACTGTTGTTTGTCCTTGCCATTGAACCGTTGACAGCGGTGCTGAGGGTGGATGGGGACGCCAGAGGCTGTTGCATAAACACTGTGGAAGAAAAGACTTCCCTCTACGCCAATGACATACTCCTGTACTTGGCAGATGCAGAGAGATCCTTGGTCACAGCAATGAACCTTATTAATGATTTTGGTACCTACACCGGGTTTGAGGTTAACTGGAGTAAGTGCACAATTTTTCCTTTTGATCCTAATTTTGCCCCTGTGATGCCTCCAGATATTCCACTACAGGTAGTATCTAAATTTAGGTATCTAGGAATTTAAGTTCAGCTACCACTTGTAAAATATATAGCAAATAACCAATCTCCCCTAATAACTAAAATGAAACATAATCTGCAGACTTGGTCAAAGCTACCTCTTAATCTCATAGGATGCATTGGCATTTTTAAAATGATATATCTTCCCTGATTTTTATATATATTTTGGCATGCCCCTATCTATCTGCCTAAATAGCTCTTTAACAAAATAAATTCTGCAATTTTGCCTTTCCTGTGGGGAGCCAGACCACCTAGGATTTCTTTAGATAACTTGCAATTGCCCACTCAGGTTGGTGGCTTGGCCCTCCCGAACCTCCAATGCTACTATCTAGCCTCCCAATTAACCCATATCCACTGGTGTTTTTTTCCGTTGAAATTGCCTCAGTTGCTACTCAGTGGTACAATCTTTTGAAGCTTTGATCAATGTCTTGTATAGGAATGGTCCATACCCCTCAGCTGGGGCAGACCTGATTAACCACTTCAATATAGGACACTCACACCCTTCCTGCCCAGACCAATTTTCAGCTTTCAGTACTCTCACACTTTGAATGCCAATTACTCAGTCATGCAACGCTGTACCCAAACAAAATTTTTATCATTTTTTCCCACAAATAGAGCTTTCTTTTGGTGGTGATTTATGTGAACAATTTGTGTTTTGTGTTCAAACAGCGCTTGCAATCTGTAATCTATGATTGTTCCCCTATTTCATACTCATAGTGAGATATATGCATTTGTTCATAAAAACAATAACTGCATGCATTAAAAACAATTGCTGCTGCTGTAGCCCAGTTGTTACAAAAAACCTTACTGTGTGTGAGTGGATATAAATAAAGCTTACAGTGATCCCTCAGTTTCAATATATACAATTTCACATAAATGCAATGAATACGTACAATAAAAAATATTATAAATAAAGTCCAAGTAAAGTGCTGTGCTCTGTGCCAAACAATTATTTTGATGTGCAATCCGTGGTATAAAGTGTATATAAAAGCAATATAAAGGAAGACATTCTTCACTATTAATCATAATGCAGCTTTTAGCCCTAGTGCTCCAGCTTGGCTGATTTATGACTCAAACAGTCATGAGAGAACAATGCATTCTGGGATATGTAGTTTACTTGTAAGGTTTTTCCCCCTGGCTGTGTTGGGGAAGAACTACAGCTTCCAGCAGGCTGGTGAGAGAAGGAGATTTCTGGGAGAAAAGGAGCCTCATGGGAGAGACTATAAGAACAGAGGCTTTGGGCCTGGTGCACTCTCTCTGGACCGGCGTGGATCTGTATGCAGGGAATCTGTAATGGAAGCAGCGGAGTCACTGCCTGCTTTTACGAACTCATCAACCCAGATACCCTGAACCCTGTAGGAGCTGAGTCTATAAGAGTTCCTCCTGCCAGAGTACCTTGGTCTTATTGTGGGTTGACTCAAGTGAGAAGTGAGGGTCTTCCTCGATTACCCAAGAAGGAGATAAAGATTGATCAAGAGCAGTATCCCTTATGTCATGTAGCCCTTGAAGCCTTGGCCCAACAAGACTCAAGTCAAGAGTGGAGTCAGTTACATTTAAGAGATATTCTGCTATACAGGAGAGGCTCCGGTGAAAAGTTTGAGGAAACTTGGCAACTGTTCCTTCCGGAAAAACATTGCATGCCAGTACTGGTGTCTCTGCATGATGAACATGGACATTTGGGCATAGAGAGAACCTTTCGCTTAGTCAGAGATAGGTTCTATTGGCCAAATATGAGAAGGGAAATAGAGAGTAATTGCCGTTCCTGCAGTTTAGTTTATTTGTAAGGATTTGCCCCTGATTCTGTTGGGGAGGAACTACAGCTTCCAACAGGCTGGTGGGAGAAGAAGATTTCTGTGAGAAGAGAAGCCTCATGGGAGAGACTATAAGAACAGAGGCTTTGGGCCTGGCACGCTCTCTCTGGACCGGCGTGGATCTGTGCTGCAAACGGCGGAGTCGCGGCCTGCTTTTACAGACTCATCAACCTAGATATCCTGAACGACAGCAGCGAACAGCTTGAGTATTCTGCCTTACTGCAGTCGGGGCCTGTTCCTGTTCCATACACCTGGCAGGGCCGACAGATTCCGAGGGAAAGCCACGTGGTGTGAGGCGGTAGAGGCCGGAGACCATCCCAGAAACAACAGACCAGGGGGATCATCATCATCGTCCTCATCTTCATCCTCATCCCTGTTATCTACAGCCGTTACATCTTCTGTTCCTGTGTGGTGAGCGGGTGAACACCCATCTTAACAGACACTGTGTATAGACAGCATTGCTTCTCTGCATCTGCTAACATCTTTTATACAAAAGGAGATTTATTCACACACCTCAGTGTGGACACTATACACAGGCATCTATATTCTGCATTAGTATGCTGCTACTTGTAGCCCTACCAAGTTTAATCCAATAAGTCAGTGATCACTGTGAAACTTAAACCGTTTCTATACTAGAAGACTGCTGTTCTGATCATCAACTTCCCTTTCTCCTCCTCATTTAAGGAAAATATTTTGCTCTGCTAAAGTTCTAGTTGCATTCACCAAAGAACTCTCTCTCTAAGAGCAGGTGTAATATTGCTATAATTACTATTCTAGTGTTGTATTTGGTTATCTGCTGCCTTGCTGCTCTTGTGTGATTGAGCAGTAGATAGTGGTCTGACACTTGTTCTCCTGTGCCTCACTCATATGTGCAACACATATACATGTGCGTGCTGGTCAAATTTGAACAAAATTAATCTACATTAAGTGTTATGTGTGCCATTTATTTAGGTGTGAAAACCACTTTTCTGTGTCTAACCATACCCTGTTGGGTCAAGGTCCTTTTTTTGATATATTCCTGTACCACAACTGCAAGTGCTTGGATTGCGGTTGGAGTGGAGCCCCATTAAACTCACTGCCTATCAAGCTCCCTCAGTTAAAAATGCTGCAACCAAAAATGCAAAGCATCCCAAAATGTGTACAGTCATGTCCGACTGTATTGTGACAGTTCCATTGGCCAGCCAAATTGCATCTCAGCCACACATTTTTACTGGCTCCCAGCTGCCCTTTTGAAAGAGCCCAAAGTGTTTGTCAATGAAGCTAGACAGTAGTCAGCTTGAGGTTTGTTTTAATTCCTGTGCTCTGCAGGTCTTCCTGATGTAGTACCCTCCCAGGTAGCTGCTAGAGGGTGTATATCGTTTTTGGCTTTTCTGCTTAACAGAGAAGTAGACATGCAAATTTAGGTGCTGTCTGCTGAACAGAGAGAAGTGATTGATACGTGAGGTCTGCTCAGTGTGCGCTCATGCTGTCTTGATGTTTCACACTGATCCAATAGCAAGAAGGCATATTGGAGAGCGGAAGGAAACTTAGCAGATCAGAGCATGGATGCAGATACAGCCCTGGCCAATTAGAAGGGGATGTGTCCCAAGGAATTCCGGGTGCCTGTATTTAAGTCTGAGGAGCACATGGGCTCAGGGTTCCAATCCAGCCGACCTCTGAGGAGAGAGGTTCGGGTGGGGAGGAGGCGGCTGCCCTTCCCCAGCAAAGGTGGCCATGTGACCTCAGATGCCAGATCTGAGGGTATGAAGCCTGAATGCTACAAACCAGGGTTTCTGTACAAGCTGACTGGAGTCTATGTCACTGGTATAGAGTGCTTCTTGGAAGTTGGAAGGAGGCTACCAGCTGTCCCTGGACATTTTGTGAGTACAGACTCTGAAGGGATCCTTGAGACTGAGTGTGTGTTGCTGAAATCCCCCCTCTGGTCCTAGAAGCCAGCATACTGGGTGTGTGAGCTAATAGCTAGTGTCTTGAAGACTTGAGTCTAATGACAAAGTCCACAGAGTCTCTTCTAATACAGAGGGACGTGTTCTTCCATACAAGTGGCAGTATGGTAAAAGCAGTGTGTCTGCATCCACAGTTCTACAGAGATAGAGTTGTCCTCACTTGTGAATAGTTAATTTGGAGTATCCTACTAATTCCCTTCTCCTATCTAAGTTCTCCAAATAAAATATAAATATAAAAACAAATCCCCTAGACTGGGCATTGGAGACAACGAGCGGAAGAGTTTGTTCACCTGGCTGTAAAATATAGTGTAACTGGCTGCAGGATAATCAGTGGGAAGCCTGGGTACAAGTATTCCAGCAGTTCCTGCAGGAGCAGTGCTACCATAGCATTATGGTATTGATTGCTTCTGCCTCCTATTGTTGAGAAGTTTCCATTAGTCAGAGTGGGAAGAACCAATAACTGAGTTCTGAATTGTTATCCTCTCCATTTAATCACCGAAGAGTTGTTTACATCACGTAAGGGAAGCAACCCTGCAGATATCCTTCCTCTGGGCTCTGCCCATATGGAAAAATGAGGAAAGCTCTGTTGGATTACATTCCAGAGGCAACTGGGCATGAAGATGTCTACCTGGGTGGAACATATTAAATAGGGTGTCTTCTGTGCTGGAGAATGTCCAGGGAGGGCTGGGAGCAACTTGCATCTGGACTGGCAAGAAGCATTCAGTGCTTACAGATTACAGTGTGCTTCCATCAGTGTGTCTGCTTTTTAAAGGGCCAAGGGCCTGAAAGCAGTATTACACCAAAAAACAAAACAGTATTATATTACAACTTACCAATTATTTTCTTTTTTGTGAGTTACTGGCCAGATCATCAGGTGAAAATAAAGGAAAAAGCCTAAAAAAATTAAAACTAATAAAAAAAACTGTAGCTCTGAATTGTAGTTGTTCTTAAAGGGCCAAATATTACTAGCTGAACCAGAGAAAAATAATAACAGAAGATAAATCAAAATTGGTGTTTGGACTTTGAGACTCTGCTGTCTTTGTAGGCCATATTTAACATCATCTTTTCTGGGTATCCTGTATCCATAACCTTCTCTCCCAAAGTTATCAGAAATAAAAACACAAAAAAGACTAAAGTGACTGGCACCCCAACATAAACCAATGATCCCACCTTAGGAGTGGATGCACTCAGGAGTTACAGAAGAGCTGGTAGACTGGGGCATTCAGAGATGTAAAGGTGGCCCTACACTATTTGAATTTTTAGACGATTCTTGCTGTATTGGGTGAAATTCAAGCTGGAGGTGGTCCTGTCAGCACCTCTTTGTTCTACAAAGGTCAATCTTTCCATTGATTTTTGTTGAAGGAGCCAGTTGGACAATTTTTTGCTGAACAGTGTCTGAAGCTGCTGGAGAGGGGGCCACTGCTGAGTACAATAGCCATTGCTGTGCATTCTTCTATCAGTGTTGTTTAGTGTGGATAGAGGAACTGATTAATTTAACTTGTTCAGCCCGGGGGGGGGGGGTTATTGGGGCAGAGTTCTGAACAAGAAAGATCTACACATGTTTGGCCAACTTAAACTAGAACTAGGGAAAAAAGTTTTTTTCATTCCCCGATTCCCTGGTTGTCATCAGAACTAGTGTCTATATTAGAAGATTTGCTGTTATTTTAACAACCCAAAATTTGGGAATTACCTGCACTTTTACACTTTTATTGGCTGATAACCAAAACAGGACAAATAGAGAGGGTGAATCATCTCCCCAATGAGACAGCACTAAATACCTGACAAGTGTTTAAATGTCTCTCCACTCTCTAAAATGTGCCTTTAGTTATTCTTTAAGTTTGCTAAGTCTTTTAGAGGTATTGCTACATATTCCTTGATTTTCATGTTTGATTGTCTAGCAGTCCATTATCGTTGGCTGTTAAATACTTTTAAGTGGTAATAAACCTTTACATATACCTATTGAAGTGACAAGCCTCAGGTGATACACAGAGATCTAAACAAATCCTTGTACCTGTTTATCTGCAGCACACTCTACTCTTCAGTCTTCTAAAGCAGACATTTTACACTGCATTTCTGAGCTCCAGAATGCAGGGGTGGGAATCGGATGCCACACACAGCTCAGCATAGAGCAGAGAGCTGAGTAAAATCTGAGACCTTTGTGGATCAAGGCAACTACACATTATAAAAGGATACGCTTTATTCATTTTTCATTTCAGATGTTTACAACCACTTTAAATGTAACTCCTTTGCAAATGCAGCTTGCACGACCTTCATGTTTTCAGCAGACATACTATGAAAGCTATCATTTACAGTCCAGCATTCCCTCCTTTATACTTATTGTACTTTTTACTAATATAATACTGTGTGTCATGAGACTTTTTTCATTGATGCCTGTATTATTATTTTAAACCTTTTTTTCATCTTGCAGTTTACAGTTACAGGTGTAAGATGCCAAGGATGAAGCATGCCTTGCATTTTTACCACTGTACACAGTAAATAAATAAACAGACATTGAGTTGATTTTCCTTTGAAGATGTTGATACAAAGCATGTCTGTTACATAGAAATGACCACCTACAGTGTTGGTCTGTTTGGTGACATGGTCCACACAGGGGAGCACATATTATTCTGTACTGCTCTGCTGTTCAATTATGTATGTGTCAACAGCAGTTCTGCCATTTGTGAAAGGCTGATTGAAACGCTTCTGCTTGTAAAGAATACACTAGTTATATGGCTATTCTATTGTAATTTTGGAGAAAGGGTTACTATTGAAAGACACAAAAATATGTATGAGATGTTGTGAATGCTGGGGAAGGTTTACATGTATGTACAATTATATAAAGACACTACTGCCAAAGGAACTAAGGAACTATAAATATTACATGATTATAAATATATATGCAGTGGATAAAATAATTATTTGATCCCCTGCAGATTCTGTATGTTTGATCACTCACAAAGAAATGAAGGGTCTATAATTGTTATCACAGGTGTGGTTTAAATGATAGACAGAATATCAACCAAAAATCCAGAAAAAACACATGGTACAAATGTGATAAATTGAGTTGCAATTCAGTGAGTAAAATAAGTATTTGATCCCCAAGCAAAACATGACTTAGTACTTGGTGGAGAAACCCTTGTTGGCAAGCACAAAGGTAAGATGTTTCTGGTAGTTGGTTACCAGATTTGCACGTCTCAGGAGGGATTTTGGTCCACTCTTTCTAACAGATCTTCTGTAAATCCTTAAGGTTTCTTGGCTGTCACTTAAAAACTCAAAATTTCAACTCCCTCCATAGATTTTCTATAGGATTAAGGTCTGGAGACTGGCTAGACCACTCCATGACCTTAAAGTGTTACTAAACCCACAACAGTAAAATCTGTCTGTATATGCAGAATATCATGCTTGTTATACTCAATGTGGAACTTAAAGGGTTAATCCTCTGTATTGTGTAAAAAGGCAGTTTGATCCTGTATGGACAGATCCTCCCCCTCCTGCAGGGTCTCTCCAGGCAAGGCCAGATAAGACATAGTCAGAGTGGTCCCCTGCATATGCTTAGTTTGGTCTCTATTGATGGAGAGAATATTTCCTGTTTGAGCTGAGATTTTCAGGTCAGATGATATTGACATCACACATTTGGGCGTGTATACAGATCCTAAATGTAGCACCCTGGTCCTAAACAGGGCTGCACACAAATGTAGTTTGCCAGGTGGTAACTAGCTTGATAAATTGCTAGGGTGAGCCACTGACTTCTGCCCTAAACCTGAATCTAGTGCACCTCTCTCTTCTGTCACTAGGTGGCATTGCCATATGTGACATTAGAATGACATGGGCATAGTGAATTCGGGTTAGGAATGGATAGGTTGTCCCAGCCAATTGGTAGCAGCCTCTTTGGCCCCATGGCCTGCTGAGAGAGCCTATTTATTTGGGAGGAGTCAGGTGATCGGTGGTTCTGTGTCACCTGGATGGCGGTCTGGGTGGACGTGTGTTTTATTGCTCTGAGTTGCTAGGCCAGAAGCCTGAGGCCTATCCGGGAGCTCTTGGCTGCTAGGCTGTCTGAGGCTTATCCAGGACTGAGAGAAGCTGCGTGGGGTTGGGGCTTCAGGTCGGGAGCCTAACCAAGTTGCAGAGGTTCAGCCGGACGGGGAACCAAATGTTGCCAGAGGGGAAGGAGAAGCAGTTGCCACATGGGACAACCACTCCTGTTACCAGAGGCAAGTGAGGATTTAAGGTTAGAGATAAAGGGAACACAGTTGCCACAAAGGGACAACCACTCCTGTTATCAGAGGCCAGTTTATGGAAGTCTGATGAAGTACCAGAGCAGCCTTTTTCACTAGCCAGGGACGGTGAAGAAGTGGGAAAGCTTCAGCAGAGTCAAGTCAGGGATCCAGCAGGTAGCATGGGTGAAGCTTGAGGAGTATACAGCGGGTTAGCTGTGGAAGAGTTCAGGGGATCCAGTGGCGGCTGGGATCTTGGAAGTCTAGTGAGAGACTGGAAGCTCAGTGTGAAGATCTACAGTAGGATACTGTGAGATGTGAGAGAAGGTCTACAACGGGATACTGTGAGTTACTTGTGCAGATCTATATTGACTGTTGAAAGTTCAGTTGCTATAGGAGACAGCAGTTCTACCAAATAGAGTGTGCCCCATCCAGCTTAAAGGCCCTCTACCTGTATAGCTGTCTGCCTAGTACATTTTTGTCTGCAGAGTCTGCCCAATTGCTTTTGCCTCTGCCTAAGGTTGTCCTGGCCCTAAACCCTCTCTCCCCCAGTTCTTGTTAAGAGACAATAAAATCTCTTTTGTTGCATTCAAAAAGTGACTGGCGCCCATGTGTTCAACTTTCATAACACCCACCACACCCAATAGCCTATAGCCTGAGGAGGATTGTCAGCTGTCCTTGATTCTGGATGTCACCACTAGGCCTCTGGAGGTCGGGGGCATCACTACATAAATAACAGCCCAGTCCTTCCCTCCTCCTCCATGCACTGTAACTAGAAAAGAACACAGTAGGTGGGATGTCACATCTTGATTGATGGATGATCCACCTCCCATAACAGCAGGAGGACACAGGCTGTATTGGAAATCTACTCCTACCTGAACACTCAGCACTTGGTCAGACCCTGTAAAAAGAAGATTTATAAGCTGTGGGCACTGCAAGGGGGTTTAGTAACACTTTAATGTGCTTCTTCTTGAGCCACTCTTTTGTTGCCTTGGCGATATGTTTTGGGTCATTGTCATTCTGGAAGGCTGGAAGACCCATCCACAACCCATATTCAGTGTTCTGGCTAATATATGGCCCCATCCATTGGCCCCTCAATTCGGCAAAGTCAGCCTGTACCTGTAGCAGAGAAACAGCCCCAAAGCATAATGTTTTCACTTCTGTGCTTGACTGTAGGGATGGTGTTCTTGGGGTCATAGTCAGCATTTTTCTTCTTCCAAACACGGCAAGTTGAGTTAATGCCAACTAGCTTAATTTTGGTCTCATCTGATCACTTTCTCCCAATCCTTCTCTGAATCATTTAGATGTTCATTGGCAAGCTTCAGGTGGACCTGTACATGTGCCTTCTTGAGGAGGGGCACTGCAGGATTTCAATCCATGGCGGTGTATTGAGTTACCAATGGTTTGTTTGGTGACTGTGGTCCCAACTGCCTTGAGATCATTCATAAGCTCCTCCCATGTAGTTTGGAGCTGCTCCTTCACTTTTCTCATGATCATCCTTACCCCATGAGGCGAAATCTTGCTTGGAGCTCTAGATCGAGGGCGATTGATGGTTATTTTCTATTTCTTACATTTGCGAATAAGCATTCCAACAGTTGTCTCCTTCTCACCAAACTTCTTGCTGATGGTCTTGTATCCTATTCAAGCCTACTATTCAAGCAGGTCTACAATCTTGTCCCTGATGTCCTTTGACAGCTCTTTGGTCTTGCCCATGGTAGTTAGGTTTGACTGGAAGAAAGAGATTCTGTGGACAGGTATTTTTTATACACATAATGAGTTGTCGTTAGGAGCACCTTCTTAAATTGACAGGACTAATCTGTGTATTACATGAGCACATACTGTAGCCAGTCTATGGGAGCCAGAATTATTGTTGGTTAGTTGTAGATCAAATACTTATTTTACTCACTGAACTGCAACTTAATTTATAACATTTGTATAATGTGTTTTTTTCTGGATTTTTGGTTGACGTTCTGTCTCTATCATTTAAAATACACCTATGATAACAGTTATAGACCCTTCATTTCTTTGTAAGTGGGCAAACTTAAAAAATCTGCAGGGGATCAAATAATTACTTTCACCACTATATATATATACTCAGGGGAGGCCCTTCCATTAAGGGCGCATGGGCGCTGCCACCTCTATCCTTGCCACCCCCTTATGCTAATGGATATATTCAAGCATAGCATGAATCTATCCATGGCCGTCGCCGCCACCCCTATTCATGTGGCCAGCCTCTTCAGGACGCTGGCCGCATGAATTACAGAAACGTCAGTGTTTTTTGAAGCACCTGATTAGAGCCATAGGCTCCAATAGGCTTCAAAATAGAGTGGCTCATGGCGCAGAGCGTGGCACCGCGAGCCCACTGACGTGTGTTACAAAAGCAAATTTATATTTGCATTTCTAACACTGAATTGCCTCTCAGCCAGTAGAGGAGCGCTGGTATGTTACCGGTTTCCCAATTGACCTAATGGTCAGGCGATTCTATTGGACACCTTTCTCAGAGGAGGAGGGGGTTTAGCTCCCGCTCCGCAGAAACACCAATCACTGCCCACCTGGCCCACTTCCTAGATGGGGTAAGTGCGGGACTATGATGTCCCGACTATACTGGGGGGATCTTCTGTCAGTGCCGCGAGCCCCGTGGTGGGGGTGGGGAGCTGTATACTCTATCTGCTGATGCTGTATACCCCTACCTGGTGATACTGTATATACCCCTATCTAGGATGCTGTATACTCCCACCTGCTGATGATTTTTACTCCTATCTGGTGATGCTGTATACTCCTACCTGCTGATGCTGTATATACCCCTATCTGTGATGCTGTATACTCCTACCTGCTGATGCTGTATATACCCCTATCTGCTGATGCTGCTGTATACCCCTATCTGTGATGCTGTATACTCCTATCTGATGATGCTTTTTACTCCTATCTGGTGATGCTGTATACTCCTATCTAGTGATTCTGTATACTCCTATCTGATGATGCTGTATATACTCCTATCTGGTGATGCTGTATATACTTCTATCTGGTGATGCTGTATACTCCTATCTGGTGATGCTGTATACTCCTATCTGGTGATGCTGTATACCCCTATCTGGTGATGCTGGGCTGTATACTCCTGACACAATGGGTGGAATATATAAGAGGTGGGGCTTATAAGAAGTGGGATGGGTCAAAAAGGAAGGGCGGGGTCTGGCGCCCCCATCTTAAAATTTCACCAGCCGCCACTGTAGATACTATATACATATATACTGTGTATATATATATATATATATATATATATATATATATATATATATATATATATATATAGACATACACACATACAGTATGCATAGGTTCATCAGTTTATAAATGATACATTTAACAAACATCCCGTGACTAGTGTTGCAGGCAGTAAACTAACATCACAACTTAATTAAAGCTGAACTTCAGGCAGATAAAAATGACAACAAAGAATGATGCTCTCTATTCTTTAACCACTTGCCGACCGCCGACCGCAGTCTGCCCACGACAGAGTGGCTCACTGTGTCCGAGGGGGGCCAGGGAGCGGGTTGGGCAGACTCGATCGCCGCCGGCTACCCGCGATGGCCCCTCTGCAGTGAGAGAACAGAGGTCCGAGTAAGTAAACATGGATGTCCGTTCTCATAGAGGGGGAAAGGCTGTGATCACAGGCTTCCTGTATATGGAAGCCATGATCACTCCCTTCCCGCAGCCAGGCCAGCCCCCATACAGTTAGAACACGCCCAGGGAACACAGTTAACCCTTAGAGCGCCACCTGCAGGTTAACCCCTTCACTGCCAATGGCATTTACACAGTAATCAGTGCATATTTATAGGTCCCAAAAAAGTGTCAAAATGGTCCGACATGTCCGCTGCAATATCGCAGTACCACTAAAAATCGCAGATCGCCGCCAGTACTAGTAAAAAATTAAAAAAATAAAAACCCCAGAAATTAATTCTCATCATCCGTAAACGCGGCAACTTTTGCACAAACAAATCAATAAACGCCAATTGCGATTTTTTTTTACCAAAAATATGAGGAAGAATATAAATCGGCCAAAACCGATGGAAAAAAATGTGTTTTTATATATATTTTTTTTGGATTTGTATTTTTGCAAAAAGTAACAAATTTGGGTTTTTTTGCAAAATTGTCGCTCTTCTTTTGTTTATAGCGACGATCAGAAATGACACAGAGGTGATCAAATACCACCAAAAGAAAGCTCTATTTGTGGGGAAAAAAGGACACAAATTTAGTTTGGGTACAACGTCGCACGACCGCGCAATTGTCAGTTAAAGCAATGCAGTGCCGAATCGCAAAAAGTGCTCTGGTCCTTATGTGGGAAATCCTTCCGGGGCTGAAGTGGTTAATGAATCACAATGTATTTTTTTAATGCATGCAGTGTAAGTGCTTGGATTTTACCTGTCATAATAACCTCTTGATGTCTCTTGTACAGCAGAGCTCATACTTGGACATGCAAAAGCAGCACAGGAAGCCAATCAGGTGTGCTGCTGTGTTTATGTTCTAACAAGGAGCATGTTGATATGAATGGAGAGCAGAGAAGAGAGATCAGTTCATCATGTGCATATGCTGCTTCTCTTTACACTGTCTAGTCACAGGCTAGGTGAGGGACAAGACCTGTAAGTGTATCTTAAGTGCAGCAGAATAAAATCGGGTTTTCCACCGTGTCAGGCAGGGCTGTGCTGTGGACAGAGCTGTATAAATCTCTGGACTGGATGAGAAAAATATAAACCCTTTGGCAGGTAAACATCTTCCTTATAGTTATTTCATTTTATGTAGCCGTTGGCTTGAAGTTCAGCTTTAAATCAGGTTATCCAGAATAGTGCATGACATGGATGAAAACATTTCTCTGTACTAGGTACAAACAGATAACATAATTTATTGGAGCGGTGTTGTGGATTCATTCTTTACATGGATTCCTATGTGGAATTAGGTTTATTCTTACATTGGTATACAAGGTCATTTCGGGAACTGCAATTTGCAACAAATGCCAAGCTAAACAAGGCTATATGTAAATTTTAAATCCTAAGGACAGTGTTGTTCGCATTCAGTGATAAGCCTCTGGAAATGATCACAAGATAAAAAAAAATGTAAAAGCATATGTAATGTAAATGAAATAAATACATGAATAAATACTGTGATAGTGTGATTGTGATAAGTATGGGAAAAAGGGTATAGATATGCATTTTGTTTAGTGAAGACATGCAATATCCAGAAAGGTCTACCGTGCTTCACACTCAGGGCTGGCCCAAGACAATGTGCTGCCTGGGTCCAAGAATGAAATGCTGCCCCCGACCGCCCCAATAAACAAAAAAAATCATGCCCACCAAAAGGCACCACATCCATTATTTTATATAATGACAAATACAACTAAAATTTAATTTATCAGGAAGTCAGATTTACATGCAACAAAGGTGGTTGCGGGGGTTTGTTCAGTCTGAGGCAGTGGCAGGGGGGGTCAGGCAGGGGTGGTAGGGGAGTTCAGGTAGGGGTGGTAGGGGGGTTCAG
>BLSH010232229.1:575725-606113 GCA_018402905.1 Glandirana rugosa
AATCCAGTAAATGATATGTTTCATTATATAAAGTCTGCCAGACATCACAGACCTGATAATTGGTGAAGTCGAGGCCTTCCTAAACGGGGGAATTACTGGTCCGGTAAAAAACGCTATGCTGTGACGCAGTGAAATTGACTGTTAATGTCTGTCAGGGGCTCAATGCTTGCTGAGGATGAATGATCACAACTCGCTTGGGCCTGACATTGCAAGCCCAGGCATGGCTTGAAAGCCCACAGGCACCGTGCCTGGGCCTGGGCCTGTAAAGTTTTTAGCAAGCCCAAGCCAGGCCCCAAGACGATAAAATAAGGTGCACAACTCTTCGACGTCCCCCCGAACGATTTTTGAAATGTCCGGGTCCGGGTCCGTGCCACGGACACCCGAAAGTTCGGTACGGACCCGAACGTTACAGTCCGGGTTCGCTCAACACTAGTAAGTAGGAGTCGTTCGTAACTCGGGGACTGTCTGTAATTGTCAGTTAAAGTGACGCAGTGTCGTATCGCAAAAAATGGCCTGGTCATTAAGGGGGCAAATCCTTCCGGAGCTGAAGTGGTTAATAGTCCAGACACTACAGACCGTCTGAAATATATTACTTTGTATAGTAAATGACCTAATGTCCAAAGTCTTCTTTCTAAGCAACAGAATTCCTTTAAATGATAACAGTAATATCAATATTGGTGCTAGGTGTAATCCTGAACTCTGAAGTCTCCTGTCGGTCCCACATCCAATCACTGTCCAAATCTTAGTGCCTCAACCTCTGCAACATCTCTAAAATACGTCCCTTCCTAACCAATAACACCACAAAGCTTCTAATTCACTCCCTGGTTGTTTCTCGTCTTGAATACTGCAACTCCCTCCTCATTGGATTACCTTTACATAGCCTATCCCCCCTTTAGTCCATCATAAATGCCACTGCAAGATTCATCCACCTTACCAACTGCTCAGTGTCTGTTACCCCTCTCTGCCAATCTCTCCATTGGCTTTCACTCATTCAACAAATTAAATTCAAAATAATAACTTACAAAGCTATCTACAACTCTGCTCTCAGCAACATCACTAACCTAGTCTCAAAACACCAACCTAATCCTTCTTTTTGATACTCCCAAGACCTCCTGCTCTCTAGCTCCCACGTCACCTCCTCCCATGCTCACCTCCAGAATTTCGCTCAAACCTCTCCCATCCTCTGGAACTCCCTACCCTTAATCTGTCCAACTATCTCTTACTCTATCAACTTCTAGGCGATCCCTGAATACCCTTCTCGTTAGCGAAGCCTATCCCGCCTACACCTAAACCTGTACTTTTATTATTACCGTCAGTTCACCCCCCACAGTTATTACCTTTTGTATCACTATCTCTTTTTGATTGTAAGCTCTATTGAGCAAGGCCCTCTGATTCCTCCTGTATTAAATTGTATTGTAAATCTATCGTCTGCCCTCATGTTGCAAAGCACTGTACAAACTGTTGGCGCTATATAAATTCTGTATAATAATAATTATAATTAAAACCTAGAATTTGGCCTCATTCTCTAGTCCATCTCATAAATCTGCTCAAATGAAATGCAGACTTTCGATGCAGACAAAGCAAGCTCTCAGTGACCAGGGCTGAGCAAAGCCAGGCTGTGTTTGCCTCGTCTCTGGCTACAGAAGCTTGTAATACTGATGTACATGCAGAATAATAGCCATTCGGTCTCAAGTATCTAAACATACATCCTGAGAATGATTTTTATTCTGTAGATCATGCCTAGTGCAGGTACATCCACATCACAAGCTACCACTGCCAGAGGGGAGATCAAGATCCTGTATTAACAGTCTGTGAGCTTGTGGGTGTATTCTCCTTGCATTTGACATACATTTGAGATGCTTCTGAAGTCTTTCATAGTTAATTGACTGATACATTTGACCTCCACCTTCTGACCTGCCTTTGATCGTCTTCTAAGCTGCTTCAACCTGCATCAAGCTGCCTTTGCATGTCCATTGACTTGTACAGGAAGAAAAGCAGTTCTGAAGAGAACAAAAGCCCATCAACAAAGGACAAAACATTGGCTGGCGTCACACAGCCCATGGCATGGATGGTATTTGCTTCTGCATCTGAATCTTTATTACAGTTGAAAAATTTGATGAAGAAGTTTGGTCGAAAACCAAATGCCAAGTTGATATTCAAAGTAAAATGTAAAAAATTTAGTCCAATGTTATGTCAATTATGCCAAGTAAAGCTTGGTATACGCTAGTAGATTTTAGAAGATTGGTATGAAAATTCATACAAAGCTTTATACGAAAATTCTCAGTACATTCGATAACTTGACAAATGTTCATTCTGCTCCTTCAAATTTCCTCTTCACTATGGTCAAACAAAGATTTCACCCCACTAATGATTAGAACATCAAACGAATATTCTTAAAACAAACATTTTTATTCAAAAATCTACTAGTGTATACCTAGCTGTAGGCTTATTTATTTGTAAATAGCCCTCCAATCCATAGACTGCTTTTCATCTCTGTGTATGGAGGGGTGAAAGACCTTTGTCTGGAGAGGATACAAACCTATTTATTAAAGAACACAAAACGAGTCCAGCAGTGATCACCACAGGTAATCACTGGCTGTGCGATTAGCCTTTGATCTTCTTCTAAGCTGCTTCAACCTGCATCAAGCTGCCATTGCATGTCCATTGACTTGTACAGGAAGAGAAGCAGTTGTGAGGAGAACAAAAGCCCGTCAACAAAGGACAAAACATTGCCTGGTGTCACACAGCCCATGGCACTAGCTATTTGCTTGTGCATCTGAATCTTTATTACAATTGGAAAATTTGATGAAGAGGTTTGGCCGAAAACCAAATACCAAGTTGATATTCAAAGTAAGATGTAAAAAAGTGAGACCAATGTTATGTCAATCATGCCAAGTATACACTATGAATGTTGAAAATTCGCACAAAGCTTTGTACGAAAATTCTTAGTACATTTGATAGCTTGACAACTGTCATTTGAAATTTTGTTTGCTTTTAACATTCAAATTGGAATGAATGTAATTTCCCGAACAAAAACCACCAACACTGTTAGAAATTAATTTGTCTGAGAAAAAATGTCCCTTTTGCTCCTTCGCATTCCCTCTTCACTATGGTCAAACATTGATTTCGCCCCACTAACGATTAGAAAATCAAACATATTTTCTTAAAATAAACCTTTTTGTTCAAAAATGTACTTGTTTATACCTAGCTGTAGGCTTATTTTATGTCTAGAATAAATAGTCCTCCAATCCATAGACTGCTTTTCATCAATGTGTATGGTGGGGTGAAAGATCTTTGTCTGGAGATGATACAAAACCTATTTAAAGAACACAAAACGTGTCCAGCAGTGATCACCACAGGTAATTGTTGGTTATGCAATCAGCCACCAATAGTTGAGGCCACTGGCAACCTGTCATTAAAGTGTACAGGCTCAGCGGCTGCAGCTATCTGTTTCCAGGTCTCAAAGACAGCAACAGGAATCGGCAAGGACAAAATGCCCCTGCGAATGTAGCCTTAACAGCTGATTTTATTGGATCCGTTAATACATCAAAACTATAATATTATATTCATTCAATTATGATATAATGAATAGAAAACACATCTACAAATAACATGTAAATGTGACCAAATGTTAGAAATCATTTTAGGCGCTTATTACAAGTGAGCAAAATTAAAATATTTAAAGTCTTCATAAGACCATAAAAAATCCCAGGTTTACAATTGGCTTTTACTGCATATGCGTTCAAACCATGACAGGATGTGAAATTGACCATAGATCTCGTGATGCTGCATACTCAAGAAGAAGAACAAAATGATCACTCAGAAGGAAATTATAAAGCTAACTTTGTCATTTATGGTTCCAACTGACAAATTATTGGCACTTAAAGTGATATTAAAGTCTTTTTTTTAAATTTGAACTGCTAAGGTGAAAAATTAACATACATAGCTCTTGATGCTCTAAAGTCCTTTTTACACTTGCTTCAGCTGGTCTTCTCAGCACTGCAATGCATTCCATTTTCAGGCTGGCTCCTTTTGCCTTCCATGGAACTACCTTTGCTTGCACACTCCTGGCCGGGATTAGAGCTGAACGGACCTGTGTCAATGGAAACACACAGCCCATGCAAATCACTCCATCTCCCCCAAGCTAATTGGCAACCCCTGCACTATCCTATGCAACCATGAGACTTTAGGCTCATACACACTATAAGAAAATCAGGGCAAGAATTTTTCATACAGAGAACTTTCATACGATTTTCGTATAGCGTGTACAAAAATTTCTACAGCCCATTCTGACCTTCTGGACGAAAACTTCCGAAGGTACAAGGTCCAGAATTTTTCTCGTACGGGAACAGAACAAACGATTTTCACCTAATTTGTACCATTTTTGTACGTTCTTCGTACAAGAAAAACTAGAAAGGAAAGACTGCGCATAATCGGAAACAATAAACAAAATAAAAAAGCCTTTGGTGTATGAGAATTTTCGTACAAATTTTCTTTCATCGGTTCCGATTTGCTGTGAAACAACAAGGAAAATCGGAAGATCATTCCCCCGATTTTCTTAGTGTGTACCCCACATTGGAATGCATTCTCCCCAACAGGAGGTTTGATGGAGCAAGAGGCTGCTTAGCTTGCAACCATCCAAAATAAAAAACAAAAATCAGCCAAGGAGCATAATTTACATTCAGTAGATGTATATTTGTGCGGGTGCCTCTTCTTTCTCTGCTGTCCATGCACCCCTCCCTCCCCCACCACTAGCACCACTAAAATCTTCCGGTGCAAGGATAATAATATTGTGGGAGCTGTCACGGACTCTCACTAACAGTGCCGACTTTTCCTGCACTACTACCTAGCTCCTTCACTCATAGAAACAGGTACTACAGCTTCCATGAATGAAACAGGATCTATGAATGGATGGAAAAATGGGAAAGTACTCCCCCTTTGCAGGGTTGCCAACCTCTCGCAGCATTTTTTACTGGCAAAACATGAGAAATTTACTGACTCAAACTTTTTTTACTAACAACTTGATAAATTACAGCACTCCTATTAAAAATGAAGATATTAAATCGGTATTTAAACAGTATAAACACGATATGTAAACACTGACAATACACA
This sequence comes from Glandirana rugosa, assembly GCA_018402905.1. Lineage (NCBI taxonomy): Eukaryota > Metazoa > Chordata > Amphibia > Anura > Ranidae > Glandirana > Glandirana rugosa. The sequence goes on from BLSH010232229.1 coordinate 580,838, forward strand.
TAACAAATAATTAGCCTGGTTTACACTCAAGTCAAGACAGTATTACAAATTATCAGCCCCTGATATTTACAGACAGTTGTAGAAGTCACTGATTTTTGCAAACTATCAGTAAATTTACTACCGGTTGGCAACCATGCCCCTTTGTTGTGCAGGGGGCCTCACTGAAAGGGTGGATTTTGTATTTTCATGGAGTTGGGCTTTACAGGAAACCTAATGGCTTCCATGCTTCCTGTCACTGCCACTGATCTGTGACTTAATATGCTGTGTGCTTTTTTGAACCAGAAATTTGAATTGTCCTAGATTTGAAGAACAAGTGTCAACAGTGACAGCTCACAACTTTCTGTCATAACAAGTTTAATTGAATGAAAGCAAAATTAGTAAATCTGTTACTGATTGGTACCTTTGGGGTGGATGTATGAGCTTGTATTCCTCCTGACAGGAGATTAGAATGACTTGTCCAGTATACAGTAGATGTCAGGAAAGTTAGCTGTTTTTCAGCACCCATACCAATTCAGCAAGTAAGGGGTAAGAATTTACAGGATAGGGGTGGATCTTCATATAGTCTGATTTGGCATATTTAAGATCTGATGCTCTCCAATGTGTCTAGAATGGTAGCTCTACAGCCAGCACTCTTGTGTTACCCAAAGAGAAATGTGGCCTTTTAAGGCACAATACACAGAGATCATATTTTTTCTTTAAAATATCCATTTATTGCATTATTAATTCAAATACATTAATAAAATGTTCATTTAAATGTGTTTAAATGTGTTTCTCATCTGTGTTTAAATTAAACAACAATACATTCCCTCCATTTAGGCCTCCGCTAACAGTTAGCATCTCACTATCATTATGCCCATGTTTTGACAATAATTATATGTAGGTATAGCAAAAGCTCATCCAGATGCTGTTTCCATATAAAAATGGGGAAGGTTTGACTCAACACATTTCACAGTCTCCTGTTACTGCTTCATCAGGAGTTTAATGGAGGTACAATCTATGACAAATCACATAACATATGAGGACCAAAAAATGCATACAAATCTTATGATTGATTAAATAATTTATTTATATTTATATGTTTATTTATATATGTCAAACAAGAAATCAAAAAAGTGTCCATAGATTTCAGGAGGTACAAAACCATTAATAAAAATCCAAATGGTAGTCCCCAAAGTGTCTCATAGGAAAGTCCACAATAGTTCACTAAATCTAAAACAGTGCTTCAATAGTGTGGATAAAGTTAATAGTGTGAGTACCACACTCCAATCTATCAACACAAGTACTCCCCCACTCCCACTGTGAGTGTCACTTAAAAATGATCGGCATAACACACTTTGTCTGCATTCCTTCCTATGGTGGTCTCTCATAAGCAGCACTGGCATTCGGTATTATTCCATCCAGTGGCTCCTCAAATTTTAGGCAGAAAAGAACTCTGAAGCATTACCATAAAATCACTTAAAATGCATTTAATAATCTTCAAATACAGTACCAGGCGGTCCCCTAGTTACAAACATCTGACTTACAAACGACTTCTACGTAAAAAACGGAGGGAGACAACAGAAAGTGAGAGGAAATCTAACCCTAGGAAGGGAAATTCACTCCTGTAAGATTTAACATAGGAAACTTTATCACCAATCCTTGTTTCCAGAACAACCCAAAATTTTCAAAATCCAATTATAATTGGGACAGGAAGTGAGGTGAAATCTTCTGAACAGAAACAGAAGCTACACTTAAAAAATGTAACTGTTCCGACTTAAAAACAAATTCAACTTAAGAACAAACCTACAGACCCTATCTTGTTTGTAACCCAGGGACCGCCTGTATACTACTCACAAACAAATATAAAAGCATGAACATATCAAATTGCAAAATCATTGCATTGCAGCATCAACAAACTGTCCACCACGTTCTCGTTAGTGTGCCAGTGATTCGGTGTCTCATCCGACTCCTAAGCTTATGCGAGCCTCGGCGTCACTTCCGGGATGACACATGGCAGCACTTTCGATCACCGCTTGGCTGCGCCCTGACACAGCGTTTTTTCAAACTCACTTTCTCGAAGGAGAAAGCCACATGGCACAGACAGGTAACGCTGTAGATGTCAGCAACAACACTTAGTCTACATTGGTGAATTTTTCTTTACATAGAAGCATATAAAAAAGAGGGGAAAAAACAAATAACATTGCTAAGACCCAAATAAAAATTATATTAATGCAAAGGACATAACGAGGACCCACAATCCTAAAACTATATTCTATACATATAGCCTTTTCTGTAAAATACACCAACAGATGGCACAACTGGTCAAATTTTCCTCTAGGCAGATAGGAGCATCAATGGGGACCAAAGGCCCACCCCGTAGCAGAGGTACAGTAGGTGACACTATGATAACATAAGTGATAAAACCTAGTTGTCAATCAATGCCCAAAACTGATAATACAAATTCATAGTAGAAACTAGAAGATTAATATTAATGACAGCTTAAATTGCCACCTTATTAATACATTACTGGGTCCACTGGAACAAAAACATCTAATTTATCCATCCATCCATATATATTAGGGAACTCGACAAGGACCACCATACATAAGCATTGCTAAAACAGGGACCAAAGAGTATATAAATGACATTTTCCCACCACATTTAATATATTTATCATGACCCCCACACAAGGCTGATAAATTATGAACCAGCTCTCTTCTCCCATACTAATGCACCAATGTACCAGACAGGACTGTCCCCTTTCTTCCATATTATGTAGCCACGCGCTAGAGCATCCCTTATAACTCTTACACTCCTAAACCACCCTTTAAGGCATATCCATAGGGCACAAGACAGTTAAAATTACAGTGTTTGCAGATTATATACTTATTTACATATCTCTTCCTGAATCCTTTCTTGCTAACATACTATTCTTCATCACCTCACTTGGAGAAAATCCCTGGCTATATAATTAACTTTGATGAATCTAAGGCACTGTTTAACCAAACACACCAAGCCTCTACACTTTTGTCTGATCTAAAGACACAATTTCATACCTTGTAATATCAATCCCCAAGAATCTCAATAACCTATACAGACTCAATATTTCCCCTTTCTTACGTTCACTGAAAGCAGCCCTTACAACCTGGTCCCATTTTACCATTTCCGATATGGGGAGGGTGGGCTTAATCAAAATGATAGCCTTCCCAAAACTTTTCTATACAGTGCAGGTCCTCCCCATCTATTGCAAACACTCAGGCCTCAAATCATTTTACAAGATGTTCAGAGAGTTCATCTAGGGCAGTGGAAGACATCTACCACAATACAGCAATTCCCATGTAACAGGGGACCCAACCTACCTGAATTTTATCTGTACATGTCAGCCTCTTTTACTAGATATTTGGGGATTGGATTCATGACACCTCAATGTATACAAATGCAGACATACTGTAGATCAAAGTAGGCTCCCTCGCAGATGGTCAGGAGGACATGGTATATCTGCTGATATCTTCCCGAACTATTCTGGTATACAGAAACAGACATATTAACCCAGACTTTTGTGTAACAGGCAATATTGTACAAGGGAAACTTACTGTATGTATTTTATTTACTGTGCAAAAACAAGCTACTTTACATTAATTTATTGTATGCCCTCCATATTTAATAAGAGCAATTGCCACCCATGATAGCCATGAATTCCCCGCTGTATACTACAAGTAAGTACATACAAGTACATAGAGGATCCTGGTACACAATATTGGCTGGAGAAGACCAAGCTGGATATGATTAGACATGCGTTATATATCATATCATTAGGGTGAAGGCATTGAGAGCACAGTGGTGAACAGGAAGAGGTGGTTTAGAAGATTATGAAGATTTCTGGATAAGAATCTCACAATATTAATTTGTGTAATAAGGACTTTAGTTTTAACTAATAATTGTTTTCATTATTATCATCATTACTATCACGTTGCTATTTTAGTTGTTTAGTTTTAGTTGTTTTATATGCAATCACACTTATTAACCTTATTTCCTTTATGAATTGTGTGAACATAATTATGTGCATGCAGCAAACTTTAGATCATTATTTGTTTAATTAATCACATCATATATTTCTTATAATTAGGGGGTCATTCATTTTGAACTGGTAGCGCAGGAGTTCTTCACAAACACAATCGGTATACTATCAGGCTTATCTGGCATAAAATTCACACCCTCTCCATGCTGCCATGCATCTCTCTCTTCCTCCTCATGTGGAACAACCCCGACTTCCCAGAATCTACAAGACTTTCTACCCTCAAACACTGGCACCATGAAAGTCTCTGTTACATAAAACCTTACTCATTACCCACACCAAGCAACCATTACCATCGACAGTGGGGATGTTTTCCTTCTTATCTAATAATTGATTCTGTTTTTGAAGTAGAAATCTTACTTTTTACCACCATCAAAAAATTGTTTCAAACTCTTTGGACACCCTCCTAAGCCATCTCAATTCAGGCATAAAAGAAGCTTCCAGCCTATAAAACTTTTACTGTCAACCCTTGCATTATTCTTCCTCAGCAACCAGACTTTTCCCTAGTTGCAGGCTGTTTATTTATTAAACACTAAGTAACGATTTAGGCCCTAAGGTACCGTAAAATGACACTTTCATTTTTCCATCACTCCTATACAATATATCCCCACATTGGTCACTTTTTGGTCTGATAGACATCCCCAGAGTTAACATTTTAAACTGCTTCACATTATCCCTTTTATCCTTTTTTGTGACCAAAAAGACCATCATGCATTATGTATTTTGGAGGATGGAGGCCTGTCTGAACAAAAATACACAGGTCAAATTTTTTTTGATATATGGGAATCTTTAATTCAAATCTTAACTACTGACATGCAACAATCAAGAGCACAGTGCTTTTGGTACACAGAATGGTTTCAGACCAAATTGCTTCTTAAAAGCTCTCCAATTGAAGTCCCTAATTAAATTACTCCCAAGATCTTATTGGCAGGGGTCTCCACCCTTACTCCATATGCTAGTAAAAGTAAAGTCTAAGTACACGTGGGCCGAATTCCAGACGACATTAGCCAGTTCAATAAAAAACATCCGACATCCGCCTGTGTGCATGGAAGCCAACTGACACCTGATGGTTGAGAGCGCTGACCGGGGTGTTCTGGCAAGGGGGCCATGTTAGAACACAATAGCTCAGTGGGGGAGATTGCAGTACTAACATCATATTGTTAGTACAGTGGCTCCAACAGGAGCTGTCAGTTGATCCAAAAAAAAACTGATAGTGTGTACTAGGCTTAAGACAGACTGCTGCCCGTCTACCCATGTTCAATGATTAATCTGGGACCCCAAATCACAAGACAAGTATTGACAGTATACTCATACTGCTTTCACTGTATCAATCCTTTGGTCAAATATTCTGGCCATCTCCATTGTTTATTCTTGTTTTAAAAAAAACATATACATTTAATAATGTAATGATTAAGGAGCTGCATTATACAGTACCTAAAAAAAGTGAGTACACCCCTCACATTTTTGTAAATAATTAATTATATCTTTTCATGTGACAACACTGAAGAAATGACACTGCTACAATGTAAAGTAGTGAGTGTACAGCTTTTATAACAGTGTAAATTTGCTGTCCCCTCAAAATAACTTAACACACAGCCATTAATGTCTAAACTGCTGGCAGCAAAAGTGAGTACACCAGTAAGTGAAAATGTCCAAATTGGGCCCAATTAGCTATTTTCCCTCCCCTGGGTCATGTGACTTGTTAGTGTTACAAGGTCTCAGGTGTGAATGGGGAGCAGGTGTGTTAAATGCTCTCACGCTCACATACTGGTGGCCAAGACCATACAGCGGTTTAACATGACAAGTTCCACTCAGAATAGGAATCACCATGGTCGACCAAATAAGTTGAGTGCACATGCTCAGCATCATATCCAGAGGTTGTCTTTGGGAAATAGACGTATGAGTGCTGTCAGCATTAATGCAGAGGTTGAAGGGGGTGGTGGGTCAGCCTGTCAGTGCTCAGACCACTGCATCATATTGGTCTGCATGGCAGTCATCCCAGAAGGAAGCCTCTAAAGATGATGCACAAGAAAGTATGCAAACAGTTTGCTCAAGACAAGCAGACTAAGGACATGGATTACTGGAACCATGTCCTGTGGTCTGATGAGACCAAGATAAACTTATTTGGTTCAGATGGTGTTGCGGCAACCATGTGAAGAGTACAAAGACAAGTGTGTCTTGCCTAAAATCAAGCAGGGTGGTGGGAGTGTCATGGTCTGGGACTGCATGAGTGCTGCTGGTCACTGGGGAGCTACAGTTCATTGAGGGAACCATGAATGCCAACATGTACTGTGACATACTGAAGCAGAGCATGATCCCCTCCCTTCAGAGACTGGGCCACAGGGCAGTATTCCAACATGATAATGACCCCAAACACACCTCCAAGATGACCACTGCCTAGCTAAAAAAGCTGAGGGCAAAGGTGATGGACTGGCCAAGCATGTCTCCAGAAGTAAACCCTATGGAGCATCTGTGGGGCATCCTAAAACGGAAGGTGGAGGAGCGCAAGGTCTCTAACATCCACCAGCTCCATGATGTTGTCAAGGAGAAGTGGAAGAGGACTCCAGTGGCAACCTGAAGCTCTGGTGAACTCCATGCCCAAGAGGGAAATAATGGTGGCCACAGAAAATATTGACACTTTTTTCCTAATTTGGACATTTTCACTTATTGGTGTACTCACTTTTGTTGCCAGCGGTTTAGACATTAATGGCTGTGTGTTGAGTTATTTTGAGGGGACAGCAAATTTACACTGTTATACAAGCGCTACACTCACTACTTTACATTATAGCAAAGTGTCATTTCTTCAGTGTTGTCACATGAAAAGATATAATAAAATATTTACAAAGCCCTGTGGGGTGTACTCACTTTTGTGAGATATTGTATGTATCTTTATTATCTGCCTAGAATTCAGCTTTAAATTCTAGCTTATTATTTTTAAAAACACATTATGCAAGGAGCTTTCTTTTTTTCTGTCTGCTCTTTTTTGCAAGGGGCCTTGGGGTAAAAGATTGTTGTTCAGTAAAGCATTGTTCTTCTGCCTGCCTGTAATGAAAATGACCCTCTGGAGGGATCCTTCACTTTAATGTTTGTATTCATTTTTTAATTCTTGGTTAAACAATTTTTCTCTCCCAGTAGATCTAATATCAATAATTAGAGTAATTAGTGATAATTCTGGTGAAAGTCTAGAGTTGATAACCATATAAATACTTAGAGTGACTTTCTTCAATATAATTTTCTTTAGTTCCTTAGTTTCCAGATTATCAATGTATTTTAATACATTTTTTAAACAAACCATTTTCTTGTATTTTTCAGTGCAGAGCTAGCAAGTGCTTTACAATGTAGGCTTTGTTAAAAGTACATTAAAAGTTAAAGTTGAATGGTAGGAAAATAAATTATGACATACAGTATATGAGGAGTTTTGTTCTTCCAAGCCCTGCTGTAACAGAGTTGTATTACCTATTGATCCTACCAGTAGATTCAATATTTTTTCACTACAGGGTGACAGCACTGTTAATTCTCCAGTGAAATAGCACAGTGGCTTAACCATTTAAGGACCGGAAGGATTTCCCCCTGAATGACCAGGCCATTTTGTGCGATACGGCACTGCGTCTCTTTAACTGACAATTGCGTAGTCGTGCGATGCTGTACCCAAACAAAATTGACATCCTTTTTTTCCCACAAATAGAACTTTCTTTTGGTGGTATTTGATCACCTCTGCGGTTTTTATTTTTGTGCTATAAATAAAAAAAGAGCGACAATTTGGAAAAAAAAAAAAACATTTTTTACTTTCTGCTATAAAACATTTCCAAAAAAAATGTAAAAAACCAAATGCATTCATCAGTTTAGTCCAATATGCATTCTGCTACATATTTTTGTTAAAAAAAATCGCAATAAGTGTATATTGATTGGTTTGCGCAAAAGTTATTGCATCTACAAAATAGGGGTTAGATTTATGGCATTTTAATTTATTTTATTTTTTTACTAATAATGGCGGCGTTCGGCGATTTTTAGCGGGACTGTGACATTGTGGCGGACAGATCGGACACCTAATGGACATTTTTTAGACTTTTTTGGGAACCAGTAACATTATTACAGTAATCAGTAATAAAAATATGCACTGTTATTGTACTAATGGCACAGACAGGGAAGGGGTTAACATCAGGGGCGATCAAGGGGTAAAATGTGTTCCCTGGAAAGTGTTACTAACTGTATGGGGCATTGTGTGACTGGGGAATCATACAGATAACAGGAAGACAGGATCTGTGTGATCTCCCCTGTCAGAAGGGGATCTGCCTTGTTTACACAGGCAGATCTCTGTTCTATCTCTCTGGGGAATAATCGCAGGTGTCCGGCGGACATCGAGTCCGCCCCACTCGCTGATTGTCTCCCCTGTTGGCCAGTGGGAGCACGCGCGTGCCCACACAAGTGCATTCCTGCACCGCCGTACAGGTACGGCGATTCGCGGGAAGCAGTCACCTTGCCGCAGTATAATGATGGTGGCTGGGGCTAAAGCAGTTAAACTAGTACACGAATATCGTCCGTTATTGGTTGGTTCAAGAGAAACCGACCAACATATGGCCTGTGTGTTCAGCTCTCATCTGACCAAAGCAGGTCTCACAACCATCTTCTGTTGATTTAGCATGATTGAAAACCAGCATCCAATTGGAGCTGATCAGTGTGTTCTGGCGGAACACAATTGCACAGCAGGAAGATTGTCGCACTAACATGAGATGTGTTAGTACGGTGTTCTCCCAGTTTTCTTTCATTCAGCTCACTGGGTTGAATGAAAAAAACTTCCCGTGTGTACCAACTTTAGACAGACATGTACTTTTAAGTGGACTTTAAGCGCTTGCTGACCACCCGCCGCAGTTACACTGCGTCAAGGTGGCTCGGCTGCGCCAATCGCCGTACTGGTACTGCGATCCGTGCACTAACTTCTGTGGGAGCACGCATGCCGATTGGCCAGTGGGGGAGCCAATCAACAGGTCCAGCGGACTCAATGTCCGCCGGCCATCCGCGATTGCTCCCTGCAGAGACAGAACGGGGATCTGTTGAAGTAGACAAGGCAGATCTCCGTTCTGACAGGAGATGAAGCAGAGATCTTGTCTTTCTATTATGCAGGAAGACGGATCTCTGTGTTGTCCCAGTAAGTCCTTCCCCCATAAAGTTAGTAAACACACACACTGAGGGAACACAGTTAACCCCTTGATCGCCCCTGGTGTTAACCCCTTCCCTGCCAGTGTCATTAGAACAATATCAGTGCATACTTTTAGCACTGATCATTGTAATAATGTCACTGGTTCTCAAAAAAGTGTCAAAAATGTCAGTGAGGTGTCTGATCTTTTCGCCACAATGTCGCAGTCCCACTAAAAATCACTGATTGCCGCCATTGCTAGTAAAAAAAAATGTAAAAAATAAAAATGCCATAAATCTATCCTCTTTTTGTAGACACTATAACTTTTGCGCAAACCAATAAATATACGCTTATTGGGGTTTTCTTTACCAAAAATATGTAGCAGAATACATAACGGCCTAAATTGAAGAAATTTTATTTTTTTTAAATTTTTTATTGGGTATGTTTTATAGCAGAAAATAAAAAATATTGTTTTTTTTCAAAATTTACCGTCTTTTTTTGTTTATAGTGCAAAAAATAAAACCCGCAGAGGTGATCAAATACCACCAAAGAAAGATCTATTTGTGGGGAAAAAAGGAAATCAATTTTATGTGGGTACAGCGTCGCATGACCATGCAATTGTTTTATCGCAAAAAATGGCCTGGTCAATAAGGGGGTAAAACCTTCCCGGGGTTGAAGTAGTTAAGTAAGGACAAACACTTTAAAGCTCTGACTCCAACTAACATTTTTAAGCAGGGTTTTTTTCCCTTTGCGAAAAAAGGTTTAAGCAGTGTAAATAAAACCTGGCCATTGTAAGCCACCCTCTTCCTTCCCAGTGTTATATGATTTTATATGACCCCTGCCAGTGTTACATGACCCTGTCACTTTTGCTGACAGTTTGATCTGCAATTAAATGTGGAGAAAGAAAATAAAGAAATAAAGGTATACAAAATAAAAAATGGGTTTAAATGCTAAATACTATCATTATAGGTATTAACCCCATACTTTGACTATCATGTCATTGCAGGGTTAAAACTGAAAGAAAATATATCTGGAAAAAGTATACTTACCTTACTAGCGGCTCATGCCACTGTTTCCACTCTTTCACTTCTTCCTGGTGTGTCGAATACCTGCTTCCCCACCACATGTTGTAGTTCCTCCTGCTGGCTTACAGGACATATGAGCCAGTGGGAGGCAGGGGAGGGCTGGGCCGGGGGCAGGGTGGCAATTGCCCCCCAGGTCACCCTAACTTACATTCAAAAAGGCTGACGCCCACTGCCGCTCACACTTTATTCTTCTTGTGGAGGAAGGAAGTAGGGGCCAGGCAAAGGGGGGGGCACTGGTGAGGCTGCATTGGTGGGTGGTGAGGCTGCATTGATGCACTATTTTTGTTAAAGCTCCTTTGTTGCTATTAACATTAAATGATGTTACCACATTGTATCATATTTGTCTTACTTCATAACCTCAATATCCATTATAAAACCAGGTGGGCATGGATGGTGAGCCGATTCGGTGGTTCAATGGGCCACTTGACTGGACTTGCCCCCCGGGCCTAAGGCTGCCAGCCCTCCCCGGGTGGGAGGGACCACAGTGTGTGGTGGGGGGAGACAATATTTGACCCACCCGATTTTGCTGTGATGCTTTAACAAATTGGTCATCGGAAAGTTAAGTATAATGTTAATATATAATAATATAACCTCTTCTATTTCAGGTATGTCTTCTTTTAGTTTTGATCCTGTATTGAAAGAATTATTATAAAATGACAAATTATTACATTTAAAGAGCTTTTCTTGAACTCAATACCAAATTTTACTGTGTACTTACAGGATAATATCATCGTAACTACTAAGCTTACTCTATCTGTAAATTTTAGTACCAAAAAAAGGTTAATAGAATTGGCAGAATATATAAGAATAATTCAGCCACAAGAGATAGATGCTGGTATGTATGTCTGTTGGTTAAAACAACTACTAGGTCCATATATTTCTCAAGTCATTCAGAGGTGTGAGCTCAAGAGCTGTTCTTCCAGATCTAGAACTACCTGCCTCGAGTGTCCTTATCTGAATGCTCTCTTTGTTTACATTAGGCAGAAGCATAGACATTATGCAATAAGCACCTAGGGCTGTTTTTACAGTTGAATACATGGTAAACTGTACACTAAGTGCATAATGAGAGCCATCAATGGCACTGTAGACATTTATGCATCATTCAATGCCATTTTTAGAAAGTCCTGCAAACAACTTTTTTTTCATATTTTATTTATTTATTACAGGTACTTATATAGCGCCGTCAATTTACGCAGCACTTTACATATGCATTGTACATTCACATCAGTCCCTGCCCTCAAGGAGCTTACAATCTAAGGTCCCTAACTCACATTCATACATACACATAGTAGGGCCAATTTAGACAGGATCCAATTAACCTACTAGCATGTCTTTGGAGTGTGGGAGGAAACCGGAGTTCCGGAGGAAGCAGGTAGTGTCGTGGTTGGGATTCATTGAACCCATATTCAATGAGAACTCACACAGTTATGACATTCATGTGTCATGCGTTTAGGGTCAAGCTGGCCATAGATGGATAGAATTTCAAACAAAAATTCTTTGGAAAAGTCTTAGGAAAATTTGTATGAAAATTCTCAGAATAATTGATGTTCGAAAGACTTCATTTGCTTTTAACATTTGATTTTGAAATGAATGGACTTCACTGAATGAAAACCACATACACTGTTAAGCTGGCCAAATAATATAAACTGTTCAGTTTCCTTTAGATTTACCTTTAACTATGTAGTGCAGGGGCCTGACAGATTGCATACAAGTTGAAAGTGTTTAGGTAAACCTAAAGGAATATTGTACAAGACAATGGTATAATGTATGGCCAGCCTTAGAAACATGTTCGCTTGAGAAAAATGGTCCATCCTGCTCCTTCAAATTTTCTTGTTACTGCAGTAGAAAACAAACATTTATCTGACCCACTAATGATAAGTAAAACTAACAAACGTTCTTTTCCTAAGAATTTTCCTTCACATTTCTACCCATCAATGGCAAATTTAGAGACAAAATTAGTAACAAATTACATAATGATTCCTTAACTACATACTGTATATAAGAATATATTTTTTAATGAGGTTAAAAGAATTGATGAGTTAGAAAAACAGAGGTAACAGACAAAGAAAAAAATCAGGGTGAGGGCAGAAATACAGAGAGTCCAGTAAAAGACAAACTTATGGGTACCTTGTTTCCAAGTATACATGATTAGATATGGGTTCAAAAATCTCCAATGAACTGACAAAACATAGAAGGTTGGTATTTTGCAAGCAAGAAATTACAAGAATCCGAGCATGCATTCTCAACTTCAACTTATCAAAGGAGAAGCAATGATTTTTCCAACATTGCCCCTAAGACAGGGCCAGCCCTACCATGGGTACCAGTGGGTCCATTGGACCCAGGCAGCACTTTGAGAGGGGCAGCAAATTGAACCATGGCTGCCTCTCCTCTTCTATATATCCTATATATCCAGCAAATTGATGACCAAGATTTTTTTCCCCAGCAGTTTTGTGTACCACGATGACAACTGCCCCCCCCCCCCAGCCTGCTCCACCTGCCCCTATACTGCCCTAGCCTGTCTAAATACTACCCTAGCCTGTCTATATACTACCCTAACCTGTTAATATATTTCCCTAACCTGTCAATGTGCTATCCTAGCCTGTCGATATACTACCCTAGTCTGTCTGTATACTGTCCTAGCCTGTCTATATACTACCCTAGCATGCCCATTTACTACCTTAGCCCGTCCCTATACTACCCTAGCCTGTCCTTATACTACCCCAGTCTGTCTATATACTACCCTAGCCTGTCTATATACTGTCATAGCCTGTCTATATACTACCCTAGCCTGCCTATATACTACCCTAGCATGCCCATTTACTACCTTAGCCTGCCCCTATTCTACCCTAGCCTGCCCCTATTCTACCCTAGCCTGCCCCTATACTACCCCAGCTTGTCTATATACTACCCTAGCCTGTCTATATGCTACCCTAGCCATTCCATATACTACTCTAGCCTGTCCCTATACTATCCTACCCTAGCCTGCCCTATACTACCCTAGCCTGCCCCTATACTACCCTAGCCTGTCCATATACTACCCTAGCCTGTCCATACACTGCCCTAGCCATTCCATATACTACCCTAGCCTGCTCCTATACTACCCTAATTTTAGTTTTAATTACCACAATATAAAATAATAGATGTGGGGGCCTTTTGATGGGCGTGATTTTTTTTTCTGAGGAGGTGGGGGGGCAGCATTTCCTTCTTTGACCCAGGCAGCACAATGTCTTGGGCCAGCCCTGCCCTAAGATTTATTGACCTTGGGGTGTTTTACAGTATCCCTAGAGGCTAGACAGGTCATCTGTCATTTCTTATGTCTGGGTACAAGTCTGCAAAGATAACCACAAAAGAAAACTGTTCCTACAAATACACACATATGTTACCATCCTTTATCTGTTATCTGCAAGAAGCTTGTATACACTTGGAGCAAAGAGCAGTTGGCACTTGTGTTTTCAGAACTCCGATAGCAGCTCTCTTCTGGGTGCCTTCCGAGGGCCATTTAATTAAAATGACTCTACGGTATCAAGCCAATGAATTTAGCCAGTCTCTTGGAAATTCTTCTCCTGTGTTTTTTAGGAGAGGATCAGTGCTAAGGGATTAACCCGTGCATTTCATGAATAAGAATAAAAGCTTTTGATATTGAGATTTAGCTCCAACCCAGGTTGGTTTTAAACAAACCCCAGAATCAACATCATTTCCTAGAATGTAGAGATCTACCTTATTTGATGATGACTCCTGGGGTGAGAATGAAGCCTGCTGCCTACACCAAGCTGCTGTTTGGAGACATCAGGTCAGACATCAAAAGATCTTGAGTAATGTTATCTGACTACTCTGGTAGTGTGTACTGACCTATTTTGCTCTATACACCCTTTCAACCCCAGAGTCTTGGAGGCCTTCTTTTGAGGCCCATGTGTACAGGATCTAACAGAAAAAGACAACCCAACTCATTACCTTTTTATTAATATCACAATTGATTTTTATTTGTGTATGTGTTTTATAATATTCCCTAAATTGCATTGTATTAAACTTGTTAAATTCATTAATTCATATTAAACAGGTAATTGTTAAAATAACGAGTTAAGACATAAAGACTTTTAAGAATGTTAAAAGCAGAATAGGTGTTTATCCCATGCACGTCTAATCCTGTGTAATTAGCTATCAGGGACAAATGCTCTGTTAGCCAGCCTCAAGTAACACACAGGACTAAGCTGGTGGAATCAGAGAGCACAGCTGGAACAAATGCTAAGAGTCTATTTTAAACCAACACAGCGTTCTAATGGGATGAAAGAACAACCTTGCCTTAGCACACAGAACTACAGTAAAAGCCTTGAGGAGGGCAAATGATGAATTTCAGGCACTCGTCTTTAAAAGGACAACAGAAGGAGAAAAGCATTAGTCTGCTACCAAACTGGGGCACCAGTATCACATTTACCATTTACATAATACTCTCCAGCACCTAATTGTCTACAATTACTGCATTCTTTTAGCACCTTCAGTGATCTGATCAAGGTTTTACCGGGCAGTGGTAGGACATTTGGAAAGCAAAAAATTGGCAAGAGAATCATAGAGAAAGAAAATCAAAGTGCTATTGTATAAACTCATATTATTGATTTTGTATTATTTGAAAGTTAAGGATTATAGCTGTGCTAAGAGTGTTATTGCTATGATTCCTCCACCACTGCTTTCCAGATAAAAGAGAATATATATATTTTTAATTAGCACAAGGGACAGCACTTACATTCAATGGGAAGTGTCTCTTGTGCTAGTGACTGCTGTCTTAATTAAGACCTTCAATCCTTTTTCTCACCCTATACCCCTGCTGTGGTAATTTTCTGGTGCTGCTGGGGTTAATACATATAAAAATAGTTTTAAGGGTTTATAAAGTGTTTCTCAAAATAGGAAGGTACAGTGCACTGAGAAGCTGCTGAGTCTTTAGTTGCAGTATATAACCAACTCACAGCTGTCCTGATTGGGGCTCTGATGAGATGACTGTAGGCCACGAGACCCTGTTGAGACTTGAATAAAGCTAAGACTATTATTTCTGTAGCCCATCACCTGTGATCTTTTTAAAGCAGTATTAAACGCAAAAGCAAACATGTATTATATTGCAGCTTACCAATTCTTAGATGTGATGGCTGAATTTGTTTTCTTTTTTAGGCTTTATTTCCTTTAATTTCACCTGGTGATCCAGTCAATGAGTCTGTTTCTTTTCAACAGAACAAGCTTTCCTGCATATGTAGCAGTTAGAGGGGTGAGACAAATCATTCACCACTGAATTAGAAGGATCAGCCCACATTTAGTCATATAAACCGTTATCTCAAAAGAAAAAAAAAAACTGGTTGCTGTAACTGATTCCTCCTGTATTGAATTGTAACTGTACTGTCTTGCCCTCATGTTGTAAAGCTCTGTGCAAACTCTTGGTGTTGTTTAAATCCTGTATAATAATAATTACTAAAGTGTGAGCTGGAGTTTGGCTTCAATTTGTTAGTGCATCTAAATCTGCTAGTACATCTAACACTCCCCTTCCCTCAGACTGACAACGCCACTGCCCAAAGATGCCCTCTGTGCTCCTTCATCCAGACACACTAATACAAGAGGTCTGTTACTGACCAGATTACCAGGGTAAACAGAGGGATAAAAGCTAAGAAAAGAAAACAAATGTAACCACATCTAATGATTGGTAAGCTACATTATATTACATTTTGGTTTTGGGTTTTAATACTGCTTTAAGTTAAAATGTTACTTTTCATTAATTCTAATTGTGTGTGAATGAGTCATTGAGAAACTTAAATTGAACTTGCGTGAGATATTTGTAGTTATAACATTATATTTGGTAATAATGCCAAAATGTATAAATTCCCTGAGACATGACATTATATTTAGCTTTAGATGCATCAGATTACACCTTTCCTGGAGAAAATGCTGCTCCAGGATCTCTCCAGTGATGGGCATAATTCACAAAAGTCAAGGTCATTTGGTAATTTAATCTTACTTTAAGAAGAGGATCAACGCTCAGTGTGAATGTCCTTCCACTTCAGCAGAGATTACATAACAAAATGCCTAGCTTCTGACATGAAACCCCTAAATTCTCACTCATTGGTAAAGGCCAGGCACTGGAGGCATAGCTTTATTAGTGGACAAGGGTTTTGTTATCTTTTGTTACTTTTACCTCTAATTGGTGGATTGTGGAGTTCAATGGCAGCTCGAGATATAAAGCTGAGGGCTCGTTGCCTGAAAAAGAGGATTTATATTTCTTGAAAAAAATGGGTAAAACCTGCATAACGGAACAAAATAATGTATATGTGCCTAGAGCAGCATGAATTTCTTGGCATGTTAAAATGATCCTATAAAGACAAATATCTACCCTACCTTGAACTCTTTTTACAAGTTCCTACTTTCATGTATGTTATGGTAAATCCGTGGCTTTACTACTTAGTGAGTCTAGCGAAAAAGATGGGGCTTCTGTTTTATTGCCAATATGCATATACTCGGTCAGTAACTCAATAAGCTATGAACTCCCCGAAAGAGCATAAAAGCCAATCAATTTTGTCGCTAATAGTAGCACCAATATTTCTATCATAACCAATTTCCAAGCGGAAATCTGACCCAAACAAATAACGCTTAAACACAAAAGCCATGTGTGTTCTCACTTGAATTTTGATCTTGTTTATGTATTTCTTACAGATTTGTACAGTAATCCAGCACGAAACAGTTCCTGCACTTTGCCTATGTGCAGGAGTTTCCTTAAATAATGACTAGTCAGTGCTGCTCTCTCTCCTTATACAGGATGGCTGGAGACTTCCGGTAACATGATTTCTGATGACACTCCCGGGGTGGACTGAAATGCATTAGGTATGGAGACTTACAGCGACATCATTTCTGATGACGCTCCCGGGGTGGAGTGAAATGCATTAGGTATGGAGACTTACAGTGACATCATTTCTGATGACGCTCCCGGGGTGGAGTGAAATGCATTAGGTATGGAGACTTACAGTGACATCATTTCTGATGACGCTCCCGGGGTGGAGTGAAATGCATTGGGTATGGAGACTTCCGGTGACATCATTTCTGATGACTCTACCAGGGTGGAGAGAAATGCATTAGGTATGGAGACTTACGGTGACATCATTTCTGATGATGCTCCTGGGGTGGAGTGAAATGCATTAGGTATGGAGACTTCCGGTGACATCATTTATTGGATTTTGGAATGCAAACGGCGGATTGCACGGCGTTTTATATTCTTGTCTTGAAAGACCAACATGTGAGTGGATATTATTTTATAATAAAACCTTTTTAAATGATATCACGCCATGTATGCTCTATTCCTTATCCTATGAGTACATCTAACTATTGGGGACATGTGGAATAGGATACAGACACATCTCTGAAAGATCTATTTCACCAGTACAGTCGACCTTTACATGGATAGCTGGTGAGTGAGGGCATGCAGGGAAGGGGATCACAACATTTTCATCACCTTTGCCATATATTTTTGCACGGATTGCACTTTTTAAAGAACTTTTTATGCACGGATTGTACTTTAAAGGAATCATCGCGATATTGAAGAATCACAGCCTTATATACATTTTTATTGTTATGCTTTGTCATTTGTTATAGCAGACGTTGTTGATTATATGGTAGATATTGTAGACAATTTTTTATGATTCCATATATTTTACTGAGCACAGACAGAGTAGGAACTTCCCATCCCTATTTTTACAAGGTAATATTTGGGTTTGTAAAGGCATTTGGTGCACGCAAAGTGGATTTACATTGTTTGTGGCTATTGAGAATAAGTGAACATTTTTGTGCCCAGCGTTTAGCTTTAAAGTTCCAGATCTGATCCCCCCTCTTGAATGGTGGACCCAAATATCGTCACTACTACAGAAAGAAAGTGAGAGTGAGGGAGTAAGAGAGGAAGATACACGGCCCATGCTTCAGGAAGTTCTTTCCCAATGAATGTGCCTTAATTCAATTCTACAGAACTAAATTTAGTCCATTTCATGTCTATTGGGAGTAGCGGTTGCACGGACACAGCCACTGTTCTTAAATCAACATTTGTATGGGTGCTTGTCCCCGAATGCAGATAATGTGACTTCAGGGACACACACCAGGACCCACATGGATGTCAGATTAGGAGCAGCAGCTGTGTCCATGCAACTGCTACTCCCAATAGACATGAATGGGATTACCTGCAGGCGAATGCACAAACACCTTTGCACCCCGTGCAGGAAAAACATGGCCCTCACAAGGGTGTATGCTTAAGTACATCTGTGTTAATGGGACCTTAAGGTGGAGCTCCACCCAAAGGGGAAGCTCTTCTTTATCTCCCCCCCCCCCATTCCTGTCCTCTTTTCTCCAACTTTATCTTTTTTTCTGTTTTTGGTCTTTTGTTTATATATGTAAGATTTGGCAGTTTCCTGATCCATGAGTGGTTCCCCCAGGGGTCGCTCCACTTTAGGATCCCTACCCGGGGCCTCCACATGATATATCAAGTTTTTTGCCTTCTAGGGTCTCTTCTTTTACTCCCTTTGTTGGGACGGGGTAACTTTTTTGTTGTCCTATTGATACATCTCAGTAACCTTTATAGAAAGAATTGGTCCAATCCTTGTTTCTTTTGGTATGTGTCTATTGTTCTGATGATCATTTACCAATATATCTGCTATGTAGGTTCACTTGGAAACTGCCTTTCTTTCTTAAAGCGTAACTCCACTTTTGTTGAGAAAAAAACATTCCCCTCTGGGTGATCTATGTACATTGCAGGGATTATAACAAACTTTGTTGCATATTCCTACCTTTTGCTATTATGAAGAAATCCCTGTTCCTCTGTGCCTCTCCTCTAAGTGGGTCTAATGGGAGTGGTTTCATAATTATCAGTCAGCTGTGGCAGCAGCAAAGCACTAATGAGGAAAACTGCTGGGCCTGCATCCCTTTAGACATGTTCCTATTGGAAGTATCTCACCAAAAATGACATTTTTGTTGCAGGGGATGCTTAAAATCTGACTTGTATTTTAGACAGACTTCTGGGAAAATTGCTGAGCCAATTACAGAAGCAGGAAAGTATGTTTCTGGGGAATGGTCAGTATACATTCTGTGTACAGCACAACTCCAGGTATCCATATTGCATGGCATTTATAGAAAATTGCAGCGGCTGCAGATTGAAAGGAAAGGTCATTTTTAATAACATTCAATTACAATATGACTTGTATCTCAATTGTACACACTATATTATTTTTTTCTTTATTTGCTATTTGGTTTTGACAGGTACCCGCTGCCAATTCTGGCTCGGTTTGCCTTGGAGAAGTGAGCCGGAAGTTTAGCCTCCCCTCATTCCCCCACAGCTGGCCCATTCACAAAGCGCAGCGTGATTCACGCATACGCAGTAGGAAACAGGCTGTGAAGCCACAAGGCTTCACTGCCAGCTTCCCTTAGCCAAGATGGTGGCGCCAGCACCCGAGAGAAAATTCAAGAATCGGCTCTGGTGGAGACACTGCTGGATTCCTGGACAGGTAAGTGCACTACTAGTAAGTCAGCAGCTGCAGTATTTGTAGCTGCTGACATTTTATTAGTTTTTTTTTGGGGGGGGTGGAATAATATAATATAATAATAATAATAATAAGATACATTTAGATTACTTTCTTATTTTATCATAAGCGCGGTGTTTGTGTTTGCACCCACATTTTGCAATATATGTGCAAACACTCCAGCAATGGCTGCATATCACTTCTTAGATGGTGACAATGGCAGCATATCAACTTAGCCAATTATAGTCTGCACCGCAAGTGGTGTTATAGGGTGCCCAAGATCAAGCCTAGGCAACAAGGTCACGGATAAGACTGCTGCTGCCATTGCCTGACTGAGGTTGGGGAAGGAGGTGTGCTACTGATCAGGTCAGCAGGTGAAAACAGTGCAAAAAAAAAGCCAAAGAAAAGAAGACGCAGCCACCACCTCTAATGATTGGAATGACCGGCTGAGTGATTTGGTGTGTCATCCCTACCTGCATTTGGACAGTGGATGGGGAGGTGATTCCAGGCTGTTTTATTCTAATTAAAGTGCAATTGACTGCCCTTATTCAGGGGGTCGCAAGACTGATGGTAAGAGCGGTGAACTCACGGTGGTGATTGGTGGATTGTTTTCTATCATGGCTGGTGGAACCTATCCTCTTACGCAAGATTTTCATCAATGTATATGGACTCATGACAACGCATGAGAACAACTAGGAGAAAGAGAGTGCTGTTAATATATAGCTGGAAGTGCCTGTACAAAGAATTTTATGGCAGAATGACCAGGTATTATTTTAGTGAAAGATGCTGATTTAAAAAGATTAGAAATTCCTTTTCAAATGATATTAACATGGTAAAGTTTGAAATTTTACTGACTGGGTTTAGATCTACTTTCATTATTTACAGTCTACTTCTCGATTTTTCTTGCAAGATCCACTTTATAAAACACAAGAAAGCACAAAGGAAATTAGCATTTAACTAAACAGGCAAGAAGTGGACGCCTATCATTATGCTTCAGGTAGCTTTCTGTTTTAGAAAGAACAGGATTAAAAACAAATCAACGATTAAAACTAAAATATGTGGACTTGAGTGCCTTTATTTCTTCACAAAAGCAGGGATAGAGGCTGAAAATAAGGCTTATATTCTGACATTTTTAATCCTTCTTTGCTCTGTATTAAAGCAGCACTGTACAGGCAGACTAAAAGCATAGTGCAAAAGCCAGCTATTTGCATGTGTGCAAAACCAAAATTAAACTAATCATCAATGTATCCCATTCTCAGCCCCATTCTCTCTGCAAACTCTTTTCTTTATATAGTCACATGTTCTCTTTGCTTCTTCAGATCACTTTCTGTTCCCTGATCAATTATTCAGTCAGACTGATTATGAGTGCAGTGTAATTCTGCACAGCCAGTGCACGGTAAAGCCATTCAGAACCCAAAAGTTGTCGCCTTATTATATTTGAAAGCCAGAGAAAAGGCGAACTGTCTCAACCTAAGATACAGAACTAAAGATGTGACATCACTATTGTAGCCATGTGCCCCCCCGGGGTGGCTGGTAGTTGTGGTGCACCTGCCTGCTGCCCTCAATTACACGATTTCCACACACCCAGAGTCACTGAACAGTCCAGTACTTTGTTTTTGTTGTTTTATTTAGGGGTTAAACTTGTATGGGGATAGGGATGACTGTGGGATGCCCAAGAATCAATCACGTGACCTTCTATATACACCACCGTATATACACTGCTTCTTCCTCCAGCACATACACTTGCTGACCGTTACTCTTCTCCTTCCTCTCTCCTGCACACTACTTGCTGTTACTGGCCTGAAAGGCAATTTATAAGACCTCCATGACACTTCCTCTTCCACCACAGCTAGCACATGGTGAGGCCTGCTCTTACTGTTAGCAGAGCCTCCAGACCACCCGGTGTGGGTAAGGGTCACAGGCTCCCAGTTGTGAAGCCATGGACGCTCATTTGTGTAGCTAAGTACGTTGGTGCTAGCTGGGCGCTGGATGAACTACAACTCCCAGCCCATCCATCTTCCAGGCCCCTCCAGCCTGCCTTATTGTCCAGTGGCCCTCCTTCCCCTGCTTGGCTTCTCTAACCTCTACAGACTGTCCACTGTCTTCTCCTCAGCCTGCTCCAGGCTTCTCATTCAACTCCCAGGGGCTGCCCACTCACTGACACTGGTGGATCCTTTAAAGAGTCCTCTATGTAGCCTCTCTGCGTCTCTCCTACTCCCTTGTGCCACTCCAGGAACCAACTCCTCTTCTTGGCTGCACCCGAGCCACCAGGTCTCAAGGTCACCCCCCAGACTGGGGGCTCCCTTCTCAAGTGAGGCCTCAACAGCACCTCTGCTACATCTCCCTCTTCCACTTGACACTCACCTCCCCCCTGCTGGCAGATCACTGTATTTAAGGAGGCCTGCCCCCTGCCAATCCAAACTGTGGATTGGTCAGGGCTCCTTGTCATACATCAGAAAGTGACACCTCCTCATCCACCCCCTTTTCCAGAGCTTTCCTGCTCAAAAGTTAGGAGTATCCAAGGGGCGTTCCTTCCTGCAATCTCCAGCCCTCCCTGAGCCACTCCCCAGCCCAGATCAAAACAATCAGACCTGCACTTAATATCAGGCCTGACTAGATTTTGCCACTCCTATCAAAATTCACTACCAAAACGCACCTATCACTATGGGAGTGCTACACTATGATAACTGGAATGAAAGCTTTATTGGCTCTCCAAGAAAACCTAGGCAGGGCGGTATTTGTCATGGCCAAGTAGGACCTACAGACAAGTGAATTGTCCCCAATGTTCATACATTACAGTACAAAAAAAGGACAAGTCCATCTGGTTCAATCAAAAGAAACATTTTTTAAAAAATAAACAAATAGAAACCCTCCAAATACACAATTTTTTACCCACAGTTGATCCAGAGGCAGACAAAAAATAAAAATATAGCGTGAGCGAATTTGTTTCAGCAGAGGAAAAAAAACATCCTTCCTGATCCCCTAGGAGGCAATCAAATATTCCCTGGAGTCAACTACTCCTGGAGTTATTACCTATGTTGGTATCTAGATATATTTTGTGCATTTAAAAATGCATCTAGCTTTTTTTAATCTACTGAGCTGCCCAGAACTAGTTGGGAGTATATTCCACATTTTCATAGCTCTTACTGTGAGAAAGCATTTCCGTATATTGAAGTTAAATCTCTTTTCCTCTAGACATAAACAATGCCCACTTGTCCACTGTACTGACCTGAAAGTAAATAACTCAACACCAAGTTCACTATATGGACCATTTACAGTATGTATTTATACATAGTGACCATCTTCCCCTTAAATTGCCTCTTCTCAAGAGAGAATGCATTCAGTAGATCTAATGGATGGTATGACATCTTGCTGAAGCACTGTCTATAATAAACAACTGCCATGTTTTTGTCATTTAGAAAATATTGTTTTCATTTTCATCTCAACTCTTTTGATCTCCTCTCACTTCTATCGCCTTGGTTGCCGGGAACTCTGAAAGCCTCACGGGTTACCCCTTTGAAGTTTCATGGGATTCTTGTGTGCCTTTTATTTATTTATCTGTGTTTTACATTACCTGTTTGCACACTTTTTTTAGTTTGGCACTACACATTTTTCTTCATCCTGCTGCGGCTTACTGCCACTATGCTGTTGCTCCTCTGCTATGTCCTGTGGTCTCCCATGTGATGCATGGCACAAGTGGGGTGTCCAAAGGATGGATGGGGAGCCATGGACTTTATTGCCATACTTAATGTGTTACCTAACTCATTACATATTTTTATTGCTCCGTGATATATCTGCTCAGTAAGCATGGGCCTGGCCGGGTGGCTGTGCGTACTCTTATGAGCCTATCCCACGATGATTCAGGGTTTTGGGCCTGATTTTCGTGTCACGCCAGTTCGGGGTGCAAACCTACCTTGCCCTAGCCTGGGGACTCTAACTTCTCTTTTTCTTTTTCCCTTTGGAGATATAGGTTTCAGCTTGGACTTTCTTTGCTGGGGAGCCTTGGTGTCCGCGCTGGGCAGGAGACCGTATTCTGAGTTGAGGTGAGTGGCGACAAGTGTTGTAGAATTTTCCTTTCACACCCTGAGTACACCTACTGTAGGTCATCTGTAGTGTTGAGCGAACCCGGACTGTAAAGTTAGGGTCCGTACCGAACTTTGGGGTGTCCGGGACCCGAACCCGGACTTTTCAAAAAAAGTCCGGGTTCGGGTCCGGGGTTCTGGTAATTTTACTAAAAGTTCTGAAAATTGCTGTAAAAAAGTCCAGGAAAGTCCTAGAGGTCTGCAAAAGGAAGGAAAATGGGGGTAAGGGTGGGACAAGTGCCCTACAAAGAAATGGGGACAGGGAAATAACTAAAAGCATTTGAAAAAAAATAATTTCATAAAAAAATCAAAAATGGAGGTGGATGTGGACCATCTTCAAACTGTGTCTGAAAAGTATTAATTAACGGTAGAAGCCATATCACTGTTCTAAAATCATCTTCAAACTGTGTCAAAAAAAGTATAAATAAGCCGGGAGAACTCATATCACTGTTCTGCAAACATCTGGAAACTGTGTGTAACTCTTTAAAACCGGGAGAAACCCTACTACTGTTCTGCAAACATCTGGAAACTGTGTGTAACACTTTAACTAAAACTGGGACAAACTGTTCTGCAAACCGGGTGAACCCATATCACTGTTCTGCAAACATCTGGAAACTGTGTGTAACACTTTAACTAAAACCGGGACAAACTGAACTACTGTAATGCAAACATCTGGAAACTGTGTGTAACACTTTAACTAAAACTGGGACAAACTGAACTACTGTTCTGCAAACATCTGGAAACTGTGTGTAACACTTTAACTAAAACAATATGATATCACTGTTCTAAAATCATCTAAAAACTCTATGTGAAACTATAGCAGAGTGAAACCATATCCCTGTTCTTCTCTCTGCTATAGTTTCACACACAGTTTCCAGATGTTTGCAGAACAGTTTGTCCCAGTTTTAGTTAAAGTGTTACACACAGTTTCCAGATGTTTGCAAAACAGTTTGTCCCGGTTTTAAAGTGTCACACACAGTTTCCAGATGTTTGAAGAACAGTGATATGGGTTCGCCCGGTTTTAGTTAAAGTGTTACACATAGTTTCCAGATGTTTGCAGAACAGTAGTTCAGTTTGTACCGGTTTTAGTTAAAGTGTCACACACAGTTTCCAGATGTTTGCAGAAAAGTGATATGGGTTCGCCCGGTTTTAGTTAAAGTGTTACACACAGTTTCCAGATGTTTGCAGAACAGTAGTTCAGTTTGTCCCGGTTTTAGTTAAAGTGTTACACACAGTTTCCAGATGTTTGCAGAACAGTGATATGGGTTCGCCCGGTTTTAGTTAAAGTGTTACACACAGTTTCCAGATGTTTGCAGAACAGTAGTTCAGTTTGTCCCGGTTTTAGTTAAAGTGTCACACACAGTTTCCAGATGTTTGCAGAACAGTGATATGGGTTC